>CM076582.1:1462048703-1462459268 GCA_034641835.2 Pinus albicaulis
TAAATGATGACGTTACCTTTTTTAATGACGTACCTGAAATGATGTGGAGGATTAATTTGAATTGATGGCATAACTGCTTCCAATGATCATGGTGGTCATGCTTGACTGTTGTAATTATTTTTGCATGGGACAAAATAGGAAACATTGTTCATGGTTGTCAGTTGTTACATGTGTAACATCCACGACAACCTTTGTTTTATTCTTCAGAAAACATGATGATTAGGAAAAATAGATACAAAAAAGAAACAAATAAGTAACATCATCTTGTAAAATATATCAGGAAGGAAGGATGATGTTTTGGAAAAGGGAAAAAACTGGGTGTAACAGCCGCCACAGAAGTGGTTTTCAATTGTTACAAATTGTCTGACTACGCCCTGAAAAGAGGTTTTCACAATCAGATTTTAATTATTATTTTTATTATTGTTATATATATATTAAATAGGTGTAACATCTGCCACAAGGGTGGTTTTCAGTTGCTGCACTTATTGGAATTTCAAATTTAAGGCTACACAGGGGAACATTCCCCTGTTGTTGTAACATAAAGATTAGAGTCTACGACAATATTAACAAATTATTCCTTCGAAGCAGGTTGATGATATAACCTTAGACAGTGCCCATTAACCAGTAATGGTGTCTTGGAACTGTCAATGGTAACCAATTATACAGTCCCATTGTCAAATATCGTGTCTACTTCGTAAGGACCTAGCCATCCGGTGCAGAGCTTGCCTTTGAAATCTTTGAATCTTGAATCATACAAGGGAGCCCAATCTCCTTTCTGAAATTTATTCTTCTTGATGAACCTCTCAAGCCATTTAGCTCTTTGCTGCTAAATAATCTATGTCTGTTGAATGGCAACTAGCCATTTCTCTTCCAACTCATTGAGCTGGTTCAATCTTTGTCTTTGCGTTTTGCTTAAATCTAGATTGACCTGCAATGTTGTTCTTAATGTATTTATTTAGAACTCTATGGGGAATAAAGGATTCTTATCATACACCAATTCATATGGTGAGAAGCCTGTAGTCTTCCTCCATGTTGTTCTGTAAGCCCAGAACACCTCTAGAAGTTTCTCAGCCCAATTTCTTCAGTAGCTGGATATTGTCTTTGTTAAGATTCCCTCAATGAATTTATTGGTGCTCTCCACTTGACCATTTTCTTGTGGGTGATAAGGTGAGGTGACCTTGTGATGAATTCCATACTTCTCAACCAGCTTCTGGATCAAATGAGATGTGAAATTAGGCCCTCCATCCATCACTATCTCACTGGGTATCCTGAAGTGAACAAAAATGTCTTCGAATAGGAAGTCTAAAACAGTGTGCTCCGTAGCTCTAGTTAGTGCCTTTTCTTCGACCCACTTTGTGACATAGTCGGTGCAGACCAATATGTATGATGTTTATTGTGATGAAGGATTAATTGGCCCTACAAAATCTAGGGCCCATTTCTCAAATGGTTCTATCACTATCTGGGGTTGTAACGACATCTCATCTTATTTCAGAGGCTGGCCCATCCTTTGGCAGTTATCACATCCATTCAAAAACTTCTTGGTATCCTGTAATATAGTTAGCTAGTAGTACCCTATTGAGAGTACTTTATATCTCGTCTTTTGTCAACGAAATGCCCTCCATAGGGTTCCTCGTGACAAGCTTTCAAGATATCAAAAACCTTGTCTTATCTAACACACCACTAATCTGAAAGTCTAGTCTAGTGTGATAGATATTGCCCTCTATCCAGGAGTAGGTAGCACTTTGTTGTATGATCTTCCTCTATTATTTGGAAGATAAATGGTGTGGGAATTTTCCTACAACAAGATAATTGGCTATATCTGCATACCATAGTGAGTGAGTAGATATGGAAAAAATATATTCATATGAAAATTAATCCTTAGTAGGAGTGAAATCATCACCTTAGTTAATCTAGAAATAAAATCAGCAACCACATTATCTTTTCCAGGTTTATCTAAAATAGTAATATAAAATTCCTGTAACAGTAATAACCATCGTGTAACTCTACCATTGGTAATAGGTTTATTCATTAAAAATTGAATTGCAACATGGTCAGTGTGTACAAATACTTGATACCTAGTGATGTAGTGCCGAAATTTGTTGATATCATGCACTAATGCTAGGAATTCCTTCTCATTCACTGTATAGTTGAGTTCAGCTGGAGTTAAATTCTTGCTGATGTAGTAAATGGCATAAGGTTTCTTTTCCTACAGCTACCCCAAAACAGCGCCCACAACCATGTCAGATGCATCCCTAGCGATATGGAATGGCAATCTCCAGTTTGGTCCTCGCAAAACAGGTGTTGCTATTACACATTTCTTTAACTTCAAAAAGGATTTCTCACACTTCCCTGTCCACACAAATTTTGCATCTTTCATGAGAAAAGAAAACAGAGGAGATGCAATCTTTGAAAAAAATTCTATAAAGATCTTGTAGTACCCTGCATGTCCCAAAAAACTGCATACCTCTTTTTGAGTTATAGGAGTTTGGATTCTTGAGATTACCTCAATTTTTGCAGGGTCTACCTTGATTCCATCTACCAAAATGAAATGTCCTAGCACAATCCCCTCGGTCATCATCATGTGGAATTTCTCCGTGCTCAAAGCAACATTAGTTTGTTCACAATGCTCCAATACCTTTTCCAAATTAACTAATGTTGTTTCAAAGGAATCCCCATAGGGCGTAAAGTCATCCATGAAAATTTCAAGACAGTCATTCAAGAGATTTGAAAAGATACCCAACATTTCCCTTTGAAAAGTTGTTGCCGCATTGCAGAGGCCAAAAGGAAGGACTTTGTATGAGAAAGTACCCCACGGGCGGGTAAATATTGTCTTGTCTTGGTCTTTCGGGGCAAGATGTTTGTGATTATAGCCACTGAACCCATCCAGGAATGAAAAAAAAAATCCCAGAGAGAGTATCCAGGACCTGGTCAATGAATGGTAAAGGGAAATGGTTTTTTTGGGTGGCCTTGTTAAGTTCTCTATAGTCTACACAAACTCTCCACTTGTTGTTATTTTTCAGAACAATGACAAGTGGAGACACCCACTGACTGTCAAAAATGGGGTAGATGAAATTAACATTAAGGAGTTTCTGTAATTCCTCTTTCACTATCTCCTTAAGTGCAGGATTCATTCGGCGTTGTGGTTGTATAACTGCTTTGCAGTCCTCTTTAAGGTAAATGTGGCGAGTGCATAGGCCAAGGTGGATTCCTTTCATATCAGTATAGTCCCATGCAAATTCTTTTTTATATTTTTGTAACATCTGTATCATAAATATGTTTGTTCAGCAGTCAAGTTAGGATTAATGTTTAAATATTTCCCAAGCTCAATTTCAATAGGACTGCTAGCAATATGCAGAGTAGTTTTCAAATGTTCAATAATTGCATCATCTACCTCATCTTCTTCCCCTAGATCTCTAATAGAGGCAACAGAGAGTGATAAAACCATTAATAATATCATCCTCTGTTTCATCCTTAAAGTATTGTGATTTTCCAAGTGTGAGGAGAGGTAGGGAAAAATCATATTCAAGTTCAAATTTGTCCCACTAGGGACTATTCAAATCCATATGTGGTTTTTTTGGGGGGTAAAGGTTCAGGTTCTTAGTGGCCTTCCCATCTGATATCACCATAGATCCATACCTACATCCGATATATGCATCTGTAGTGGCTAGCCATGGTCTTCCCAAGATTAAAGGATGACCCCCCAAGTTGGATTTAGTTTGCAAAATGAGAAATTCAACCAGGTAATTCCAAGAAGCTACAGTGATCACTAGATATTCTATCATTCCTTCGGGCTTGACACGGGACCTATCTACTAATTCAAGCACTATAGGTGTAGGTATGAGTCCATGAAGTCCTAGGGAGATAAAAAAATCTTTGGTCATTACTTTAATGGCTGCCCCTTTATCAATCAGAGTGTTAGTTATGGGCTGGTCATCAATATGGACAGTCACTGTAGGATTCCCTGGGTCATTATATTTAGTCAACAAAGGCTGATCAATCATAAGTTCGAAAATCTTCCCCATAACATGGATAGTAGCAGGGTCTTTCTGTTTCCTTTCAAGTTTTTTGACACACAGATCTCTTACTATTTTGGCATAGATAGGTACTTCCTTAAGAGCTTGTAACAATGGAATCCGCACATACATATTCTGTAATTCCTTCAGGAACTCAAATTCAGTTTGTGAGGCTGGCCCAGTTTCAATTAATCGCTGAGGGTATGGAGGATCCTAAATTTTAATAGCTGAGTCAGCTGTCACAGATGCATCAACCCTGCTTGGGTTGGCTGATGTAGAAACAGCAGGCCTTCCCGAGCTGGATACTATAGGTGTAACAACAGTTGTTGTATTAGCTGTTACAGCTGTAACAACTATTCAAAATCGACTATATCGTTTCTAGGTGACTCACATTCTTCCTCGGTAATAATGGGAGTATGTTCAGGTCTGATTAATTTTCCCGACTGAAGATGAACCTGATTAAGCCTAATAGGAGTGATAAGGTAAGTCTAGAAAGTAACTAGAGTGTATATGCTCTGAGCTGCCTTATTATTCGGATTGAGGTTAGGTTGCACAGGTAATTGGGGTCGAACAAGAGGTGCATGGGTTTGAAGAGGAGGTAGTTGTAACTGCTACTGCATTGGTAGTGTAGGGAGTGTTGGACCTTGGCCATTACCTCTCCAATTTTGGCTCCAAGGTTGAGATTTCGATGAAGGATATTGCATTGGTGGAGGGGAAGGCCACTGGTTCCATGGTGAAGGAAATTGTGTTGAGGAAGGAGCAGGATATGACCATGGAAATTGTTGACTATTATAAACATTATTCCAATGATTAAAAGAGGAAAAATCTGGAGGCATACCTGTAGGTCATGGCTACCATGGTCTCTTTGATCTGATGAAGTAGGAAGACTGGAAATCCTCACTTGATTCTTGAAGTACAGCTTTCACTCTAGGTAGTTTAGGGCATTGACTAGTAGAATGTGCCAATTCACAGATGTTGCACAAGCTAGAGTTATTCAGTCCACATTCTATTTCTAAATATTTCTTTTTGCATCGAGGACAGAATATTTCCAAAGTTGCTTTAGCTTCTGCTTATGCTTTCTTAACTTGTACCATAGTGATATGGGCAGAGAGAGTACTGAGGAGGTCAATTTTAAAATCCTCAAATAGATTCCCAATTTCTGCTCTGGTTACTCCTCCACTTATGGACTTTTGTATCCAAACTGAAGGGCCCCAAACTGAACTTCTCCCTTGAATGATCCTCTTGAACTCCACAAACAGAGCTTCATTATTTCTTCAAGAGGTTCTTGGGATATGTATCCTTTTCCCAACAGATTCAAATGCTCCAAACAATCATCTCTTATACCTATTAAGAATACAGGTTTCAGAATTTTTTGGGTTAAGTTACCAAACTTAGACCTTTGTAAATTATAATGGAATCGATCCATGTAGTCTTCCAAGCTCTCCTCCTCCTTCTGTGCAATTATGAATATTTCTTCCTTCAAATCCCTGGTTCGACAGTAATCTTGATACTTAAAGAGGAAGGTCTCCCTCATGTCATTCCAAGTTCGGATCGTGCCAGCACTTAATCTCATGAAGCATCTTAATGTTTCCCCTTTCAGAGTAGCAGGAAGCAATTTCAGCTTTTGGGCATTTGAAGTGTAGTCATAACCCCGACACAGCACATCGAACTTGAACACAAAGGTATCAGGATCTTCAATAGCCATCCCTTGAAAGGACAGTAGAGATGATACAGAAATTTTTTTCATAGGAGCTTCATCTCATGTCGCCACTATCAGGAATTCAAAAGTAATAGAACCGTCTGTCTTAATTTTCTCGTCCTCCATGGATAATCCTTCCTGATGGGATGAACTGACCTAGGAATATGCAAGGAATTGACAAATAAATAAAGGATCGGGTTGTTCCAGGACCAGTTGTTTCACTGCACTACCCGCATCCAAATGATGTTCCTCAGGCCCCTGATGCTCCCCACAGGTCTCCCCTTGTCCTTCAATTTCCAGATTTTGATCAATGACTTTCCACTGTTGTTTCAGATCTGGAGTCTTGATATCCAGAGTGGATATGTTGTTTGAAGGGTGATGAGGTCCAGACACAAAATGTACTGATGCCTCAAGATTCGATATAGTAGCATCTTTTTGTGGTCCCGTCTTCCTGTTGTCTCTGTATGAAGTAGAATGTTCCTTTTCTGTTTTTGAGATTAGATCTCCAAATAATGTCTTTCTTCCCAAGTCTGCACTCTTCTTTTCCTTTTTACGACCCATCTTTCCTGTAGTTAGTTAGAGTGGGGGGTGTTGTGGATTTCTCTATTGTTTTACTGGCATACATGGACCCTATGTGTATCAATCCTTCCTACAAGTGCTTTATTTTCTATAGCGGTGAGCCCGCCCAAGTATGTTAGAGTGATGTGCAGGTTCTTACATCTCGTCTTACCGCCCAACAACTGTATAGATGAAGACACACTGAAGAAAACACCTGAAAACTTACACTTCTAAGTTTCCTAGTGAGACAATGATGAGCCCGTCCAGGTATGTTAGAGTGATACACGAGTTCTTACCTCTCGTCTTATCATCTAGAAATTGTGTAGCTGAAGACACAGTAAAAAAAAACACCCAAAATTTACACTTCTAAGTGCCCTAATGTAGCAATGGTGAGCCTGCCCAAGTATGTTAGAGCGATGCGCAGGTTCTTACCTCTCATCTTACCACCCAAAAATTATAGATTAGGAACACTCTATCACCAAACAAACAATTTTGGTTGACTGGATCGTCACTGCCATCCGTGGTAACAACGCCAAAATGTTGGACCATATTAATCATTGTTAAATGACTAAGATGGTACACATAAATTATCAATCTAGGAATGTCCTTTATTTCAATGGTAGTTGCACTGTATGTGCCAATACATCAAACTAGAAGCAAATCAAGTAAATATAAATCGTTGTTGAATCAAATACTTAAACAATCTACAGGAATTTAATCATGCCTCAATTAACTGTACCTAGCACGCCACACAAAATTACACCAGCTGGTATCTCTAATCACATCTATGTAACAGCATAATAATATTGAAATCGAAGAAGATCTACTCACAGCCATAACAGAAACAATAGTACTTCCACCAATACATAAAGCAGATGAGAAATATGTACAACTACCTTAACTGCTGCAGTCCCTGCTAAAGAGGAGGGCCCTTCCTCCCTAGCAGGGCGCAGGAAGAGAAAGAAACTTAAACGGAAACTAAACCAGACAATGCATGTAATAGCAACAACATGATATCTTTTTATTAATGTAACCAAAATTACAGAGCCAAAAGTAATATTGTTCTCCACTAACCCCTTAACTTCCAGGGTCGAGACTTATATAATGGTTACATGTTCAGAAAAATGAGGAACAGATCAGTCATGAGAATCTTACGATTCTCATGCTGATCAAAATAAGATACATATAGTTACAACCACTTCTTATAAAAATTCTGACTAAAAAAATATGGATTACAATCAAAACTACCCAAAATTTGTCATCCTAAAATACAATATGTAATGACTTCTACAACTATCCATGGAAAATGACAATTGTAGTGTAACAACAATGGCAGACAGGTCGACATGCAGAAGTTGACAATGTCCAGTTAGCAGTACAGTTGTAACAACAGTTTATATAGCGGGCCTGTAACAACATCGTGGTGTAACAGCTCATTGTAATAGCACACTTTCACTACTTTTGTACGCCTCATGCTCTAGATATTTTGTGCTAAGAAAAACATCTGGAAGGACAAAAAAATACTAGAGAACTCCTAATTCCAACATTTATCCAAGTTAGTCATAAAAAAAGACATGATACATCATAATAATCGATGAAATGACAAGATAATGAAAACAAGGAAAAACATCACTGTTTAAGATAGAAAAACAGGAAAAGAAGCAAAGATAGTCCCAATGGTTGTAGTCACAAGGTAACAATGGGGGAAAAAGATGTAGGAAATAAGTACAAAACTGGCACCCAATAGGAAGTTGATGTACCAATTTATCCAAAAGAGGCCCATAGTTTTGGCACATCATCTCCTAGGGTTAGGTTTTTTATGTTTATGGTTTTCCATTGTTTCTAAATAATAAATAGGCCTTATAGCCTCATTGTAACAGAGTTCAGAGGCCTATATTTGCCACATCTATTCTCAGAGATAAGCTACCAGTGCCCTAGCTAGTTTATTTCCATTATGTCTATAAACATATTTCAGTTATTTGATATTAATAAAATGAAGTGTTATTTCTGTTGCATATTTCTATTTATGGTTATATGTATATTCTGTTGTGTTCCTGCATAAATTTGAATCAGTGGTATTAGAGTGGTTTTCTCTTTCTCTATTTTTCTTTGCATGTCCCCAACGAGGTCAGGGTATAATGAGTTATGGCTCGGTCTGGTTGAACCCTTGCAATATTAGCCTTGCAAACCCCGACGGCCTCCCATGGTAGAAGAAAATAATTAAGAGGGAGTAGGATATCTTATAAAATTATTGCTCGAGGAGGCCCTCGAGAAAAAAAGGAACATGATGATGGATAACTTTGCCTAGATCCTTCAATCACTACCCATCGACAACACATCTACATCTAGTAGCCACTCTAGAGGCACCACTCATTTCAAGGCACAGTTCAACTTCGAAATTCTTGTATTTGAAGGCCAGATAGACGTAGATGCCATAGATAGATGGTTGAATTTGCTGGAATGGTATTTCGCAGTCCATTATTTCTCCCACTGAGAAAAGATTAATTTTACACTCCTCAAAGTTGCCCCTCATGTCAAACACTGGTGGGAAACCTACTGTGAGAAAAAGGACGAGAGGGAACCCTCTATGTTCTCGGCTGCACCCACTTGGAATTCGTTTCAAGATGACATCAAGGAATAATATTACCTCGTGGGGAGCTATGAGGACAAGTACATCTAATGGGAAATGTTACAACAATAAAGGGATCAAGATGTGCATGAGCTGAAGAATTTGTTCCATACCCTGTGCACAAATTTGGGTATTAAAGATTCAGAGAAACATTTGGTGCTCAAGTACTGCAACTACTTGCACAAATAAATTTAGGAGGAAATATACTTCGTTGAAATTACCTCACTTGGAACAACATATCAACCTCATTTCTTGTTGATAGCGGAAGCCAAAAGAACCTCATTTCAGCAGAGGTCATGAAGCGGCTTGACCTACCGACCAAAACACTCTCATAACTGTATACCGTTGGGTGGCTTCATCAAGGAAGATATATCCGCGTCCACCAGCAGTGCCACCTCGTGTACAACATCACGCCATTCACTGATGAGGTACTGTGTGATGTTTCTCCTCTTAAACATGTTTGATGTATTATTAAGCAAACCATACTTGTGGAAGCAACATGTTGTGTATGAGCCTAGGCCTCGTTTTGTTATTATTACTTTGGGAAATAACTTGTACATAATACTAGAGGTAGTATCGCCTTCGACCATATATTTGAGTACTACAAAGCAATGCAGTAAAATTATTTCCCAAACCAGGAAATTTGTTTTCATCATGATTTGTTCGCAGGGCAAGAAGAAGACTGTGGCTGCAACCTCCAAAAAGGGCTCCCCTGCATGGCATCATCAAATGGAAAAAGATGTGTAGGAATACAAGGACATTTTCTCCTTATCCACAGAGGTTCCTCTACACTGTTAGGTCAAGCACTCCCTTGATCTGACCCCAGGTGCGCTGCTGCTTGATGTTGCCATACCTCATGTGACCACACAAACATAATCCACACATGTACTGTATGAGGCTAATAAAGCAACCAGATTTATTGAACACATCCAACATGAATGACAATAGGTCCATGCCATCTTGGAGAAATCCAATGCAAAGTAGTGACATGATCAACATCGGGTACCACACAAGTTCCAAGTGGATGACAAAGTCTGGTTGCATTTGAAGAAAAAAATCCTTACCAGAGCCCATCGGAAGTTCATGCCACTTCGATATGGAAATTACAAAATCACCAAGGTTATGGGAGATAATGTTTTCGAGATCAACATTCCCCCATTATTTGTCTTGCACCCAGTGTTAAATGTGGACCACCTTCGGCCATACTTTCCACCACTACTAGACACATCCAACATGGCAGAACAACTCACACCAACAAAGTCAAACCCAGAATGCATGGAAAAAGCCACAACTGATCGGATCATGGACACACAAATCACGAAGAATCGCTAACAGAGGATCCAACTATATCGAGTTTTCAAATCAGGCCATATCCTTCACCGGGGAAAGTGGATCACCAGGGACCAATTTCATCAGAAGTTTCCTCATCTCATGGAGGAAATCAACACAATGGAGACCATTTCTTCCTGGGGGGGGGGGGGGGAATGATCCAGGTGGATATTGATGGCCACCCACATATTCCACTTGGAATCCCACCATTGTTTCTTTCATTTTTTCAGTTTCCTTAATTGTAGCACATTTTACTATTTTTACCATATGACAAGATGCAAAGAATTCTTCAGTATCCTAGATGAGAAGGATCTCCAAATGCATATAGAATTTGGAGATGATGGGAGGTATAGTGCCAAAGGAATTGGTACTGTCACCCTTAAGAGGGATTCAAGCTCCCATTTTCATCTACAAAATGTTATGTATTTACCTGGGTTGAACAAAAAATTGATTTCTGTAGCTGTATTGGAGGATAGAGGCTATGATGTTGTTTTCAACAGGAGGAAGGCCTTATGAAACATGTAGCTATCAGGCAAGTGAAATAGATTGGAGTTATAGTGAAAAGTATCTACAAACTAGAGATATATTTTTCCATGGATGCAACTATACCTTTAGGAGTGAGGTGGGGAGATGTAGAGCCTTAGTCCCAGAGTTGCAAATATTTGGCAGGGTCCATAGGAGACCAGTAGCAGTTATAGTATACTCTTCTCAGGGATCATTACCCTTGGACGACAGTTGAAAACTGTTTACAATCATATGTTGAGGAGTAGAGAGTAGTGTTGATAGCAGTGCAATTTTCCCAGTAGATAGTTGCAGAGACATAGGTGATTCCTTATTTTGGATGCTTCTTAATTGCAATTGTTGCAGTAGCAAACAACAACAATGAGAGGTATTACTACAATACATCCCACAGGAGTTGGATTGGGGTTTCAAAAATCCATTTTCTTGCTAAGAGTGATTGTTAGAAATGTAGCAAGAAAATTCTCAATTTTGACTTGTGCCTTATTCAAGTTGAATAATTTGAGTTTCCACATTAGTAGGATGACTTCGATGGAAGATAGCTAGATTGACATGGCCTTGTATACTAGTTAACTTAGTAAATTCGAGTTATAGGCTAGAAGTAGAGTTGTGCATTTAGTGTTTGCTAAAATTTAGCAATCTAGTTCAATCATTTTCAGTTGAACTCAGTTAACTGAGCTCAAGTAACTAGTTGAGTCAGTTGAAGGTCAGTTTAGTAGTAGAAATGTTATTAGCTCAGTGATATCTCAGTTAAACTAGTCAATCAACTAAAAATAGACACAGTCAATCATGGAATTCAAATTTCCTAGTTGAGGTGGAGTAGAAGGAATATTTGTATTTATAATTGTATACTATTGAGTGCAAAATGCTTTTGCACTGAGAAGATGATCAGTTACTCAAGTTATTGTGCAAGTAAATGTAGAAAATCCACATAGATTCAACTGATATTGTAATATGCTAAAACAAAATACTTGAATCTATTCTACAAATTGCGGAAACCAATTACGATTGCACAATCACATGAATAAGAAAGAGAGATAATTTCAGTCACACAACACACAGATGTATCTAGGGAAAGCCTCAACTTAAAACCCCTCTATATGTATATTGCAGTAAGTCAAGAATATGAAACAATACAATGGTTCTCTTAGGCTTGAGAGCTCTCTACACTATCTATGATTATCTCACTCTAATCTAAGAAAAATCGGTCAAATACTTAACCAATTCCTTAACCTGTCTGACCAACATTTCTCACACATTCTTGATGGAAATGAGCCCCTATTAATTAGGAAATTCCAAAGAAT
This sequence comes from Pinus albicaulis, assembly GCA_034641835.2. Taxonomy (NCBI): domain Eukaryota; kingdom Viridiplantae; phylum Streptophyta; class Pinopsida; order Pinales; family Pinaceae; genus Pinus; species Pinus albicaulis. Next base: position 1,462,060,755 of record CM076582.1, read on the forward strand.
TGATTGCACAAGTCATCCAAGATATCCCGATGACCTCATGTATGACATGTACAATTTTCTAATTATACAACTGAAAATTTACTTCCCTTTAACTCCAATCTCTATTGGGTGTTCCTTAGAACTGGCATGCAACAACCATTTATAGAAAATTATCAATTATCTGATTTATCACTGCATGTGAATTAAATCATATTTAATTCACTGGACCTCTCACTAATCATCCATCCATTACAACTAGTTAAGCAGTTTTAACTCAAATAATTAAGTTAAACCATTACAACTCAAAATAAAAAGCGCAACTAGACCTCCTAAAACTTAAGTGAACTTTACATGCCTCAAGTTTGACCCCAACGAATTGAATGAGAACCTTACCAGAGCTCAGCTGATTAACTTACCTGAGCTGTCGTGTGATGTGGAATTACAATTTACTTCTAATTTAAATAAGGGAAAATTAAATTGTAAGCCTCTTCGTGTTGCCAATTTCAACACTCCCTCTTAACAAGAAAGTGATTGTACATGCTACACGGAGAGGTCCTCCTCTACGGAACTAAGAATTTTCCTCTTAATAGTTCCTTCGTCAAAGAGATGTTTGCATCCTGCTTCTTCTTGGGAATGTACTCTAATGTACTCCAGATATATCAATATGCTTGGACCTATCTTGAAAAACTAGATAAACCGAGTTTGATGCAACTCTCGTTATCACAATAAATCACTATCGGATTTAAATGAGAGCGACCGAAAAACCAACAAGTATCTTCCTCATCCAAATGTCCTCACATGTTTCCTGACTAGAAGCCATGTACTCTGCCTCTGTTGAGTTGAGTGCAACTTATCTATGTTTCTTGTTGTACTAGGAAACTGTTGTTGACGCAATGTTGAATATGCCATGTGATGTGCTCTTCCTTTCGGATGGACTCCATTCCCAATCTACATCTGTGAAGCCCTTAAGCTTCACTCCCTCTTTCCACCTGTACCATAACCCAAACTATGTAGGTCCTCTGAGGTATCTCAACATATGCTTTCATGCCTTCCAAAAAAGCTTGGTAGGATTAACCATAGCTTGACTAAGTTCGTTAACCGCATATCATATGTATCATTGTGTGTTCATCAAATACATGAGTGAACCCACAAGCTACCTATAGATGGTAGCATCTACTACTTTTCCTGAAGTAGCATCCTCCTTCCTCCAATTTCCTGTTAGAGGAGTCTCCATGGGTTTGTTTCCCTCCATATGTCACTTCTTCAAAATCTCATTGGAATACTTGCCCTGAGATACAAATAACTCCCCATCTCTTTTCCAAATTTCCAATCCTAGGAAATAACGTAAGAGCCCCATGTCCTTCATCTTAAATTATCTTCCAAGATCCTCTTTACAAGACTTGATGAGTTGCTCATCACTTATCAATATCAAATCATCGACATAAAGTGCAATGATCAAAATTTTACCTTCTACTGCAATATGCTAAAGGTTCGCATCTACTTCACTCTTGGTGAATCCCAACTTGGTGAAGTAGTTGTCAATCCTAGTGTACCAAGCACGAGGTGCTTGTTTCATTCCATACAACGCTCTCTTGAGTATGCACACATGTGACTCTATGACAAAGGTCTCAAAATTTTTTGGCCGCTCAATGTACACCTCTTCCTCAATCACTCCATTGATGAAGGATGTCTTTACATCCATCTAATGTATCTACGATCCCATCTGCGTTGCAAGTGAAAGCATGGATCTAATTGATGAGTACTTTGTGATTGGTGTAAAGGTCTCATCGTAATCAATCACCTTCACTTGAGATAACCCTCTAGCCACAAATTTGGCCTTGTGTTTCTCCACACTCCCATTTGTTGCCTACGTCACCTGGTAGATCCACCTGGATCCTACAACTAACTTCCCCTCCGGTCTTGGGAAAACTTCCCATGCACTATTTCTGATAATGGAGTCATAATCCTCAACCATGGCATCAACCCAAACTGGTTTTTGTATTGCTTCTTCGAAATAGTACAGCTCTATATCTACACTCTCTCTCATAAGAGCCATGTAGCCAGTGTACCACTCTGAGGACCTTCTCTGCCTGCACTATGATGTGGGTGCTCCCACATTCTCTCTAACATCAAGCAACAACCTGTCAACTTCTCTGGTATGCTTCCTTCCATCTCTGGATGGATCTGCATGAGTGGGTGCTTCCACTCTCTATTCCTTTGCTTGTGGTTGCTCCACATCTAGAGGTTCTTCTTCTGGAGCCAAGAGCTCCTCAACTGCATGCAACTGAAACTCCCTCTCAAGGGAAATTCGCATGGCCTTCTCTTCATCGAATTTCACATCTCTTCTAAACCATTATCATCATGTGTGTTGGAAATTACACCCGATAGTTGCGAGGTGTATCGGTATACCCCAAAAATATTCCCAACTCAGCTGTTGACTCTAGCTTATTCCTAGAATATTTGGTTACATGGAAATAAATTGATGACACAAAAATTTTAAAATGTGCCACATGCGGTGCACCTTACCTTAAAAAGCTTCCCCTGGTGTACACATCCAAAGTATCTGATGAGGACTTATGTTCTACACAATACTATTATGTTGCATGCTTCCACCCACAGATGCAATAATAGGCCTTGATCATGCAATATCGCTTGTGTTTCTCCCACAATAGTTATGTTCTTCCTTTATACAACCCCATTATGTTATGGGTTATGAGGTGCTATCAATTCACGTTGAATTCTTTTTGAAGCACATAAGTTCTTGAATTCGTTCAATACATATTCCCCACCATTGTCACTTAAGAATACCTTCTTTAACATATTTCTTGACAAATTCTTTAAATTCCATAAAACTTAAGACATCGATCTTTCTTCTGCAGAGAAAATCCAGCAGTGTGTTGAAAATCATCACAAAGTAGAGTAATACTGTGTTTGTGAGTTGTCAGGAATAGTCACACACATCTAAGTGGAACTCTCTCTTCAAGGTCATCTTTTCTTGACTTTAATATTTATAAATGTGGTGATTTAGTGTCAGTTTAATAAATATTTCCATATAACATCCATGCTCAAGTGGAGAGGAGCCTTAGAAGCTATTAGCGAAAGCTGCTGCATGATATTCAAATATCCATGGTGTAGATGGCCCAATATTTTGTGCCATAAGTCACCGATGTCTCAACTCTCCACCTTCTCTGCTTTCGTGCTCAAGGAAACATAGTCTTCTACTTCCAATTTGTAGAGGTCCTTTACTTGAACCCCAATATTCTTCACCTATCCTCCAACACTACCTCCATCCTATCCTTCCAAGCTATGTAATTCAAATTACCCTCAAGGGAATATTCGAGTCTCAATCCAAAGAAAGACATCCTGATCTGCTGTTGGTCCTGAAGAATAAATATGCAAATTCGATTCACCTGTTCAAAAAAAAACTCGTATTCTTCTCCTCTATAGTGATTCCTTCTCTGATACCATGTAGAAAATCTACATAGATTCAACTGATCTTGCAATATACTAGAACAAATTACTTGAATCTATTCTACAAATTGCGAAAACCAATTACGATCGCACAATCACATGAACAAGAAAGAGAAATATTTTCAATCGCATAACACAAAGATGTATTTGGGGAAAGCCTCAACTAAAACCCCCACGATCTATATATTGCATTAAGTCAAGAATATGAAACAATGCAATGCTTATCTCAGGCTTGAGAGTTCTCTTCACTATCTCTAACTGTCTCACTTTGATTTGAGCAGGTTTGGTCCAATACTTAACCAATTCTTTGCCCCTGTATGACCAGCCTTGCTCACGCATTCCTGAGGGAATTGAGCCCCTATTAATTAGGAAATTCCTTTTAATTGATTACGCAATTCATCCAAGGCATCCTGATGACCTCATGCATGACCTGTACAATTTCTTAATTATACAACTAATAGTATACATCCCTTTAACTCCAATCTCAACTGGGACTTCCTTAAAACTAACATGCAACAACTATTTATATTGAATTATCAGTTATCTGGTTGATCACTGCATGTGAATTAAATAAGATTTAATTCAGCATGTAATTTAACCTATCCCAGAAATTATCTACTAATGAATCTTATAACAGAAAATAAACAATAGCAAGAGCATAAAACATAAAACAGATAAACACAGAGATTTTCCCCTGGATCCCAAATCGGGACGACCAGATTGATTTTTCATTATATTCCTTTTAGTGTTACAACACATATATATACATGCCGAAGCATACATAAACCCCAATCCATTAACCCTGGATTAGAACATAACCATAGTTCCCTTGATCGGATCTACAAAATACCAGGGGCCGAAAACCATCATCCCCCAAAACCATGTGCAAACTCATGCACAAAACCATGGGTGGGTCTGCACTAAATTGTTTTTGCCGGGAGTCTTTGTTGCCACTGCTGACCCCTGTTAGTGTCCAATGGCAACGCATGGGAATAGTCTGGAAAGAATATAACACATACCCAACATTCTCCCACTTGTTGTTTTCTTTCCACAAGGGGCTACAAAGAGGCTTAGTCATTATCCCGGCCTCTGCAACACCCATTGTTTCTCTACACCAATAGAACTTCTAAGTGCAAGACGAGACTTCATCAATGCATCTACAACATTCTTCAAGGTGTCCACCTTTACCAGCAACACCCTTTTAGCCTCAACCATATCTCTCACAAAATGATATTGAACATCAATGTGCTTTATATTTGAATGATAAGCAGGGTTCTTAGCCAAGAAAATTGCACTTTGGCTATCACGGTCTATCCTTATAGCTTGTTGCACCAACCCCATACTTGAACAAAATATCTGCAACCAAACTGCTTCTTTTCTTGCATGAGTGGTTGTTATGTATTCTACCTCTGTAGTTGAAAGAGCCACTACAGACTGTCTTTTACTCATCCAACTGACTTCACCTCTAAATAGGCTAAACACATACCCACTTGTATATCTTCTTTGGTCTAGATCTCCAACCCAGCCTGCATCAACAAAACCATGAATGTCCAACACTCTTTCCAATCCTTGTCTTCCCTGGTAGCACAATCCATAATCACTAGTGCCACGCAAATATCTAAAAATCCGCTTCACTGTCGTCCAATGCTCCTTCCCTGGGTTTGAAATAAACCTGCTCAATACTCCCACTGCATGCGCAATGTCTGGTTGAGTACAGACTATTGCATACATCAGGCTACCCACTGAACTTGCATATGGAACACGTGGCATATCCTCCTCTTCTTCTTGTGTCTTAAGACATTGTTCAATAAACAGCTTTGTACCTACAAGAATCAAAACATTCATCGGTTTACTATCCTACATATTGAACCTCTATAATATAGTCTCAACATACTTCCTTTGGTTTAACCAGAGCTTCCTCTTTGCCCGATCTCTCTTAATTTCCATACCCAAAATATAGTTTGTAGCACCGATATCCTTGTGTCGAATTTGGATAATAGTTGGGTCTTGAATCTCGGATAATTTCTTTGTCAGTTCCAATCAACAACATATCATCCACATACAAGACCAAATAAATAACACGGTCACCAATTAATTTAAAATAAACACAGTGATCCTCCTTGCTTCTAGTTAAGCCAAGTCCCCGTATATAGGTATCAAATTTCTGATACCACATCCTTGGTGACTGTTTTAACCCATACATAGACTTCTTCAACCTGCATACCAGTTCTTTCTTACCCTTCACCATAAAGCCTTCAGTTTCTTCATGTAGATCTCCTCTTCTAGATCCCTATGAAGAAATGTTGTCTTCACATCCATCTGTTCTATCTCAAAATCAAATGCAACAACAACAAATAAAAGTAATATAATAGAAGTAACTTTGGCAACAGGAGAAAAGATATCACCAAAATCAATTCCCGACACTTGGGAATAACCTTTTCCTACCAACCGAGCTTTGTATTTCTCCACCTTTTCTTCTACATTCATCTTCTTCTTAAACACCCATTTTCTCCCAATGGGCTTCCTTCCAGCTGGCAACTCCACCAGATCCCATGCCTCATTTTCCTATGCCTCGTTTTGTGCAAGGATTGCCATTTCATCGACCACAACCTCCTTCTAAAGTTTCCATCCTTTCGTTCTATACGCACTCCACAAACAAGTTACGGGATCATCATCGGTGGTAGTTAAGGAAAAATTGAACGAGAAAGCAAATGGGCTATGCCTTCACGGTTGCCTTCTTTCTCGAAGCGATATTATTACGAGTTTGGAGTTTTGTGGCTCTTCCTCATACAAGTCTTCTTCGTTACGAGTCGATTCATCCTCCTTTAGCTCAAACTCTATCTTCTCGGGTTCCTTTGGTAGGATTTCATGTTTAACAACATCTTTCACTTCTCTAAACACCACATCTCGGCTGTACACAACCTTCCTTGTTTCTGGGTTCCAAAGCTTGTAACCCTTTAAAACATCCTTATACCCAATAAAGATGCACCTTTCAGATTTATTATCCAACTTGGTCCTTTTCTCCTTTGGAACATGTACATATGCATCACATCCAAATACCCTTAAATGTGAAAGAGAGGGTTTCTTACCAGTCCATACCTCATGTGGAGTCTTATCCTCCAACGCTAATGAAGGTGATATGTTAACTAAGTAACATGCAGTCTCCACTGCCTCTGCCCAGAATTCTTGTCCTAACCCGGTACCACTGAGCATGCTTCTTGCCTTTTCCATTAGTGTTCTATTCATTCTTTCTGCAACTCCATTTTGCTGAGGTGTGTATGGAGTAGTCTTCTGTCGTGCTATACCACACTTCTTACAGAACTCTTCAAATTCCTTCTTACAAAACTCCCCACCATTATCTGTCCTCAACGCCTTTATCTTCTTCTCTGTCTGGTTTTCCACCAGAGCCTTAAATTCTTTAAATTTGTCAAAGACTTCAGATTTCTTCCTCAAGAAATATATCCATGTATTCCTTGAGAAGTCATCTATGAATGAAACATAGTACATAGACTTTCCCAGTGATGGAACTGACACAAGTCCAAACACATCACTGTGCACAAGTTCTAATATCTTGTTCGCCCTCTTAGCACCAGAAGGAAAACTCACCCGATTCTGCTTCCCATATACACAATGTTCACAGAAATCAAAATCCAGAGAGAAATTAGACATACCTTCTACCATACAATTTCCATGCAGTATCCGAAGGCCCTTCCCTCAAATATGTCCAAGCCTTTGATGCCATAGCATTGTCTTCTCCAGAGACCGCTAGGCTTTCTTCTCCACTTTCAGGACCCACAGAAATATTGCACTCATCAATAACAGTGCTGCCCTGAAGCTTGTACAGAGTTCCAATCTGAACTCCCCGCATTAATACCAGTGCTCGCCGAACCATCGTACATGTATCTTTCTCGAACACTGTTTTTACAGCTGCATCATCCATCTTGCTTACAAAAATAAGATTTCTGGATCATGCAGGAATGTGCAGAACACCAGGAAGTGTTCTAATCCTTCCACCTTGCAGCTTAAGCTTGAATTTTCCACGTTTGACGATTCTGGCCTTCCTATCATCACCTAAGAAGACATCACCACCATCATATTTCTCATACTCGCAGAACCACTCCCTATGGGGAGTGAAGTGAAAGGGTGCACCCGAGTCAATCAACCATGACTCATGATCTACATGTGTATTTGAAGAAGAAGCCAAATACACATCCCCACCTTCATCCGAGGTGGTTTTTGCCTCTGCAGAAGGAGCATCATAAAATCCCTTTCCTTTCTCATGAACTTTAGATCTGCAGTCCTTTTTGTAGTGCCCTTCCTTTCCGCATTTCCAGCACACCTTTACAAACTTTCCAGGAGATTTAGATCTCCCACTCGAAACCTTATTCTTGTTTCTGATTTGGGACCTTCCTCGTACAGATAAGGAATCTCCATTTTGGCCCTCCATATTTCTTCGTCTCATTTCCTCCGACAGCAAGGCTGAGACAATGTCATAAAAATTCAAGGTAGTTATATTGCTACCTATTGCAATAACCAGAAAGTCCCACGAATCTGGTAGAGAGCACAAAAAACTGATGCACTTATCTTCATCTGAGATTTTAATATCAACAGATGACAACTGACTTACCACAGTATTGAAAGCATTCAGATGCTCTATCACTGAGTCTCCATCCTTCATCCTTAGGTTATACAACTTTTTTCGCAAGAATAATTTATTCACCAGAGACTTAGATTGGTACAAAGTCCCAAGTTTGTCCCACAAATTCTTCACCGTAGCTTCCCCATATACATTCAACAATACCGAATTTGAGACACGCAACCGTATTGTGCTCTTCGCCTTCCAATCCAACTTCTTCCAGTCTTCATCTGACATTGTTGTTGGTTTAGTACCTGGATCTACCACGATCCACTGGTCTTTATCCACCAGCAGATCCTCCATATTGAGCTTCCACAACTCAAAACTCTAACCATTAAATTTCTCAATCTCTACCTTTCCACTGCTCACCATCTTCTTTCATCGCAAGAATAGATCCCGTAGATCTCCCACTGAACAGGGTCTACCTCAGGCTCGAGCAAAAAACCCCGCAATAGCAAAGGTGTCCCCTTGAAGCCGAGACAACTCTAATACCAAATGTAGGTTTTAACCCTGTACAAAAATTATCTACAAACGAATCTTAAAACAGAAAATAAACAATAGTGAGAGCATAAAACATAAAACATATAAACACAGATATTTTCTTCTAGATCCCAAATCGGGACGACCAGCTTGATTTTTCATTATATTCATTTTAGTGCTACAACAAATATATATACATGCTCAAGCATACATAAACCCCAATCCATTAACCCTGGATTAGAACATAACCGTAGTTCCCTTGACCGGATCTAAAAAATACCAGGGGCCGAATACCATCATACCCCAAAACCATGTGCAAACTCGTGCACAAAACCATGGGTGGGTTCGCCTATGAGTTGGTCCGCACACTAAAAATATAACACATACCCAACACACTGGACCTCTCACTAGCTCATCCATCAGTTAGAACTAGTTAAACTGATTTTAACTCAAATAATTAACTTAAATAGTTACAACTCAAAATAAACTGCAAGTGGCCCCTTAAAACTTAGAGTGAACTCTACATGCCTCCAGTTTGACCCCCAACTCAAATTGAATGAAATAACTAATTCTTCCCAACTCAGTTAACTTGTACAAGCTGTCATGTTATGTGGAATTACAATTTACTTCTAATTCAATTAATGGAAAATTAAATTAGAAGCCTCTTCTTGTTTCCAATTTGAATAAGAAATAGGGATTTTCTCTTATTTTTAGGGGCTAATCCCTCCAGGATTGTGCAAGGAAATAGGAGGTTAGATGAGGCTTGAATAGGATAAGTGTTGGCTAGAGCAGATCAACAAGATGGAGAACAAGATTGCGGTGCAGGGTGTGCTTCAGAGTTGAAGCAAGACATTGTAATTGTTTTGCTTTTCATCTAAATTATTGCAAATCAATGAAGGGATTTTTCCCAGTTGGGTTCTCGTGTAAATCATTGTGTACTTGTAGTTTTAATGGTTGCATGTCATTGCATGTATTTCTAAATTGTGATTTCCTTTCCACATAATAGTAGAGGAAATTTGTAATATCTTTATTTCAGTTTGATTTCACCAATAGTAGCAAATTTATATTAATTTCTACAGGGAGTAGGAAGAGGAGTGTACAAGCCTTAATTCTTGATGGCTGGCTTGGCGATGGCATAGGAAGTGCAGGGTCTGATATGTTTTCCAATTTCCTATCAGATTTTTGGCCAATAAAAATACTTCTGTAGTACGACCTCATTTTTCTCGACACCAAAGTGTCTTGTGGCCCGATTGTAGTTTGCCTGCAAAATCAACTTGGCACGCTCAGTTGAAGGAACACAAAGGTGGCCTAGGTAGCATAATAATGCATCATGGTGGTGGAAATATGGAACTTTCTTTCCATCCACTAGAATATGGTGTGTGGTGGTGAACTTTGGATCATTTTTTTACAATTGTGGCCATCTAGAGGTCTTGTGGACACAAGAGTTGATAACAGTACTCAACGTCAAAACTGGGGGTTGACTGAAACAATATACAACATAATTTTTGTTTCCCTTCTTGTATTTTTTTTTCAAGTGGATTTGTTGCATATATGTAGACCAATTCTGATGTCGATCGTTCTACAACTTCCCTTGTGTCTGAATAAACTGAAGAGGTTGGTGATATGTGTGGATGACCGTATCCTTCCACAAAATGTAATGATTCCATTTTCAGCACACCTTCATGATGTAATACATCTCTTTATCATAGGTGGGGTAATTCTGAATTGTATCAGAAAGTGTCTCACTGTGATAGGCCATCAGATTCCCCTGTTGGGTGAGAACTGCACCAATAACATAGTCAAAGGGGTTTGTCTCAATTTCAAATGGTTGCTTCATGTCTGGAAATATGAGTACACGTGTATAGGAGAGGTTGTGATTTAGCTCAATGAATCCTTCTGTTAGGAATCAGAACAAAAAAAAATACTGAGAGGCTAAGTGATATGAGAGAATTCCAACACAAACCTATGATAAATTGGCAAGGCCCAAAAAATTGCGAAGCTCTGTTAGAGTGGTCGAGGTTGGCCAATCCAAATTGACTTGGATCCTAGCCAGATCCACATGCACACCTTGCTCATCAATGATGTAGCCCAGATATTGGGCATATATCATGCCAAACATGTTTTTCTCCAAGGTCACACAGATTTTACGTTGCCACTGGGTTTGAAGGAACTGTTGAATGTGTTGTAGGTGCTCTTCCCAAATCTTGTTAGAGTAGAGGTAATGATTTAGCTCAATGGATGCCTTTTTTAGGACTCAAACCAAAACAAAATTACTTTTTCTACCCCCTTAGTAACCTGACTCAGAGGCTATGTGATATGAGAGAATCCCAACATGAACCTAAGATAAAAATTGGCAAGGCCCAAAAATTTGTGAAGCTCTATTAGAGTGGTCGGGGTTAACTAATCCTGAATGACTTGGATCTTTTCCAGATCCACATGCACACCTTTCTCATTAATTATGTAGCCCAAATATTGGACCTGGCTCATGCCAAATGTGATTTTCTCCAAGTTGACACATAGTTTATGCTACCGTTGGGTTTGAAGGACCTAACAAATGTGTTGTAGGTGCTCTTCCCAACTCTTGTTAAATATGGAGATGTCATCTAGATATACAACCATGAATAAGATGATTAAGGGATGCAATATGTCATCCACGAGCCTCATAAAATTTGCAGGGGAATTTTTCAACCCAAAAGGCATGACCAACTACTCAAAAGGACCTCCTTGGATTTGAAGGAAATATTCCATACATTTGTGGGTTATATTGGCACCTGGTGATAGCCAGACTTGAAATTGGTCTTGCTGAAATAATTTTCCCCCTTAAGCTAGCCAAGGAGGTCATCAATCTGTGGGATTGGATACATGTTCCCGAAAGTGATTTTTTTTAGTGCCTGATAATCAAATGCAGACTTTCCAAGTTCCATCTTTATTATGTACAAGTAAAATCAGGCTCCCACAAGGTGAGGAACTTGGTCGGATGTGCATTTTTTGCAGCAACTCCTGGATCTCTCACTTGATTTTTTCATTTTCTAGAATAAAGCGACGATATATCAGCCCATTGGGTAGAGGTGCTCTGGGAGTTATATCGATTTAATGCTTGGCGTGACAGTGCAAAGGTATCCTTGTGGGTGGGGAGAATATGTCCCTATATTCTTCCACGACCTTATCCACCTACTTCTCCTATGTGTGAGAACCATTCATGGGGGCCATGTATGTGGCCAATATCTTCCCCTTGCTTTGAGAGTGAATCAGAAAGCAAAAAAGTTCCTCGGTGAGATCAAAGAGATAGTAGTAGGCGGGGCTACCTATAGTATCTTATAACTTGTTTCCCAAAGTAATAATAATAGTGTGAGGCCTGCAATCATACACAACATGATTATTCTACAAGTATGGTTGGATTAATAACACATCACAAAATTCAAGAGGAGCAACATCACATAGTACCTCGTCCATGAAGGAATGGATGTTGTAGGGAAGGCGACACTGCTGGCTGAGGCGAAGATATCGTCCTTGGTGAAGCCACTCGATGGTGTAGGACTGCGGGTGTGGTGTGGTCGGTAGGCCCAATCGCTTCACAACCTCTACTGAAATGAGGTTCTTTTGGCTCCCGCTGTTAACAATGAATCAAAACAGAGAACCCTTCACCCACATCTATGAGTGGAAGAGAAGCTCCCCCTCCTCTAGATCTTCGAGACCAATCTCCTGGACCTTGGTGGTGGTAGCATTGGCATTGGTTTCTGCGTAAATAATATACTTCCCCTTGTCGTTTCCCTTGTTGGGTTCTAGCTTAGAATCGTAACATGCATCGAACTCTGAAGCTTTCATCGTGGCCAACAATGACTGCTTGGCATGACACTCATTTGCGTTGTGAGTGGGACTCTTATGGAACTCACACTACTTTCCTATGTCCTTCTTCATCTTCGTGGTGCCATTCTTTGCTTGCGGCTTCGATGGGTTGTCCTGGGTCACTCCACCTTAGATTTTTTCTGTGTTCTATGGTTTGGGGGTGCTTTTGCCCTGTTTTCGATTCATAGATCCAAAGTCCCACTTCTTTTGTTTATTTTTTATTCAATCTTGGGAGCATATCGGTATGTTTCACCAAGCTAGGAGATGTCTTGGAACTCCATCTCTTACTGAATGTATTTATGTCGAAAACCATGGTACTTGAGCACCAAATCTCGCTTAGAGTCTTTGATACCCAACTTTGTGTGTAAAGTATGAAAAATATTTATGAGCTCACACACATCTTGGTCTCTTTGCTCCCGTAGTGTGTTCCACTATATGCACTTGTCTTCATATCTCCCCATGGGGTAATATGTTCCATGACAACGTGTATTAGAAAGAGTTCCAAGAGGGGGTGACTGTAAACAGAGAGGCTTCCTTAGCCCTTTTCTCATATTAAGTTTCCCACCAATCCTTGACATGGGGGGAAACCTTAAGCAATGAAAAAATAATATTATCCCTATTGGAGAAACTACAAACCGAAAAAATACTTTCCAACAGATTCAACCATTTATCTAAAACATTTTCATATATTTGTCCTTCGAATATAGGGATATCAAAGTTCACTTGTACCTTTAAGGGGGTGGCACCTACAAAGCAACTCTTGGATGAAGATGCATCACTAGTGGGCATCCGTCGAATGATCTGGGAAAAGTTATCCATCATCTTGTTCCTTGAATTCTCTAGGGCTTATAATTCAAGAAACATTTTGATAACATCTCATACTCCCTCGTCTTTCTTTTCTTTCGCCATTGGAGGTCATCTGTGTCGATGGGGATGGTCATGCAAAGGCTCAACCAATTCAAGTCCCAACTCCTTATTCCCCGACCTCTTTGGGGACTATAGGTTTTAAACCTATACAAAAATTACACTTGGAGGTAGTCTATTGAATAAATTACAATAGACTATTGCTATCACTAGGTAAGATGTTATGAAGAACCTCTAGGTCTTAAAACAATTTTCTAGTTGGAAAGAAATCTTAGTGGATATAACTTCTTCCCAATAAAAAAAAATACATTTTCTAAAAAGAGAAACGTAATATATACAAAATTGGCTTAGGTACATGAGAGGTCAATTCATGTCCGATATTGCAGGAAAACAACCAGGAAAAATCATTATATGGTTATGAAAGTAGTGCAAGTAGTGAAATATCAATGAGACGAAGGTTGGCTAGAATGTATGCACTCTAGAGTATGAAGTCATGAAATTAAATTAAGTTGTATCTTCTCATCAAGGTATCTTATTTTCTATTGTGGAACATTGTTTTTGTAGACTAAACATAGATGGACTAACCAGTTAAATGTTTCTTCTTTTGTGGACACTTTTCTACTACATAATTTCGTTGATGTCGTTGTTCTCCAACTTCTATGTGCACAAATACTCCAAGTCATCTCATGCAAAACAAAAGAAATTGTAGTGATAAACAAAAGCTCAAGATATAATGATATTATTTTATTCTCCCATATCCTTATGAAAGATAAACTTTATATAAAGAGTAATTGTTTCGGGAAACATCACTTGGTTGATTGGTCATGCAAGAGTGCAATTTTCCTCCCAGAGTCCAAGTTAATTTTGTATGAGCAAGATCTAAGTGAGTTGAATTGTAATAGGAATACACTATGGTTTTATTTTTTTTCTCAATTTCTCTCCAATGAATGATCCATTTTTATTGCTCCTTTTATTTCGAGGTTTTACATATTTATTTTGAAAAATGGAGTCCTACCTCTCGATAGGTGGTAAATTATATTCTTGAAACCAAAGTTGAGAGGAAGTATTTTGTCAAAATTATCTATATATTTCATTTTTATTTTTGTGTTGTGATAGTGTTAGACACCTGCGCCAAGGTTGTTTATTGTGTATTACAATACTGTAAGTTTAAGAGTTTCTAGCCTTTTAACAGGTAGAGCTCATATACATTTGTGGGCAAGCACACAATTTCTATATTTATTATTGCGTTTTTTCCAATGGTTATTATTCACTTTTGCATTATGTACAACCCACAAGCAGATTCTCTTCATCAAGAACTAAACTTAGTTCATTGTGTAAGATGGAGTGTTGCCTTAATCACTTGGTTAGTTTTTTTTAAACGCCCACCTGATGATAAAAAAAACAAATTCATACCATGCAAGAGTGAGGGATACGTAAAAATGGGATACTTTTGGTATTTTAGTTGAATATTGGAAGTTTCTATTTTCATTTGAAAACATACAACCTGCAACAAGCCAAGCCTTTCCTTTGGGAATAAGCCTAGTTATTTGTCAAGATGGAATTTTGGCTTAATGATGCAATAATTCAACACAAATCATATACTTGAGCACAATAGAGTGTGTGTTCCCTTTACATAAAATCCTCATTCAAAATATTCATAAAAAATACTTAGATTCAATACAAAAAATACAAGAAGAGAGAGCCGAAAACAAACAAAATACTTGCATATAATAAAATAGGAAAATTACAAATTCAAACCCTTCGTTGCCGAATATTACATTTGTGGGACTCTCGGCTCTCGCCCTTTACATAAACCCTCATACCATTTCTCTCTATATCTCTGTCCTCCATCCTCACACAAAGCTCATATTTATACATAATTGTGGATTAATTTGAATCCATGATTTCCTCCAAAAATAACTCAACCAAATTCTAAAATAGCTTTATCCCTCCTTTGACTCAACTAAGTTCCATTTAAGGACTTCATAATCCCTAAAATATATATACAACTCAACTCCAACTCATATTCTCAATTCATTAAGAGAATATTTACAATAAACCTCACACTCAGATTTTCCTCTCAATTTATTTAAAATGTGCATAATTTATAAAATAATTAAAAAAAGACATCGCACCCTAAATCACCCAAATAAAAAATGACAATTAAGCAGGATGCTCCTGCATTAGACTCCCCATGTAGAAAATTTTCCATAGACTCCTATCTATGAGGTCTGTCACTTTTCTATAATAGTGCGACAGCCACAAGTCTCAATGACTTGTTACCTCCAGGATTCCAAATCTGTTTTGCCGCTGGTCTTTTAAAGTATCAACTTCATTTTGTAATTTACACCGAATTCCCAGAATAGTATTTTCAGAACACTATTGAATGTAACTCTCAGTTTTCCATACCACATCATCCTTATTTCTGGAAATACAGACTGGCGTAGAAACACTGATACCCATTCTTCTGGTCTCCAAGCTTTGAAATAATCTTGAACTGGTTTTACATCAGCATCATCAACATCACTCATTTTGTCAACCGGATTCCATCGGCCTCTCCAACAATTTTTTTCGCCAATTCCTTGGAGTAATTCCTCTTTGTCTGATGCTTCCGTCTCCAACTGCGCTGAACACTCAACTTTCTGAAATGAAGAATAATAAATAACTTCTCCTTGATCACAACTATAGTCATTGAATGTCCCTATAGTAGCAAATTTCTCATCCGGTGTTGTACCTGCATTCATCAACAATTATTAGTTTTAAAAATACAAGAACTTTCAGCCTCTTTTGATGCTGCAAGCACCAATCTCCCATCATAGAACTTATGGATTTCAGTAAATCCTATTTTGAATTGCTGGCTACTTTCATCTTTATCCTGCTGGATTAATACTTCTGTTTCCTTTATGTCTCTAAGGACATAAATTTCTTGCTGCTCTTGATCTTTCACCTCATCTTCAAATACTTTCTACTCAATTTCTCTGATTTCTACATCATATTTATTAATGTCGCCTCTTGTACCTACAACCACATATTATTTGAAGAATCAAAGCATTCACTTAACTCTATTAAATTTAGAGACATTTCATCCTTATCATGCACGACAACTGCAATCTCTTCTTTATCAGGTTCTGCAAGCTTCACTTCTCCTTCAGGTTCCCTGAGCCATCTTTCCAAGAACTCTATTTCCATGTGAAATATTTCCAGCATTTCATCACAACCTTCATTCCCAGTTTCATTCTTCTTCTGGAAATCCTTCTGAGTTATCTTGTTTTCTGTATCATCACATTGCAAAATTCTTTCATCAATTTCATTAAAAAAATTCACTTGTTTACCTCCTTGGAATATCACTACGGCCTTTTCATTATGCTTCTGCTCCATAACAGCTTCAACTGGCTATCTTACACCAAAAAGAAATTCATCTATGAATTATTTCTGCTGCGATAAATCAGTACCTTCCTCCTCTAAAAGGCATTCTCCATCATACTTCACCTCAAGGGCTTCATTCATCTTTGTGAAAGTTTCACCAAATTGTCCACCATATTCTGCACATCCTACAAACATACACAAACTATGAGATTTAAAAATACAAGGTTTCAATATAGCCTCATCTGCTTCCCTTGTCAACATATCTTCAAATTGTTCTGAACTATTCCAATATCCCATGAGATCTTTCTCATTAACATCTTCTCCCAGAATTTCACCGTGTTCTGGTCCACAAATGGAAAATTCCATTTCCAACTCAGCTTCTCTGAGTTCTTCACATCTAAATTGCACACTCATCATTTGCTCGAGCTTTATCAGCTCTTCTGTTAACTGCATATTTATCTGTTTATTCCTCTTTACTTGTAGTGTCTGCCATTTCACTTTCTTCCTCATGGTCCAACCATGTCTCTGGTCTTTCTTAATTCTCTACAATAATTCCATCAATAACTCAAGATGAACTGCTATCTCAGCTTTCTCCCTCTCATATTCTTCATCAGTCAACTGCTTCCATATGCCGTTTACCTTGGCATCTTCCTTCTTCTTCCTTCTATTGTGGCCTTTCTCGGAACCTCTGAAATGACTATCAACAAGCATCTTTTCCTCCTTTGTGAACTTCATCTGTTCACTTGTGGATTTCATTCAATCCCCTTTTCAGCAAGCCTTCCTACTTGCCATCCAACAATGCAAGCTCTCTTGCTGCGCTTGGTATCTTTTGGTTCTCTGTCTTGGAATCATCTTCTGGGCAACTCTCTTACTCCTCTTGCTGCACATAACAACTGTAGTAATTCTTCTGTTACAATGACCAACTCTTTGGGTGTCGGGCTCCGCCGATCATGCACCCAATTACATTCAAACCTTTAAATTGATTTAAGACTTTTTTGACTCTAGAATTGACATCAACTCTTCATCTTGGATGAAAAATGCACCCTTTTGTACAATAACTAAATGGTTTAACTTGACTCAAACTATCCAAATTTCTTCATTTGACCTTAACATTTTATTTGACTTCAAAGCTTGACCTCATAATTACAATAATGGATATTTTGACTCTAATTCAAGTTATGCAATATACCAATGAACATCCACCCTTAATACATTCCCATGATGTAAAATATTCACTCTCTCTCATACTCCATTCTTATGATAATATCATAAGTCACTAATTATATCATCTCCCATTATCACTTGCTTTTACTCACATGATACTTAAGCCTTTAAATCGAAATGCAATCCACTTTTCCCAGGATTTATTTTATGATGAAAATGAAATAAACCATTTAATTTTCAACATTTAAAATACCTTTTGAAAATGAATTTTCATACCTTACATTCCCTTCAAGGTTATTTAATAAACCTTTTCTTTGCAATTTCAACGCTCTGGACTTCATTCCTCTATGTCTTTCTTATCACTGTGAATATTCGCATGCCCTTCATTGAAATTGTACAAAAAAATATATATACCATAACCTCTTCAACACACTCACCATCTTAGCGCAGACAGTTTTCCTGCACTTCCATGCAACTCCTTCTTTGCAGTGACAATTCTCATGCAACACCGTCTCTCTTCAATGCACAAAAACAATTCCTCCATAGGAATTTTCCAAAACTTTCTTTTAACATGGTGGCATCAACATATTTCTCCGGCAGCAACAAACACAAACCGCATTATCTTCTGAATAGAACAATGTGAACACTTTCACATGCACTACAAGCAACGATCAATCATGATCTTTAACTAATGGAAATCATAAATGCTCCTTTACAGGCTTACTCCTCCATGTAGATATTAGTTATCACAACCTCAAAATGATATGCCATAGCCACACTTGAACCATATTTTCAAATCAATCTCTGAGATGGATTTCAATTCCATTCCTTAAACGTTTGGATTGATTTCACTCTTTCATAAAATTTAAAAAAAATTAACTTCTCGAGTATGGAAAGGGGAATTGAATCATCCAAATTTTAAAAATACCCTTAATCAATGAGCACTTACCTTGGAGTCTCCTTGTGGGTGAAATGATCTAACCCCTCTCTTGTATTCCTGGCAGAATTTGGTTCCTTTTTGCTTGGCATTCATAGCAAGACCCTCATTATAATTTGCAGAGGATTTGTGACAACCAAGGTGGTCTCACAGTTTTTCCTTTACTGACAATGGAATTATTTCAACAACGTATCTATTCTCTTCTCGCGCAAAATGATGGTTCTAGTGGTTTCCAATATGGCATGGTTCTCCGCAATTCACAAAAATCACCACAGATCTTCATGCATTTCCAACTTGCGCACCTGCCATCCCCCTTTGCATACGATTGTCCATGCTTTGGAGCAGTCACTATTCACTCAACACTGGATGACTTTCTACAATCGCGATATTATTTTACGTAGCAGATGAAGAAAGGCACACGTTAAATGCAGTAATAAATGGCGTTCTTAACAAAGAACCTAATTTTACAAATGGATAGAGCTTATATACTCTATAGGTTTTCAGAAAGAATTTATACACCTTTTCTCTTTCTTTTAATGCGCAAATTGAACCACTGGGAAAAAATTACAAAATGTATAGGCCACAATATATATACCCGAGGGTCTCTATCTCTGATTGCCGGCTAGTATTATCAATCCAACACATAGTCAAGGAAGATGCAACATTCTGATGCAAAATATCAGCATAAATATTTATAGAACTCTCACTAGACAGGTAACGTTGAGCATTAGTGAACGGATGCCGACTTGGCATGTATTTGCATTTCGGCTTGTGCAATTGTGAGTTTGTTAACCACCTTTACACAATTTCAAACCACATATTTCACAGTGTGATCTCTAAAGCGAGCTCGTTACACCATCGACACTGGTTGGAAGTTATTATAGGTTCGAATTTGCCACAATCTATTTCCACTTTCCCAATTGGTCTTCATGCTATTATTTCAAGCGGTCTCCAAATTTTGCATTCAACGTTCTAGAATCCGTGCTCATACTTGAGTTCTAGCTTATAGAAATTGGTTTCCCCTCTTCCAGTTTGTCCTCATGTTAGACAGACTATGGCAATATGCATTCACATCACAATTTCAAGCAGACACAATTCTTAGCATTCACCATCGGGTTTGCAAGATTTAATTTTCGCTCCATGCTACGCCAATCTTAGCATCAGACACCCACGTTTGCCTTCACGTTCAAGACTATATGATCCTCTTGCCATTTCATAAATTACACTTTTCGTGATTTTCTAGAATTGATTTTACCAATCAGAGTTGGCTCCCATCGCACACCTGAACCTGCAAATTAACACACTCGTCTACTGCATATACATTATCGCAGAGTCAAATAAACAACAGAAACTTGTCTTACTCATGGTTCCTCCTTTGCATCTACATGCAGATCCACATCACTACAGGCTCACACACGGTTTATGCACAACGCACTCATCTCTCATTCGCGGCTGCATGGATTAATTAGATATTTGGTCTTTGATACCAAATGATGCAGTAATTCTGCACAAATCAGATACTTGCACACAGTAGAGTGTGTGTTCCCTTTCCATAAAATCCTCATCCAAAATCTTCATAAAAGCTAATTAGATTAAATACACAATATATAAGAAGAGAGAGCCGAACACAAACAAATACTTGCATATAATAAAATAGGAAAAGTACAAATTCAAACCCTTCTTTGCCGAATATTACATTTGTGGGCCTCTCAGCTCTCGCCCTTTACATAAAATCTCACACCATTTCTCTCTATATTTATGTTCTCCATCCTCACACAAAGCTCATATTTATACATAATTGTGGATTAATTTGAATCCATGATTTCCTCCAAAAATAACTCAACCAAATTCTAAAATACTTTTATCCTTCCTTTGCCTCAACTAAGTTCCATTTAAGGAGTTAATAACCCCTAAAACATCTATACAAATCAACTCCAACTCATATTCTAAATTTATTAAGAGAATATTTACAATAAACCACACACTGAAATTTTCCTCTCAATTTATTTAAAATGTGCATAGTTTATAAAATAATTAAAAAAAAAACATCACCCCCTAAATCACCCAAATACAAAATAACAATTAAGCAGGATGCTTTTGCATCACTTAACCATTTGGAAAATTCATATAGACAATGATTTTTTAAAATAACTATGCAATGTAAATATTCATTTTAATTTAATTGTAAATATGTTTATTCATAAATGGATTTAGGAAATTGGATTATGTTTATTTTATTTTTTATTTATGGGATATTGGATTGATTTTTTTTTTTTTTAAACCCAGTATGGGGTATATTTCATGTTTAAACTTAAATGTAAAATGTAAAATTCAATCTAATTATTATTATGTATAAACACAATGTAAATTTAAAATATGAAGAGGTTTCCTAACTGAAAAAAAGGTATGGTAAATAAATAAAAATATAAATAAACTAGAGGCACGGTAAATAAATAAAACCTCTTGTATACTTATGTGAGATGTGTGGTAAATAAATAAAAATATAAATAAACTAGAGGTATGGTAAATAAGTAAAACCTCTTTTTATATTTACCCCATGAAACTCTTTATATTTACAAAAACTAAAAAAAAAGGTTTTATTTAGGTGAATCATAAGGACCAAATACAATGGGACAAATTATTAGTAATACCTTGAGAAAAATTCCATATTTATAAAATATGTATGGTAAATAAACAAATATAAAAGAGGTATATAGAGATATGGTAAATAAATAAAAATATATCAAATATGATTAGATATCAACATCTAATTATATACCAATATTATGGGCCAAATACCATGGTAAATAAAAGATGTATGGTAAATAAATAAAACCTCTTTTTATAATTACTCCATAAACCTCTTTATATTTACAAACACTCAAAAAATAGGGTTTATTTAGGTGAAGCCAATGAGCCAAATACCATGCTCCAAATTGTTATTAATACCATGCAAAAAAAAACATTATTAACCCTAATATTAATATTATTATTATTATTAAATGTAATATTCATATTAATATATTATAACATTAATATTATTAAATTTAATAACTTTGGATTAACACTATATTAATTTTTTTATATTATAATATATATTAATATATCATGAAATTTATTAACTCTAGATATATATGGGAGGGAAGAACAAAGACATAGAGAGATAGAGGTGAAGAGATAGAGGAAGTGACAAGGGAGAGATGGAGATAAATTGAAGGAGAGGGGAGAGGAGGAATGAAGAGAGAGAAAGGGAGAGGAGTGAGAGAGGTAGAGAAGGGTAAGAGAGGAGAGGGAGACATAAATATGGAGGTGGGGGAGAGAGAGAGAGAGAGAGAGAGAGAGAGAGAGATAGAGATGGGGGAAGAGAGAAAGGGAGAGAGGAGGGATAGATAGATGGAGTTGGAGGGTGGGAGAGGGAAGGTAGAAGAAATACAAAGAGAGTAAGAAGTGGAGAGAGAGAGGGAGTGAAAAGGGAGAGACAAAGAGAGAAGGATAAAGAGAGGGATATAGTAACATAGTTGGAGAGAGAGAGAGAGAGAAAGAGAGAGACAGGTGAAGAGAGAGGGAGGTAGGAGAGAAAGGGAGAGAGAGTAAGGACGAGAGAGAGGAGGAGAGAGGGAGGGATAGAGAGATGGAGTTGGAGGGGGAAAGAGGGAGGGAGATAGGAGGAGAGAGGGAGGGATAGAGTGACGGAGTTGGAGGGGGGGAGAGGGAGGGAGATAGGAGGAGAGAGGGAGGGATAGAGAGATGATGGAGTTGGAGGGGGAGAGAGGGAGGGAAGAAGAAAAATATAGAGAGAGAGAGGGAGTGACAAGGGAGAGATAGTGTGTACGTTTGGTGGTGAGATAAAGAGACAAAGAAGGAGAGATGGAGAGAAGATGGGAGAGAAGAAGAGAGAGAGGCATAGAGTAACAAATTTGAAGGGTGAAGAGAGAGAAAGATAGATAGGTGGGAGAGAAAAGGAGAGAGAGGAAGGAGGAGAGAGAGGATGTGAGAGAGTGGATAGAGGTAGGGAAAGAGAGATGGAGTTGGATGGGGAGAGAGAAATACATAGAGAGATAAAAGTGGAGAGAGATAGGGAGTGATAAGGAATATGGAGAGAGAGGGAGAGAGGACAATAGGAGGGAAGAGAGAGAGAGAGAGAGAGAGAGAGAGAGAGAGAGAGATAGATTGGAGAAAGAGAGTGTATGTTTTGGGTGTGATATATATAGAGAGAGGGAGATAGAGATATAGATGGAATGTGACGAGAATGAAGAAGAGAAATATGGAGAGAGGGAGGGAGGGACAGAGAGATTGATAGATATGGAGTGAGAGATCATGTGTTTTTTTTTTTGGGGGGGGGGTGTGGGATGAGATAGAGAGACAAAGAATGAGATATGGAGGGAGATATAGATATATATGGAGGGGGAAGACATGGAATATTTCTTGCACTAGATGCATTGATTTCAATGTAGATGGTGATTTCTAATCGTATTTGATTGCTTGCACTAGATACATTGATTTCAATGTAGATGTTGATTTCTAATGATATTTGATTACTTGCACTAGATGCATTAATTTCAATGTAGATGATTTCTAATCCTATTTGATTGCTTTCACTAAATTCATTGATTTCAATGTAGATGGTGATTTCTAATCCTATTTGATTGCTTGCACTAGATGCATTAATTTAAATGTAGATGCTGGTTTCTAATTATATTTTATTTCTTGCACTAGATGCATTGATTTCAATGTAGATGATTTCTAATCCTATTTGATTGCTTTTACTAAATGCATTGATTTAAATGTAGATGGTGATTTCTAATCCTATTTGATTGCTTGCACTAGATGCATTGATTTCAATGTAGATGTTTGTTTCTATTCCTATTTTCTTATTTTCACTAGATGCATTGATTTGAGTGTAGATGTTGATTTCTAATCCTATTTGATTGCTTTCATTAGATGCATTGATTTCAGTGTAGATGTTGTTTCCTAATCTTATTTGATTGCTTGCAATATTAGATGCATTGATTTTAGTGTATATGTTTTCTAATCTTATTTTATTGCTTGCATTAGATGCATTGATTTCAGTGTAGATGTTGATTTATGATTTGATGTAATTGGATGTATGATGCTTCATTAATTTTAAAGTGATTGGATTAATAGTGTGCATTGATTTCAGTGTAAGCACAAAAAATTATTGACAATGTACATTGATTTTTGTGTTATAATAATTCAACCTATTAACATTGGAGAGAAAGAGAGACAAGGTATGTTATTTACTACAACAACTCAAGCTAAATATTTAAATGGTTCAGGATTTCAACTGTCCTTTTCATATAATCGATATGAAAATATGACAAAATTAACAAAGGTGACAATAAAATAATAGAAGAAAATAGTTTGAGATTGATCACAATGAAGATTATTTGTAATTGACTACATTCTTATTATTCACATTTTCTATCACTCAACACTATTACATTGTCATTTTGCATTCAAAATTTTTATTTCATCATTAAAGTTATTAAATATTTATCATCTCAACAAACTGAGGCAACTAAGCAAATTTAAAATTAAAATGACATAAATCTTAGACATATTTAGCATATTTAAAATGATTATATATATATATATATATATATATATATTGGTAAGTGACTCTAAACTATATTAATTCAAAAGTAGAACAATACATATGCTACAGGTTGGGTAGGTAAGCTATGCTTAGCCAATCCCAGCCTTTGTTGCGCAAGTATGGGGCTACCTCCGTGGAGGAAACTAGCCCGAAAATGACATCAAATAGTAAATTACAAAATGTGTTGTAGCACCAGTGAAAATAGAGGTTTTGTGATAATAACAAGCATGAAAAAAAACTAAGAAGAGCTGAGCTGCTGCATAGTCATGAGTCTTCTGCATCATCATCGTTATCTGGACCTTCCTCTACAATGGGACAAGCATACTCCTGCACAACGACATCCTCTTCAATAGTAGGTTGACACAGAGGTCTGGAAGCAGGTGCGTAGAGTATGGGAACCACTGGGTACTCAGCATCCAGGACTCACGTCCAGGTGCCTTCCGAGTCCATTATCCAGACATCTACGTCATCCCCTTCATCCTCGTGTGTTGGGAGAGGCTCAGTCTTGCAGGGCAAGGGGTGCTCCTGGTGCGTAATGGTGGATTTTCGTGGTCGACTTATACCTCTCTACATTACATGAGTGGGGGCCTCCTCCTCCTGGTCGAGTTTGGGGCTCTGGGGGTCCTCTCTCACGTGACTGCCTAAGGAGGAGCCTTCAACATATTCCAAGCGATTGTTCGACCCTCGGTGGTAGTGACCAAGGAGCGCACCTCTATGCCCCCCTCTGATGGTGCGTTGGTGCAACCTAGGGGCCATGGTCATATGAGGCAAGGAGTTGATGGGGATCTTAGATGAGGTGAGGAGCAGCTTTGACCCAAAACAGGAGGTGCGCAACGAGGATTTATTGGACAAGGAGGTATGCTGAAGGAGGGTGAACAGTAAGAGGTGCAGAATAGTGGGAGCACACAGGTTGGTGAAACTAGCAAGGCAGGTGGATCCGAGGTGAGGTGCACAATCAGGGGAGTACGCAACCCAGGGGATTATGTGTAGCATAACACTAGGGGGGAGGCTGTGCGGCAGACTGGGTACACAGGAGGGAGGGGACTGAATAAAAAATACTAGAAGGAGTAGACTATGAGTGGCTCTATGTTGCATTTCCTCCCCTTTTGTAGGGTTGTGACACATGCGAAGATACTAAGCATTATTATGCTTCACTCGCAGCTACGTGTTGTAACTGATTTCATGAGTAAGCATGTGCATAGAGTTATGGCTGCATGTCATATCCGTCCAGGAGATCATTCAAGAGATTGCGACAGAGAGGTGCCCCTGAGGGGATGTTGTTGTATTTTCATGTCTTCATGATGCCTGGTCTCTGTCATCTCATGCGAATGATTGTAGGAGTGAGGATCCACGTCGTGTGAAGGCCTGCGCTGCATATCTTCATCCTCTCGAACGTGGGAGAGACTATGTTCAAGCGTGCTGCTACTGTCACCTACCTTCGGGGAGAGAAGGTATTTTTGGATTAGAGTTTGGAAATCTCTTCTTAGAGATTCATCCTCAATCTGGGAGAGATTAGAGTAATGCATCTCTCTGTGACTTTCCACTCCCTTTTTCGTGAGGAGGTCCACAAAAGTGTTTTCTTTCATGCGCACATGGTGGAAGGTTATTTCCCTGTGATTTTGTATCAATTATTCCAGGAGTTGGAGCCTGTTGGTAAGCCTCCAGCTGGTGGATACCTTTGTGGAGGTCGATCCATGGAGAATTCTATTGGCTGCCATGGTGATAATTTACGAATCTCCCTCCATTTCCAGGGGAAAATAGTTGAACTCAATGGCTCTGTTAAAATGATTAGATTAATATTAGACATATTTACATATTATTGATAGAATTAATCATATGTTCGATAGATTTTCCTTGGTCGCACACGACTGAAACCAACTTAGATTCATCTTAACTTTGAATCTACCAAGAATCGAGAGGGATCAAATCTCTCAAGGTTCAAACCTTTCCTCAAGTTTTTCACTCAAAAATTAGGTTTACACCTCCAGAGATTTGATCCCTCTCAATGCTTGATAGATCCATAGTTAAGATGGATCTAGGCTGGTTTATAAATCACATTTATGTATGTAATATTTTATTTATGGGGTAGCAAGCTTGTGAAAATTTATATATATTAATTTATACATTTAGAACATTTCTTTTTCCATCATACATTATGGATGCATTGATATTTGTGCAAATTTGTATATATTAATTTATACATTTATCACAAAAATTGAGCAACAAACCTATATATGTTAAGGAGTGAGTGGAACATTCTTTGCATTAGTGGTATGCCTAGCTACTGGGCTATCATTTACCAATTTCAGGCCAAGAATATTCTAATCAATTGCTTCTACTTTAGCATTCACCTATTCTATGTAGAGTTACAAAGCATCCAAGATTGTTTTCGTCTACTACAACTTTCCCATGATTTTTTTCATCTACCAATAGATGTCAATGGTCCAAAAATATGTTGTATTGTTGCTACAAGTGTTCCCATGTTTGGGATCCATTGACTAAATTAAATATCAACTTCATCATTCACAAGGTAGCTTAGTTCTACGCTAACATATACTTTTGCAATTTTAATCTCAACCCAAATATCTAGTGGAGTTGGAGGTCTGCAAGAATGAGCAAAGGATTCAACATTAAGATGGGCGAATTCAGAGGAGGGTTGTGGTTACCGAAATTTCCTCAATGCCCAAATCCATTGTAAGGCAACGGTAGGAGATATAGTCGAAGGGAGTTGGAAAGGGTTACAATCTAAAGGGGAGAAGGAAGGGGGTGGATCAATGAGATGACAAAGAAAATAAGGGGCAATTAAAAAGATCAAACCAATGGAGGAAGGAACCAAACTAGGTGAAAACCCAATTTTGAGCATAAAATTTCTATTAATCCAATGTAGGGGAGGCTAAATATATAGAATGGAAAGCTAATGCAGAAGGAAACCTACCCTAATCCTAGCCATGACAAGAGCACAAATTTTAAATTGAGGGGAATATACACTATTACATCACGTGAGGATATGAGAAAATAATAAATGAACTCTTGAATATTTTGCAATTAAAATCCAATCCTTCCTTGTACTTCCTAAAACACTCTTTTTAATGTGAAGAATGAGATTGTGACAACCACGGTAGCTTCCCATGACGAGATCTTGTAGTTATCTCATATCTTCCAAGCCATGTGTCATCACATCTATCAAAAAATTGGAGGATGGTGGTGAATGTGTGGCATTAAATCTTTTGCATAATGTCGCCGACACTCTATCTAAGATAAAATTAAACTATATATATATATATATATACACACCAACTTCTTAGTCAATTGGGATTATCACAGGTTATTCGGTGGAATGATTGTTATCTTCCCATGTCACTTCCAATGATTTAAACCTGGTGGAATGGTTATTATATATTGGAAATACTTAGAGGGGGGTGAATCAATATTTATTTTACAATTGTTATTTTACGATTTTTTAGATCATTTATAACTAGAACATGAAATGAAAAATATAGAATAAATGATTTTATTAATCAGAAGTAATGAGGACTCCAATCCTCTTCTTTACAATAAATCAAGTATAATAATAGTTTAGGAGTTTAGGGCTCCAACCCTAGATGGATACACCAATCTTCAGACCACTAGGCTCCAACCTACACTTTTCCAAGCACTGACTTGGACTTCACGATGCTCCAACCTCTAGGTATCCAACCCTATATTACCCAAGGCTCCAAACTTGTCTCTATGAGGCAACAACCTCTAGGGTTCCAACCCTTTCACTGGTACAGGCTCGAACCTGATCTTCTTGAGGAATCCTATCCTCTAGGGCTCCAACCCTATACTTCAATTATTCAAGATAAGTTTAATGGTTCTTCAAGGCTTCCAATTTCTTCTACAACAAGCCCTGACAATATCTTCACCTTCAACAATGCCCTTACTCGATCTCCAAAGCACTTAGCTCATCAATGACAACTTAATCTTCTCAGAAGGTGTCTCCACAACTCTTCACATTACCCAAACAAAATTCTTCAAGGTCACATTATGAGGGCTTCATCATGATCTCCAAGATTCTTCAATAAGTTACTCAAGATCTTCACCAAACAATTCTCCAAGTGCCTCACAACGTTTTTAACCAATGGTGGCTTTAATGATGCTCCAAAGTCTGCTACACGATTCCTCAAGTAAATAAGAAAGGATTTTAAATGAGGAAACTCAAAGGTTGTTTTCAAGAGTTGGTCCAAAAGATTCTTAAATATTTTTATACAAGGTTCTTCAAGATTTCTTGATCCAAAATATGTCTACACTAGTTTAGGATCTGCTAGCCTTATTTCTTCTTTAAAGTATGCTCATAGGCGTCTATAGATTTTCTTCAAAAAAATACTCCTTCAATACTTCTTATATACACCTTCAAAATACACTTAAAATATTGTTCGAAGTCCTCTTTATTAGATACTATTAGAATATCTTCAAGTCAACAATTTTACAAAGTTTTTCCAATGCCTACACAAGGATCTTGACTGCTTCCAAAGTGTCTTCAAGGAGGAAACAAATTCTGCAATAATATTAAGCCTGCTCCAAAAATTCTTCATATTTTCTTCAGATACAAGTATGTAGATCTTGAGATATTGTCACATGTCAGAGTTAGAGTGACTGTCCACAAGCTTATCATAGGTCCGAGGTTACCAATCCATAGACTAAGCATTATTACAGGCTTGCCACAGTTTAAGGGCATAGATTCCAAGTCTGTTGGAGGTTCAAGCTTCTCACTGGGGAATAAAATGAGCTATCATAAGTCAACTGCACAAATCCAAACTCCAAAAGATTGCAATCCTCCGGTGTAAGGTGTAGTCCGAGCCTCCTAAAGTGACTGTCCTCATTGACTGTTCTCATCTGAATCCGAATCTTATCTGAGTTAGATATGAATCTCATCTTATCTGGGCCTTTATAGGTTTGTCAATTCGGGCTACCACAGATGTATACCTCCGCAGGACTGTAAATGTTAAAACGAGCCTTTGTTTGTGATCACAGGTGTGATATATGTTTGTGCGCCTATGTTAATCCAAGTTGTTTGTGATCATATTCCACAAGTCCGAGCCTTCAAAAATATGTTGCATGTCTGAGATTATGATCACAAGATCTAGCCCAAAAGTCGAGCCTCCAAGGTGATCGACTATTCACAAAGCCAAGGTCTGCACTTCTTATCTAGCTTGAGGTGTAAGTATGAGTCCGAGTTTTCTTGCTTTCTCAAAGCCGAGGTAAAGGATGGGCAAGTAAAGATCGAGGTTCTTTTCCTTCTTCTACAGGTCCGAGTTTCGAACTTATCATAGATAACCGAGCTTCTTCAGGTGAATGTTCCGAGCTGAACCTAACACAAAATTTGCCATAATTCTTCATCCTCTTTTTCCTCCTTGGTTCACGAGATGTGAACTTGATCTCCTTTGTTGCTCTTATATATGTTCTAAACCATGTTGGATGATCTAAAAGAACTTCCCTAGGTTCGTATTTATACTTGTTCCTTATGTTTGAACAATCATGACTATGTGTAGGGAGGTCGAGATGATTAGGCTTATATAGGATTGATAAATAATGTATTTTTGAATTCAAAAATTAAATTATACTTAATGCTAATGAATTATATGGTATGTAAGAACTTATTAGAAAGTTCCTGAATCCCTTCATATGCTGGTGGAATCATTTTACCAATAAATTATTTCTATTGCGAACAATATCAATTTCCTTCTTTGACAAGCTTATTTTTCATGACAACCTTATTTGAGGATCTCTTTTCATGAATGTAGCACATAATGTAGCTTATAATTTTTCATTATTTCGTATGTATTGGATAATATTAGGGCTTCTTATTAGAGCATATTCACATGGGCATTTAGGGCTTCATGCATTCATGCCAGGTATTTTAGGGCATCATTGATTTATGCATACATGGGCTAGTTATTAATGACTACTTCATTAAATAAGGAACAAGGACTAGGGCCTCATAGAGAGTTAGGGATTCATAATGTACATGAGGAATCTAGGTTATACACTTAGGATTAGGGTTTCACACCTAGGGTTTTCTTCAACACAACCAGGGTTTTTCCTTAGGGTTCTTAAAAGCAGATGTTTAGCCAAATAGGGTTAGGGTTTAGTCGTCTTGAACAATGCATCATTGTATTGAAATCAATGAAAACTCTGTTCAACAAACTCCCCATTTTTCATTGATGGAAATACTCTCCCCCTTTCAACATTCTCTCCCCCTTTGAGATCAATGGAAAATGGGGTGTTGTGATAATTCTTTTTTCCATCAAGTCCTCCCCCTATCAAGTTTTTTCTTGTCATGTCATCATGTTTCTTCATCATATTTTCTTGCTTTCTTCATCAATGATGGTTCTCCATGATAGATATGTTGCTCCCCCTGTCATAGTGCTCCTTCTTGTTATGTTGCTCTTTGCAACTCCATCTATCATTACGCTTTTATTTAATGGAAATTATCCCCCTAAGAGTTTTCATGCCTTCATGGAAATGGATAAGGTAGATGATCAGCCAACTCCCCTTTCCTGCATAACTTTCCTGTAGCCCTTTTTTTTTTCTCAAGAAATATTATTGCATTGTGATCAAGTGGAAGACATCTTCAATAATGGATTTGTAGTGAAGACACAATATCACAATTTTGTTCAATGGAATTACTCCTGAGAGATGATCTATCAAGGGATGATTGTACATGTGTGACTCATCAACAGTTTCATAGGACTCTTCATGGATGACTTCTGCAAGAGTAGTCAAGAATCACAATCTCCCCCTAACAGTATGCATGGTCTTATTTTTGGAAGAATTTCATCATCAAAACTTGGAATATCATATCTTCCAAATATGTACTCATTATATCAACAACATGAGTTGATGTCTTGAGTGTTCAAGAGGCTTTCTGATCCAATTTTCTTCCTTCTACATACTTGTGTAACTTTATTTTCTTGCTTGGTAGTCACAATTTTAGCTTGTTTAGGAATCCAAGTAAAGTTACAATCATGAGCCATATGTCCAATGTTATGGCATTTGAAGCATTCCATATTGTTCATCAATGGGGAAACATTAATTCTTCTTGAAAATTTTCTTCTAGGAGATTGATGAGGACCATAATATTTTTCCTTGTGGTATGCCCTTCAATACTTTACATATTACCAAAATTTGTACAAGAACAGAAATAACCAAAAAATACACTTTGGTACCTCGAGGATGGAAATTTCCTTGATGTACTTCTAAAGTCATTCTGTCCTGGAATCCTTTGATAAAATTTATTGCCTACATTCTTGACACTATCTGCATATCTTCTTGGAGTAGGGTTTCTTCCAATGCCATATTAACTCTTCTCCTTGCTTTTGCTAGAACTGGGGGCACCAATATTTCTTCCAAGCTTCTCCACATCCTTGTTGTTTGAAGTATTAGGATTTGCATCATTTCTATTTTAGGGTCCACATGCATAACCAAGACCTAATTTATGAAGAGGAGATCTTTGATGACTTAGGATGTAATCTAGGGTTTGAGAGCTCTTTAGATTTTTGTTCAGATGATCAAATTCTCTCTTTAGGAGATTAATTTCTTCTTTCACCATCTTTCATTCTTATCCTTATTTTCTAGATGGTTCTATATTTCTTCCTTCATTGTCATTGCTTCACATGATTTTAATTTGGTGATGTCTTCATCCTTTTCTTCTAGTTGGAATGTCATGAAATTTATTTCCTTTTCTGCTTCATCGACTTGTCCTTCTAGGAGTGTCAAAGATTCCACCGCTTTTTCAACTCCTTGTGCTTATTTCTTTGCTTCCTCTAGTTGAGATTTAAGGGAGGATACCTCGTCCATGTATTGACCAATTTTCGCTTCAATTTTTTTCAAGTCCTTGCTTCTTTGTTCAAGATGGCTTGACAAAGTGTCTTCTATTTTATTTGTTTTATCCAATTGATTTGTCATGGATATGACTTCTTCATGATGCCTTTTCTTGTTTTGATGAAATTCCTCCTTAATCTTGGTGATCTCCTTATCTCTTTACTGTAGTTGAAGCTTGAATAGGTAAATTTCCTTCCTTGTCTTGTCAAGGTCGTGGTCACTATCTTGTGATTGCTTCTTGAGCTCCTCATTTTCGTTTTTCAAACCGCTTATCTCTTCTAGGGCATATACAAGTTTTTCCTTGAGATCTTGTTTGAGATATTAGTCATTTTCTTCATCTTCTAGGTCCTCTTTGGTCTTAATGTCTTCACTCTTGTTTTCAACTTCCTTTAGGGTTCTAGATTTCATTCTTTCTTTCCATCATCTTCATGATTAGAGTTTCGAACTGACCATAGATAACCGAACTTCTTCAGGTGAATGTTCCGAGATGAACCTAACACAAAATTTGCCATAATTCTTCATCCTATTTTTTCTCCTTGGTTCATGAGATGTGAAATTGATCTCCTTTGTTGCTCTTATATATGTTCTGAACGATGTTGGATGCTCTAAACGAACTTCCCTAGCTTCGTATTTATACTTGTTCCTTATTTTTGAACAGTCATGACTATGTGTAGGGAGGTCGAGATGATTAGGCATATATAGGATTGATGAATAATTTATTTTTGAATTCAAAAAATAAATTATCCTTAATGCTAATGAATTATATGGTATGGAGGAACTTATTAGAAAGTTCTTGAATCCATTTATACACTAGTGGAATCATTTTCCCAAGAAATTATGGAATCATTTTACCAATAAATTATTTCTATTGTGAACAATATCAATTTCTTTCTTTGACAAGCTTGTTTTTCATGACAACCTTATTTGAGGATCTCTTTTCATGAATGTAGCACATCATGTAGCTTATAATTTTTCATTATTTCGTATGTATTGGACAATATTAGGGCTTCTTATTAGAGAATCTTCACATGGGAATTTAGGGCTTCATGCATTCATGCCAGGGATTTTAGGGCATCATTGATTTATGCATACATGGGCTAGTTATAATGACTTCTTCATTAAATAAGGAACAAGGACTAGGGCCTCATAGAGAGTTAGGGATTCATGATGCACATGAGGCATATAGGGTATGCACTCAGGATTAGGGTTTCACACCTAGGGTTTACTTCAACACAACCAGGGTTTTTCCTTAGGGTTCTTAACAAGCAGAGGTTTAGCCAAATAGGGTTAGGGTTTAGTCGTCTTCAACAATGTATCATTGTATTGAAATCAATGACAAATTTGTTCAACAAACTCCCCCTTTTTCATTGATGGAAATAATCTCCCCCTTTCAACATTCTCTCCCCCTTTGAGATCAATGGAAAATGGGGTGTTGTGATAATGCCTTTTTCCATCAAGTTCTCCCCCTATCAAGTTTTTTCTTGTCATGTCATCATGTTTCTTCATCATATTTTCTTCCTTTCTTCATCAATGATAGTTCTCCATGATAGATATGCTGCTTCCCCTGTCATAGTGCTTCTTCTTGTTATGTTGCTCTTTGCAACTCCCTCTGTCATTAAGCTTTTATTTAATGGAAATTATCCCCCTAAGAGTTTCCACGCCTTCATGGAAATGGATGAGGTAGATGATCAACCAACTCCCCTTGCCTGCATAACTTTCTTGTAGCTCTTTTTTTTTCTCAAGAAATATTATTGCATTGTGATCAAGTGGAAGACATCTTCAATAATGGATTTGTAGTGAAGACACAATATCACAATTTTATTCAATGGAATTACTTCCGAGAGATGATCTATCAAGGGATGATTCTAGGACTCTTCATGGATAGCTTCTGCAAGCAAGAGTAGTCAAGAATCACAATCTCCCCCTAAAAATATGCATGGTCTTCTTTTTGGCAGAATTTCATCATCAAAACTTGGAATATCATATCTTCCAAATATGTACTCATTATATCAACAACATGAGTTGATGTCTTGAGTGTTCAAGAGGCTTTCTGATCCAATTTTCTTCCTTCTACATACTTGTGTAACTTTATTTTCTTGCTTGGTAGTCATGATTTTAGCTTGTTTAGGAATCCAAGTGAAGTTACAATCACGAGCCATATGTCCAATGTTATGGCATTTGAAGCATTCCATATTGTTCATCAATGGGAAAACATTAATTCTTCTTGAAAATTTTCTTCTAGGAGATTGATGAGGACCATAATATTTTTCCTTGTGGTATGCCCTTCAATACTTTTGCATATTCCCAAAATTTGTACAAGAATAGAAATAACCAAAAAATACACTTTGGTACCTCGAGGATGGACATTTCCATGATGTACTTCTAAAGTCATTCTGTCCTGGGATCCTTTGATAAAATTTATTGTCTCATGCATTCTTTACACTATCTACATATCTTCTTGGAGTAGGGTTTCTTCCAATGCCATCTTAACTCTTCTCCTTGCTTTTGCTAGAACTAGGGGCACCAATATTTCTTCCAAGCTTCTCCACATCCTTGTTGTTTGAAGTATTAGGATTTGCATCATTTCTATTTTATAGTCCACATGCATAACCAAGGCCTGATTTATCAAGAGGAGATCTTTGATGACTTAGGATGTAATCTAGGGTTTGAGAGCTCTTTAGATTTTTGTTCAGATAAGCAAATTATTTCTTTAGGAGATTAATTTCTTCTTTCATCATCTTTCATTCTTATCCTTATTTTCTAGATGGTTCTCCATTTCTTCCTTCATTGTTATTGCTTCACATGATTTTAATTTAGTGATATCTTCATCCTTTTCTTCTAGTTGGAATGTCATGAAATTTCTTTCCTTTTCTGCTTCATCAACTTGTCCTTCCAGGAGTGTCAAAGATTCCACCACTTTTTAAACTCATTGTGCTTATTTCTTTGCTTCCTCTAGTTGATATTTAAGGGAGTATACCTCTTCCATGTATTGACCAATTTTTGCTTCAAGTTTTTTCAAGTCCTTGCTTCTTTGTTCAAGATGGCTTGACAAAGTGTTTTCTATTTTCTTTTTTTTATCCAATTGATTTTCCGTAGAGATGATTTCTTCATGATGCCTTTTCTTGTTTTGATGAAATTCCTCCTTAATCTTGGTGATCTCCTTCTCTCTTTATTGTAGTTGAAGCTTGAATAGGTCAATTTCCTTCCTTGTCTTGTCAAGGTCATGGTCACTATCTTGAAATTGCTTCTTGAGCTCCTCATTTTCGTTTTTCAAACCACTTATCTCTTCTAGGGCATCTACAAGTTTTTCCTTGAGATCTTGTTTGAAATATTATTCATTTTCTTCATCTTCTAGGTCCTCTTTGGTCTTAATGTCTTAATGCTAATGAATTATAATAGTCATGATTTTAGCTTG
The DNA here is from genome assembly GCA_034641835.2 of Pinus albicaulis. Taxonomy (NCBI): domain Eukaryota; kingdom Viridiplantae; phylum Streptophyta; class Pinopsida; order Pinales; family Pinaceae; genus Pinus; species Pinus albicaulis. Next base: position 1,462,096,393 of record CM076582.1, read on the forward strand.
TTTAGGAATCCAAGTAAAGTTACAATCACGAGCCATATGTCCAATGTTATGGAATTTGAAGCATTCCATATTGTTCATCAATGGGGAAACATTAATTCTTCTTGAAAATTTGCTTCTAGGAGATTGATGAGGACCATAATATTTTTCCTTGTGGTATGCCCTTCAATACTTTTGCATATTCCCAAAATTTGTACAAGAATAGAAATAACCAAAAAATACACTTTGGTACCTCGAGGATGGATATTTCCTTGATTTACTTCTAAAGTCATTCTATCCTGGGATCCTTTGATAAAATTTATTGCCTCATGCATTCTTGACACTATCTGCATATCTTCTTGGAGTAGGGTTTCTTCCAATGCCATCTTAACTCTTCTCCTTGCTTTTGCTAAAACTGGGGGCACCAATATTTCTTCCAAGCTTCTCCACATCCTTGCTGTTTGAAGTATTAGGATTTGCATCATTTCTATTTTAGGGTCCACATGCATAACCAAGACCTGATTTATCAAGAGGAGATCTTTGATGATTTAGGATGTAATCTAGGGTTTGAGAGCTCTTTAGATTTTGTTCAGATGATCAAATTCTTTCTTTAGGAGATTAATTTCTTCTTTCATAATCTTTCATTCTTATCCTTATTTTCTAGATGGCTCCATTTCTACCTTCATTGTCATTGCTTCACATGATTTTAATTTGGTGATGTCTTCATCCTTTTCTTCTAGTTGGAATGTCATGAAATTTATTTCCTTTTCTGCTTCATCGACTTGTCCTTTCAGGAGTGTCAAAGATTCCACCACTTTTTAAACTCCTTGTGCTTATTTCTTTGCTTCCTCTAGTTGAGATTTAAGGGAGGATACCTCTTCCATGTATTGACCAATTTTCGCTTCAAGTTTTTTCAAGTCCTTGCTTCTTTGTTCAAGATGGCTTGACAAAGTGTCTTCTATTTTCTTTGTTTTATCCAATTGATTTGTCATGGATATGACTTCTTCATGATGGCTTTTCTTGTTTTAATGAAATTCCTCCTTAATCTTGGTGATCTCCTTATCTATTTATTGTAGTTGAAGCTTGAATAGGTCAATTTCCTTCCTTGTCTTGTCAAGGTCATGGTCACTATCTTGTGATTGCTTCTTGAGCTCCTCATTTTTGTTTTTCAAACTGCTTATCTCTTCTAGGGAATCTACAAGTTTTTACTTGAGATATTGTTTGACATATTATTCATTTTCTTCATCTTCTAGGTCCTCTTTGGTCTTAATGTCTTTACTCTTGTTTTCAACTTCCTTTAGGGTTCTAGATTTCATTCTTTCTTTCCATCATATTCATGATTAGAGGTTATGGTCAATGTTCCTTTTAAGTGAAGATCTTGAAGTTTGTCCCACATATCTTTTGTTGATGAAGTTTTCTCAACTTTGGCCTTTATAGGATCTGGTAGCCCACTCAAGTTTTTTTTTTTTTTTTTATCACTCTTGCATTATTCCTTGGATTCTTCTTCCATCGTTTTTTCAGTAATCACTGATTCCCAAACTTCAAAACCTTGAGCCATTGAAAAAAAACTCATTCTTTCCTTCCATATATCAAAGTTTGCATTGAAAAATGGAGCTTTCCCAATTTGATTATCTTTTTTTTTATTGGTTGAAGAAGAGACATCTTTAGAAGGATTGGAGGTTTTCTTCCTTGGCATTTACATTTGTGTTCTAAGGATCTACCTTCTAGATGTTAGGCTATGAGTGAAGGTATTGAATTAGATACAAATTATTGGAAATATTGAGAGGGGGGTGAATCAATTTTTCTTTTACAATTGATATTTTACTAGTTTTTAGATCATTTATAATCATAACACAAAATTAACAATATAGTTAAATGATTTTATTAATTAGAAGCAATGAGGACTGCAATCCTATTATTTAAAATAAATAAAGTATAATACGAGTTTATGGCTCCAACCCTAGATGAAGACACCAATATTCAGACCACCAGGCTCTAACATGTACTCTGTCAAGCACCGACTTGGACTTCACAAGGCTCCAATATCTAGTTCTATGTATGTTTGTGAGCCTCTGTTAATCCAAGTTGTTTTTCATCATAGTCCATAGGTATGATCCTTGAACCGATGCTTCAAAAATATGTTGCAGGTATGAGATTATGATCACAGGATCTAGCCCAAAAATTGAGCCTCCAAGGTGATCGACGTTTCACAAATCAGATGTCTGCACTTCTTATCTAGCTCGAGGTGTAAGTCTGAGTCCGAGTTTTATATATTTATCAGAGCCGAGGTAGAGGACATGAAAGGAAAGATCAAGGTTCTATTCCTTATTCTACAAGTCTGAGTCTTGAATCAACCACAAATAACCGAGCTTCTTCAGGTGACTTTTCCAAGCTTAACCCAACATAGAATTTGCCAGAATTATTCGTCCTCCTTTTCCTCCATGGTTCACGACATGTGAACTTGCTCTCCTCTATTGCTTATCTATATGTTCTGAACCATGTTGGATGCTCTAAACGAACTGCCCTAGGTTCGTATTTATACTTTTTCCTTATGGTTGAACAATCATGACTATGTGTAGGGAGGCCGACATGTGTAGGCTTATATAGGATTGATAAACAATGTTTTTTTGACTTCAAAAATTAAATTATCCTTAATGCCAATGAGTTATATGGTGTGTAAGAAATGATTAGAAAGTTATTGAATCCATTTACACATTGGTGGAATCATTTTCCCAAGAATCAATTTCCTTCTTTGACAAGCTTGTTTTTCATGACAACCTTATTTGAGGATCTCTTTTCATGAATCTAGGACATCATGTAGCTTATAATTTTTCATTATTTGGTATGTATTGGAAAATATTAGGACTTCTTATTACAGCATCTTTAGATGGACATTTAGGGCTTCATGCATTCATGCTAGGGATTTTAGGGCATCATTGATATATGCATGCATGGGCTAGTTATTAATGGCTTCTTCATTAAATAAGGAAAAAGGACTAGGGAATCATATAGAGTTAGGGTTCCATGATGTATATGAGGCATATAGGGTATGCACTTAGGATTAGGGTTTCACATGTAAGGTTTTCTTCAACACAACTAGGGTTTCTTTAGTTTTAGGGCTTTTCCTTAGGGTTCTTAACAAGTAAAGGGTTAGCTAAACAAGGTTATGGTTTAGTCGCCTTCAACAATGCATCATTGTTTTGACATTAATGAAAACTTTGTTCAACATTAGCTTCCCCACCCAAGCTCAAATCCCTGTTAGTGACACTATGAGCTCTAATGCCCTGATAAATATTGTTTTAATGGCTTGCTCCTATGAATATTGTTGTATTGGATTCAAGCCTTGTGAACTCTTAAGTGAGTAGATATGTGAATTGGTACAGTACCAACCATCTCACCATAGAAAAGTTGATTTATTTCCTTTAAAAAAAATACAAACAAAAAAATTAATTTTTTATAATAATAAATAATTTTTTTAAAATTTGATTTATATTATAAATTTGATAATCAATTTTAAAAAAGTTAATTTATGAAATATTAAAACTTTTATATTCAAATTTATTTGGAAAGGAAAGCCATAAATATTTCAAATATTCACAATCTTTCCTTTATATGGGTATAAAAAGTGCCAAATAACCAAATTATCTTAAAAATATTATAAACACATAAAATTTTAATATTAATTTATAATAAATAAATAATATTAGTAAAATATAAATAAATTTACAATATTATTGGGATATATAATAAATTATATTATTAATTGGGCTTACATTTTAGGGTCAAGAAAGAAACTTGTGATCCTCCCTTTTATATTTAAATTTTGTTTTTTATATTTAAAATATAAGAATCTTTATTTTAATAATAATTTTTTAAAAATAAAATAAATATATTTATATAATAATAATAATTTAATTATTTATATCAAATCAATATTTTATTACATAAAATAAAATAATATAATAATAAATTACATTTATATTTTTTTCATAGAAACTATATAAAGTATTAATAATAAAGTTATTTATTATGACCATTAATTAATAATGTATTTATTATGAGTTTGAATCTTTAATACTTGATTGATCATTATAATCCATCTTTCAATAAACATTCATTTATTATGAGTTTGACTTTTTATTTATTTATTATGAGTTTGAATTTTTTTATTTATTGAGTTTGAATTTTTAATATTTGATTTGATCACTATCATCCATCTCTTTAAAAAACATTCTTTACTTAAAAACACATTTTTTATTAGTTTGAAACCTTTATTTAGTAAATATTTAATATTTAAGTCATTGTTATAAAATCATTATATTGGTATTATTTATAATATTGAAAATATAGTACTTAGTAAAAAGACATTCTTTATTTAAAAATACATTTTTTATTATTAATTTGAACAAATTATTTGGTAAATATTTAATATTGAAATTATTGATTATTAAATCATTATATTAATATTATTTATAAGATTGAATATATAGTATTTAAATAAAAAATAAAATAGTGAAATCAAAACTGAAAAAATAATCACATAACTTCGATTATAAACTATAATAACAAAGATTTAGATATCAACCAGCTAAGACAGCTTTGAATTAAACACATTTAACCACCAACATTCCACATAATTAATATTTATTAATTCACCGGTCATACACATAAAAGGAGGTTTTATTTTCTTATTAAATTTTCAAGTTAAATATTACTATACTTCCTTCTCTTTGTAAATATTTCTTACAGATCAGTTATTAAAAACAAATTCCACCATAAATTTTAGTATCTAACATAAATTCTAATATCTAACATAGTCTAAACTATAAAATTTAATTTGCCTATCACTTCATAAGTCTAAATAATAAAATTTAATTTGCCTATCACTTCATACTTACAAACTATTGCCTTTTATCACATCATGATTTTAGTCAAATTTTCTATCAAGAGATGTCATGATCATAGTTCCAAACTATCCTCTCTATCACTTTATGATTTTTATCCCATGTATTCTATCATCTCGTACATGTTAGTCAAACACCCTCCCTCATATGATGTTCTAAGATATTGAGAATATGCTATATGCTTTCCTTTGAAAATATCGAGAAAATATGGACCCATTGTCCCGCCTTTACCGGCCAATATGAAAGCTATATTGTATTAGAGGGACCCAAAGATAGAGAATATACTTACAAAATGGGGATGTTTTGCTGTTGATATGTCCCAAAGGCATTAAGGGGCCCAATTGTTTTTCCATCAAATGGGGTTGATAGCTATTCACTTTGCAGAATAACATCCTTTCAGGTTGTGTATATTTGATTGAATTATATAGTGGCATGGTAGTGTATAATGGCGTATATAAATTATTGAATGATGGCACTTATACGTTTGTCTTTCAATTTCCACATTAAAGGTTAGTCACTCGTTATTATAATTTCTGGCGAAAATTTTTGACATGCAATTTTGATCTGTGTTATTTAAAATGGTTTTTTTGATTGTATATATAGATTCAACATCCTGAGAAATCTCTAGGGCACTTCGATTGCTCAGAGGCCACCCATCAAGCTTGTGATTTCAATGAATTTTTACCGGATTTTAGAGAAATTAGAAAAAGTCTCACTAAAGACAACTTGTTTATCTTTATTGTTGGTACAATTGTGGATGCTGGTTTGTGGTGCCTTTTTTGTAGCACGTTAGGTGTGTCTTTTTTGGTTTCACCGAGTTCTCTTGTCATGAGTGCTCCTACACCGAGGCTTGCCTGCTCGAGGACTCTTAGTATCACTGCCCTGTCTTTTGTTGTTTCCATTTGTGGCCCTCCTATTGTTGTGTCTATGGTTGTTGGTCTTGTGGATGTTGTCGATTGTTTTGAGCCTTACAACCCTGTTTATTATTGCCCAGTTCTAGGATTTTCTTGCATGGCATTTAGGGTGGCCTGGCCTCCTTCTATCTAAGCTTCCAGGGCTTTTTCGTTGATGTTGTCGCAGTCATTCTCCATTTGATGCTCTCTCTGGTGGTGTTTCATAGGTGTGGTTGCAGTTCTGTTCATGCTCGCGTGTGGTTCTTTCGAAGGTCGTTGTTGTTGGGTTCTTGGTTCTTGCTCGTGGTTATGTTTGGTGCTTCCTTCGGCCTCCTTTGTCTTGATGCCGCCATGGGAGCCCCCTTTTTCAGCCTCGTGTTTGTTGTGGTTTGCATTGCGTGTTGCCGCGAGTACTTCTGGGATCTTCGCCCTAGTTTTCTGATGGCTCATTTTGGTGCTTGATATTTGGGCTACCTCAGCAACTTGTGCCCAGTTTTAAGGTTTATTGTTGGTGGTCCTTGCCGAAGTTGCGTGCCTTTGCAATGCATCTGTGTCTTGGGCCTACTTGTGGGCTTGTTGCATTCTTTTGGGATTTTTGGCCGTTGTAATTTATGCACCCATTTGGGTTATTCAGGGGGCTTATGTGCCCTGTTTTTCAGTTTCCTTTTTGGAGGCTAAGGTTTGTTTGTGCGGTCCCTAGGATTTTCATATTAGGTTGAAATGTTTAGCTTTTGGAAACATGAATAGAGTATAATGATATATTTGCAATGTATCTTTGATTTGAATATGAATAGCAAGATACATAAATTTTTTTTTTGGAAAAATAAAATAAAATTATTGAATATGTATTTTTTTATAATTTAATATAGATCCATTTAAAAATAAATGAAAAATTAAATAATATTGTAGAAATGAATATAAGATATAGTAAGAAAGTAAATCAATTGTTATTGAAATTTAATTATTACATAGTGATTAGGATGATAAGAATTTTACATATGAGTGGGAAAATATTATCTTATGTTCTTTTAAGTCAAATCTCAGTAGTGTGATTAGCTTTGAAAGACCTTGTTTTGTAAGGTGACTTATCTTTAAAATTTAATGGTAATTAGGAGGACAATCTAGTTTTAAAAATTAATGGTAATATGGAGGAGACACCCAAAATATATCCTTGTTAAGGATTGGTGTAGCCTAGGCCAATTGTAATCTGTAAGTGATTCTGATCGCTAAAATGTCCTTGAGCCACAATTCTTTCAATCAAAAGCCGTGACATAAATGATAGACATACTAGAAAACAAAAAAAAATAATAATAATAATAAAAATTTACTTATAAGAATAAATATAATGACGATATTTATTCATTAATTAAAAAAAAAAAAAAAAAAAACAAAAAAAACCTATTTTATGGTTTTTAGATTTTTAATTAAAAATCCCGCCATACTTTCAAATGCAATTATTTGTCAAATTTCATATGCTATTATATATTTAAATAAATAAAAAAACAATTTATATACTAATGCATATTTATGTAAATTTCACATATTATTATATATTTACCTAAATTATTATATATTTAAATAAATGAGAACATAATTTATATATTAATATGTATTTACGTAAATAAGAAAATACATGGATGATCTTAATGTTCAAATAAAAACTTAGGCACTCGAACTTCTCTCATAGCATAATTTCACTATAATGCATTACACATGTATTTTTTCAACTCAAAATGTGAATCATTATTCTTATCTATTTCTCTATTATTAATTTTAAAGGTGAATCATTATTCTTTCCTTAAAAAAAAAAACCATATTATTAATTTCAATGTTAAATAAACATTTGACATCAAATTTTTTTACCAAATCAAAATTGAAAAAATGGTTATGTATTATATATTATTTTATATTTGGAGTTGTGAACGTGTTTTTTAATATTTATTTATATTTAAGGAAAATAAGTTCTTGGTTAATTAGAAGAAAATTTTAGTCCTACTAGAAGACTTAACAAATAATTTCAACCTAAAAATATATAAAAAAACAATTTGTTGTGATCATCCCAAAAAATATTTCCATAAAGACTGTGGTTTATAGTATTATTCCTAATTACAATTTAACATCGCATGTAAAAACTATCAAATTTTTTTTTTCATTTTTTTAATTCATTTAATTTAATTAATTATAAATAATTTATTAAATTAAAATAAGTTATGTGAATTGAATTGAGTTTTATTGGTTAGGAAAAATGTTGTTATTTTTCTCATTCCAATTCAATTTATATATGACATGTTAAGCTCATAATAAATATATCTTATAATAACTTTGATCCTTGTTATTTAAATAATACTTCAGAGACATAAAACATATAAAGTGTATATCTTATAACAACTTTGATCTTTACTATTTAAACAATTCTTCCAAGATAAAAACATATATATCCAAATTAAAATACATTAAAAAAATTCAAATTTATAAAATTGAACACATATCTCCACAAATAACATTAGCTTATAAACTCTCTTTGTATATAAACAAGAATTTAGAAGCCTAATGTTGTACAACTTACACATAGATAACATATTCCCAATCATTTGAAAATGTAATTAAAAAAGGTTGGCCAAAAGAAAACCATATGGATTGTAATTGATATTCTTGTATATTTGGATGTATACATATAAACTATCCAAATAATTAAGGCATGATGTAGAGTGTGTAATTTGTAAGTATTGTCATAATATTAGAGTATATGGAAAGTAACATATGTTGAGATTTGTAGCTTGGGAGGCACTCCAAACCTTAGGCTACAGGGTGGTGGAGGAATCACCATCACAAGGGAACTTGTGGGCTAAGAACCCAGGCACATGGCCTTTTCACCCAAGGTTGTGGGTGTGAAACCAATAGGAGTTTTGGACATGTATCCCTTGGAGATTGTAGAGAACCCTAAAAGGAGCTAGGGGCCACAAATACCACCAAGAAAGGACATGTAGAAAGCAAGATATTAGTTTTTATGTGTTTATGTCGTGAAAAAGGCTAGAAGTTTCAAGTTGACCTTAGTTGAAGGACCCTTCTTGATGTGCTAGATGACACCCTAAGAAAATGTCGAAATTATATAACTAATATGTTATATATCCAAGATTCTCCTGATCACACACTATTTTAACTTCATGCACAATACATAATCTATTCCACCATTGATCATCACATGCGGAAATTAAATCAATTGCAATGCACACATGAAAAACCATGTTCACACACATTAAATACGTTTGTTTTAATGAAAGTTAAGTCAAAACCCCAACTATTCGTATATAATACATGTCATAGAGATCATGTAACAATCCCCCCTCATACAAAGCCGATCATATCAAGCTCTTAGTACAATACAATCGCTTACACACTAATCAGTGCCCGATTCGCAAATCCATGCACCGATCTTTGCCACCAAGCACTTTGTTTGTACCGCGCAACTCACATCAAGAATGGCTCGAATGAAGAATGAATCTCGAATCCACCAGTTTTCCTTAATCGCACAATCCTCATTGGCAACTCCAATGTGTGTGTGATGCAATCAATGCATCACTATATTCACAATAGATAGTCTATCTTGCCCTTTCACCTATCTCTCCACCGGGTCTCCACTGAAACTGCCATGCACTGTAGTTAACTGCTATATTGTTCAGTTGATTAATGAGTTATTATTTGTGAATTAATTAAATAATTAATTCACTTCACTCTCACTAGTGTATCATTCAGTTAGACTAGATACAACTAGCTCAACTGAGTCTAACTGAGTAAAATCAACACACCCACCAACTACTCTTTTTTCTTGCTAACTCCACCAACCGTCCCACTTGAGTTCTAATCAAGTCCTCCATGCAATAGCTCCAAACCTTAGGAAATAGCATAATTGTGCGCAACGTCAGGCTATATGTGCACTTAACTGAAGTGCTCAAAGAGAATAAGATAATGTTTAGAGTCCAAATATTATTAAGAGCTAATAATATTCGACATATCTATTTTTAGACTGGCAATCTAAAAATAGATTCCACCCAATATGTCTAAAAATAGAAGTCCATCTATTTTTCCAACTTGACCAACCATCCACAAATAGCATCCTGCAACTCATAGAATATGACCGACATGTCTAAAAATAGACATAGTCTAAAAATAGACTTTGCGCCAAAAATAGCCTGCGGGCCCACTTAGTGAAGGCGACTCTTTTCACTAAGCTCATCATCTTGTTGAATCTCAACACTCCCTCTCAACAAGATAGGGATTATCTGCCACCCCGATCCTGTCTCTGTGGTATTCAAATTTTCTCTTGGTGAGCGCCTTCGTTAGAATATTTGCATCCTGATCCTCCGTAGGAATGTAAGAAAGCAACATGATCTTCCACTGCACACAATCTCTAATATGATGGTACCAGATGTCAATATGTTTAGATCTATCATGAAATACTGGATTAACCGAGAGTTTAATGCAACTCTGATTATCACAATATATCACAGTAGGATCTAAGTGTGAACTGAATAACCCGACCAAAATCTTCCTCATCCATATAGCCTCGCATGCAACCAAACTTGCTGCCATGTACTTGGCTTCCATTGAACTGAGTGCCACGAATCTCTGTTTCCTGCTGTACCAAGAAATTGTTGTAGACCCGATACTAAAAATCCCTCTAGATGTGCTCTTTCTGTTCGTTGGGCTCCCTGCCCAATCTGCATCCGTGAAGCCATGCAACTTCACCTCATCCGACTGTCTGTACCATAATCCATATCCCGATGTGCCTCTGAGATATATTAATACATGCTTTCTTGCCTTCCAAAAGAGCTTGGTAGGCTTAACCATAGCTTGTGAAAGCTGGTTAATAGCATAGCATATGTCCAGTCGTGTATTGACTAGATACATGAGCGAACCAACCAACTGTCGATAAAAAGTGGCATCCACTACCTCTGCCGATGTAGCATCCTCTTTCCTCCAACCACCAAGAAGAGGAGTGTCGATAGGCTTGCAGCCTTGCATGTTGAACTTCTCCAGTATCTCCCAGGCATACTTGCCTTGAGACATAAACAGTCCACCCTTCCACTGCCAAATTTCCAATCCCAAGAAATAATGAAGGAGGCCCAAGTCCTTCATCTCGAACTCCTTTGTAAGATCTACCTTGCATGAGTGTATCAACAATTCATCACCTGTCAGTATCAAATCATCTACATAAAGTACAATGATCAGCAACTTACCCTCCACCACAATCTGGTATAGGTTCAGATCTGGCTCACTCTTGGTGAATCCAAGTCCGGTGAAATAATTGTCTATCCATGTATACCAAGCACGAGGTGCTTGTTTCAGCCCATACATCGCTCTTTTGAGCCTGCACACATGCGACTCACTGCTGAAGATTTCGAATCCTTCAGGCTGCTCTGTGTACACCTCCTCTTCAATGAATCTATTGAGGAACACAGTATTCACATCCATCTGATGAATGTGCCAACCCATCTGCACTGAGAGAGCAAGGATGGTCCGTATGGAAGAGTACCTTGTGACAGGTGCAAAGGTTTTTTCATAGTCGATCCCCTCGATCTGTGAGAAGCCCCGGGTAACAAATCTTGCCTTGTACTTCTTGATGCTCCCATCAGCAGCTTGCTTCACTTTGTAGATCCATCTCGAACCTACCATTGATTTCCCTTCCGGCCTTGGGACAATCTCCCATGCACTATTTTTGACAATCGAATCATACTCTTCCACCATGGCATCTACCCATGCAGGGTCCTCCACAACTTCCTCGAAAGAGGATGGTTCTGTCACGATACACTTGCTCATCAGAGCCATGTATCCAGTAAATCGGTCAGGTGACTGTCTCTGTCTGCGCTATGATGTAGGTGCTCCTACGTTCTGCGCTGCATCAAGATTCAGTGGCTCAGCTTCTGTAGTGCGCTTCCGCCCTCTGATGGTTGGCGCTGCATGAGTGGTTTCTTCCACTCCATGAACCTCCTCTTGTGGCTGATCCACATCCTGAGGCTCATCTTTAGGAACTAGTAGCTCCTCATCTACATGCAAGTGTAGCTCCCTCTCAAGCGACAACTTCATGGCTTTCTCCTCATGAAATTTGATATCCCGTCACACAACAGTCTTCCGACTGTCTGGAAAATACACACGATAGTTGTGGGGTGTTTCTGTGTACCCCACAAATATCCCAACCTCTGCGGTCAGCTCCAGCTTCTTCCTAGCATCCTTTGTCACATGAATGTAAATAGGTGAGCCAAAAATCTTCAAATGAGAAATATCAAGCTTCTTACCAGAAAACGCCTCTTCGAGTGTACTCATGCCAAGTACTCTATGAGGACAACGGTTTTGCACATAAACCGAAGGATTGCATGCCTCAGCCCACAAGTGTATGGCAAGTCCCTAATCATGCAACATCATCCATGCAACACCCACGATCATTCTGTTCTTCGTCTTCACGACCCCATTCTGCTGTGGGTTATGAGGCGCTATGAGTTCTCTTCAAATCCCTTCTTTGCTGCAGAAGTATTTGAATTTTCCAGAGATGTATTCACCACCATTATCGCTCCTAAGAGCTTTCACCTGCTTCCCCGACTCTTTCTCAACCAGTGCCTTGAACTCACAGAATTTTGAGTATGTCTTGCTCTTCTTCTACATGAAGAAGATCCAACACTTGTGAGAAAATTCATTAACAAATATCACATAATACCTGTGCTTTGCTGTTGAAGCTACTGAGAAGGTTCCACACATGTCTGTGTGAATTCTCTTAAGGATCATTGTGGGGTGACTATCCTTCTCATGAAAAGTGGTTCACAAATTTTCCCAAAGTACATCCCTTGCACTGATCTGACTGCGCAAGTGTACCTTTGGGAAGCCCGTTAGAAATCTGTTGCAAAATTTTCAAAGTGCCATGGTGAAGATGGCCCAATCTCCTGTGCCACAATTCGCCCTCATCCTGGCTCACCACTCCTTTGGCTTTTCCTGCCATTGCTGCGCAGCCATCTACCTGAAATTGATAAAGGTTCTTAACTCAAACCCCTATCCTCTGGGTTTCACCAGTTGTTTTACTGCGCAGGAAATCCTTTCCCTCACTAAAAACAACATCATAGCCCTTGTCTTCCAACATAGCCACCGAGATCAGATTCTTCTTCAATCCTGGAACATGCATGACATCCTTCAATACGAAAGGTTTACCAGACTCCCTCTCAAAGGAAATGGTCCCGATACCAGTCGCACTATATCTACCATCATCGCCCATCTTGATGTGCACTCCAAGATCCTTCTCATCTAGATCAGTAAACAAATATTTGTCTCCGATCATATGGAAAGACGCATCACTGTCAAGAAACCACACTGATCCCGTCACACTTGAAACCAAGCATGCGATCAGTGAAAAATCCAGCTCAAACTGCGAGGCTAAGACCTCTCCAGCTGTAGATCCAGCAGCCTACTTATTTTTCTTCTTCTGTGGACAATTAGTGGTGTAATGTCCGTGTTGGTGACAGTGAAAGCACTTCACCTTGGACAAGTCCTGCTTCTTGCCTTTCGCACCGGATTGAGAAGGATTTTTCTTTCCCTTCCCTTTCCTTGCTTTGGCTGCCAAAGCAAAATTTTCTTCATTTTCATTCTTCGATGAAGATCCATCCCTGGTACCCCGCCTGATCTCCTCCTACACAAGATCCGACCAAAGTCACTCTCATCTTGGCAGTTTCTCCCGACCATTGACAGAGTCCTCGTAGCTATGCCAACTCTTCGGAAGCCCAAGGAGAGCCAAGCTCACCAAGTCCTCTTCATCTATAGTAACCCCCACACTTCCCAGCTCATCCTTGCACTAGACAAACTTCGTGAGGTACTTGGGTATACTGTCACCTTTCTCCATTTTTATTTTCCTGAGTTTGTCTTTAAGCGCCAACTTCCTCTGGTCGCTTCTGCTTTGGAACAAGTCTGTCAAAGCTTTCCACATCAAGAATGGAGAAGATTTACCATGAAGGCTAGATACTATGTGATCCTTCACACCTTCCAACAAAATCCTTCGACATTTTGCTGTCTTCTTTTGCCATGCGTCAAGTGCGGCTGCATCGCTAGAAGCAGGTTTTGGAATTTCTGCATCTATGAACTCCTTCAACCCATTATCATCCAACACCGTCCATCCCTGTCTCCTTCCATCCAATATAATTCGAGCTGCCCTCAAGGGAATACTCCAATCGCAATCCGTTGAAAGACATTTCAATGAATGCTCAACTTCGACACCAAGAAAACACTGCAGCAAATTCGAATTCCACCAGCACAAAACTCAACTGTTTCAATAATTGCAATCTGCTCTGATCAATATCGCTTTGATACCATGTAGAATTATATAACTAAAATGTTATATATCCAAGATTCTCTTGATCACACACTATTTTAACTTCATGCACAATACGGAATCTATTCCACCATTGATCATCACATGCGGAAATTAAATCAATTGCAATGCACACATGAAACCATAAAAATTCACACACATTAACACAATTATTTTACGGGAAAGCCTGAAGCTGAAAACCCCAAATATCTATATATAACATATGTCATAGAGATCATGTAACAATCCTCATACAAAGCTGATCATATCAAGCTCTCAGTAAAATACAATTGCTACACACTAATCAGGCCCGATCTTGCAAATCCATGCACCGATCTTTGCCACCTGCTAGCCTGCCTCTACTGCGCAATCCCTGCTGAAGAATGGCTTTGAATGAACTCAAATCCACCTGGATTTCACTACGCAATCCTCATTGGCATCTCCACTGAATTTTGGATGCAATCAATGCATCACTATAGTCACAACTGATAGTCATCTTGCCCTTTCACCTATCTCTCCACTGGTCTCCACTGAAACTGTCCATGCACTGTAGTTAACTGATGTATTCTTCAGTTGATTAATGAGTTAATATTTAGTTAATTAATTAATAATTAATTCACACCACTCTCACTAGTGTATCAATCAGTTAGACTAGATACAACTAGCTCAACTGTGTCTAACTGAGTTAAACTGAACACAACTCCACCAACTACTTCTACAACTCCACCAAACTCTGTCACATGAGTTCTATCTAAAGTCTCCATGCAATAGCTTCACTTAACCCTCAAGAATAGTGTAATTCCTTCTGTCAGCTCCTGTGCCACATCTGTGCACTTAACCGAAGTGCTCCAAGAGAATAAGATAATGTTTATAGTCCAAATATTATTAAGAGCTAATAATATTCGACATATCTATTTTTAGACTGGCAATCTAAAAATAGATTCCGCCCAATATGTATAAAAATAGAAGTCCATCTATTTTTCCAACTTGACCAACCATCCACAAATAGCATCCTACAACTCATAGAATATGATCGACATGTCTAAAAATAGACATAGTCTAAAAATAGAATTTGCGCCAAAAATAGCCTGTGGGCCCACTTAGTGAAGGCGACACTTTTCACTAAGCTCATCATCTTGTTGAATCTCAATAGAAAATATATAAAAAGAGTGAGGAGGGGCATCATTCCTGACCAATCAAGAGCATCTCTCTCTCACATGAAGTCTGAAATTGGAGGCTAAAATCCTCAAGGAGTCACAACCCTGGATGATTGAAATAAGGAGAGAATAGGAAAAAGATTGAGGCATATTTTCATCACTGTTTGGGATGTGTTTTGGGCAGATAAAGGAAACGAGGAAAGGAGGGTCTGTGGGAGACTAGGTTGAGCTTGTTTGGGGCTATTATGGGCATAAAATCAAAGGTATTTTCTCTGTTGCAGGTCGAGGTCTTCTATTGTGAGTGTAGGTGGGAAGAATCCCTATTTAGGGAGGCCGATTAGTCTTTTGTAGGTGGGATGAATCTATGTTTTATGCAGCGATAATATGCCCTAGGTAGGTTTGAGCTCCACATAAAGGTGCAAATCATATTCCAAGGTCTTTTAGGGAGAATAACTGGTCCTCTTCAAGGAGGGAAGGTACAAGATTGGAGTCCTAGTTTAGGACAATTTGTTGTGAGTGCAAGTTGTAAGAAGTCATGTTTAGGGAGGCTGAGTATTCCTTAGGCTCCCTAAATTAGGATTTAGTCATCTCCAACAAGAGTGAAACAAGAGGAGGTTTGTAGGTGGGATGAATATGTGTTTTATGCAAGGATAATATGTCTTAGAAAGGGTCAAGTTCCACAAAAAGGTAGAACTCATATTCCAAGGTGTTTTGGGGAGCAGAAGTGGTCCTCTTCAAGGAGGGAAGCTATAGGATTGCAGTCCTAGTTATGGAAAATTTGTTGGGCACCTTAAGGATGTTAAGAGGGAAATAAATAGGTGACCCAAGTATCCCTAGATCAGTTGGCAATAAGTACTTTGAAAATTGTAAGGAGGGTGAATTTTGGTGAGCTTAGTGACTGATCTTCGAAATACTAAAAAAGGAGGTCAAAGGGAGCAGTTTGACTAGCCCTAAATTGTTGGTTATAGAAGGACATCTACAACAAAAGTGGGAAAACCTCCATGCCCTAACTTTGTCTTCATCAGGAAAAACAAGAAGGCAATAGTTGGAAGAAAGTCCTTAAGAGTTGTGTCCTTGAAGGACTAAGGAACAACTAGTGGGAAAGAAGTGCCAAAGGTGTTGACTTCTTGAAGGACTAAGAAACAAAAAGTGGGCAGTGTGAAGACCTGAGGTGTTGAGTCATAGATGGGAATATGATCAAATAGAGGGAATATTGGAGTCGTGTTCAGTGGCCTAAAGGAGTTGGTTCATTGGTAGAGGCATAGAGGTGTTGATGTAGATCAAATCCAAAGGTCCAGGCAAGTGTGTTTAGGGTATGAGCAAGAGGAGTTGCGAGAGTGCGCTACATCAACTAGACGATTAATGTATCTTGTTTAGGGTAGATTGGTTGTCAAAGGATTGACACCAAGCCCTAGTTGTATTCCTTTTATTAGTGGATCCCTACACAATTGTATTACATTTTTTTAATATAACAAAGTTGGGTTGTTAAAAATTGTAAAAATTGGTCTATATTTTGTGCTTGTGTTGATTTACTGTTGTTTATATTTCATTGTGAAAAGTATTTTGTTGTGGTATTTGGATTCTAAGACCATAACCTAGATTCTAGTACCGTGGAAAAACAACATGTTATCATAGCCTATTTTGAAGGTCCAATGAATCAGAGTGTGCACAATGAAGCATATCAGAGCGAGCTGAGATTGTTTAGATCATGGAGCAGAGGGTTTAGATGAAGACATGGAGATGTGATCTTGACTGGCTTGGCAGTAAGATAGGTTAAGAGTTCTGGTGGATTGGTGGTGAACCTGGTGAAAAAAGGTTTTTTGTAGGGCAGGTTGTTGATCATGGAATTCCTATGACTTTCCATGGATCGTTGGAACAACTCGAGGATTGCTTTGGCATGGATGAGATTGGTATGATCGAGATTGCTTCATGTGGTGGACTACATGTTGGCAATCTAGTTTTTTTATTGGTTCGTGATGTCGCATATCTGAGATTGGAGGGATGTGCGTGTGTTGTGTTTGATTTAGGAGGATGAGTGCTTGCAGAATTGGGTTGCGATGGTGATGGCTCGTGTTCGACCGCAACTCAGACTGACCTTGTAGGACATGTTAGAGTCCTATAATTTATAGTATCACAAGGTGACTGTGTATGTTCTCTTTGCCAATGTTTCATATTTTACATAAATGTCAATACTCAAGAGTCTTTTCCAAAGAAATATGAAGAGAAAAATAAGAAGAAGAAAAATGTATTTAAAAAGGAAAAGTTGCAAAGTTCTCACTATAGGTAAGCAACCTAAAAACTTCTTGATTGTTTTCCTACAATCAAACCGAAAAGATCAAGGTTTGCTTTAAAGGTATGAAAAGGGATGATTTTTGTCAAGTTTGGGACCTTATGGTATTTTTTTTGTCCTAATTCCCCGACCATGTTGCATATCCTTTTACCCAACCCATTTTTCATTCCTCTTATCCTAAGTTTCATTTTTTCCCCTCGAGTCTCGACTCTCATACCTCGATCCATCCACGTTAACCATCTCCGTTCCCCACCTCCACATCCAACGTTTTTAGATGCATTTCGCACCCCCCTTATCCTTCAAACTTTAACCATGAAGGGGGGTCCGAAATGGGCGGTTTCAAGTCCAGCCCTACTCCCACGCGTCGATTCACAGTTATTTCACACCCCCTTTCACAATACCGCCTACCACCTTAAGGACCCCTCCGAAAATCAACCTTGGGTTTTAAGTTCAAGATATAAACATCCAAAGGTGATATGCGATGAAATGGGACCCATTCACCCGCATTACAATCCATTTTATTTTCATTTTCCTTTAAAAACATTAGATCTTACCTTTTTTATGCCTTTCCGCTTTATATTTCTACTTTCCATTTCATTGCTATATCATTGTTCTACCTCCGCTTCGGTTTTCCCCGATTGCGATTAAAGAAGGCAATTCCTCCCTGACACGTCACCTTCTCCCCCACCATCCATCACACATCGCATAAAATACCACATCGCATTTCACAGATTACAATGTTTCGCATCACAACAATTCCTTAACACTTGCGATTTCCGATTCGCGATATATCACATCATGCATTTGTTAACTTAATTTTGAAAGGCTCGCAATGTATTTGGTTTAACTTGCGATGCAGTTGGCCCCACCGCAATAGCTCTGCCCCCAACTTCAGGCCACTTGAATCATAAACCTTACCTTACTCATAAGCTTTCCTGCTTGCAATTGCGAAGTAGGTGGGTCCCTCTCCCCGCACTTTGCAAGTTTTAGAATTTAACCCCCACACTCATAAGAAAAAATTAAGATTTTCTATCTACGAATTGCGGTTCGGTCCCACCTTACCTTCCACGTCACTCCGCCCTACCCGCGCTAAGATTTTCTATCTACGAATTGCGGTTCGGTCCCACCTTACCTTCCACGTCACTCCACCCTACTCGCGCTTCTCACTTCGCATCTTTTAGAGTTTACCTCCCCATTTATAACTAAACCTTAAGAGTTGTGATCTACAGGCTGCGGTCTGGTCCCACCTTCCCTCCACATCACCTCCCACTTCGCATCGCATCGCCGATTACATTCTTCATAACTTAAAATATAAATATTGTGAAGTGCGCAGATGCGATGTGGCTTCATAACTAAAATCTAAACATTTTCAGGTATGGGTATATGAATTGTTACACTGTTTTGTTTGAAAAAGGGTTGAAACATGACAAGAGGGATTCGGGTAGAAAGTAAACACCATAGGTCGAGTCGTGTAGCAAAGGAGTTCATGCAAAATTGTTATGTTATAACGGAAAAAATGGAAAAGGCAGCAAACTCATCCGCACCATCACCAATCAATGAAAGTGGCCATCATTGCACTAGATTTGATTACCCAACGCTGAGTTTTCTGCAAAACAGAGCCAGGTGTCAGAGCCACCATCGATTGCCTCTTCGTGACCATCACAATCACCTTCAGGTCTACTGTTTGATCTTATGAAGAGTAATCGAAGCATTTGGATCTACGAAGAGTTGCTCAAAATTGATTCCAGAGGTGGTTGTTGTGAGTGATGTCTGATTAGGCCTTGTATGGCCACACTTGTCCATTTTTTGCTTAAATTGTAATCAATGAAAGGTTTCCAAGTAAGATAGGGAAACCGAATTAGTCTTTAGTAACATTGATTGCCTTAGCAGTATCAAGGGTTGGAGATTGTTAGCCTCTGCATTGTAAGAACTACTATATTGGAGCACTATAATTTTCGAGCTAGACACCAATAATCAAAGACCATTTTCAGGATTCTTGAGCTGTGTTAAAATGGTGATGTGTTACTTCTCTTTTTTAAATGTTTCTATTGTTTTCCCTACCGTGCATATATTCATCTAATTGTAAATCGGAAATTTTAGATTAAGATTTTCTGTCGGAGCACCTTAATTCTGTCTGCATTTACAATCTGAATGTTTTCTGCTGAAGTCTGATTAAATAATTCTTAAATGCTCTTTAGTCACTACTGAACCTTGCTATTTCTTTCAGCTCACAATTTATACAGCTCTAAAGATCCATTTAGCACAATTAGCTTGCCCTGTAAAGCTCTTGATTTTGATGTGCCATTCCAACCTTTGACTCCATAGCCCAATGGATTAGCTTCTGCAGACCTACTCTGTCCAACCATTCAATCAATCAAAATAAAAAACCCTCCTAATTTCTATAACCAGCCTAATATCAATAGTTATAATTATCAAGATAAATCATAAAAACAAAGAGAGCCCTCTCTTAGTCTAGGAAGGCTAGGTCCTGGACTCCAAAGCGGTTTGATTTTGTCCTCTATCGTTCATTCTTGCCAACCTTATGAATTATAGGGCCACAACATAATGGCAACCACACTGGGGGCTGAGTTATTGAAAAGGCCAAATATTTCATCAGAACTCAGAAACCGCAGTCAAAATATTGTATGATTCAAGTATGTCCCAAGATTGGTATATGGTTGTTGATGGTGGACAACAGCTGGACACAAGAAAGTTGAAATCATCCACCTCGCGACTCCATAGTTTTCGGTTGACCTAAAGACTCCACTGGTAGAAGAATCTAGATTGGTTGTGAATATACAGTGACCCCACTCTCTGACTGATTGACAAGATGGATCTAAGAATACGACACATGTATGCTCCAATGAACATAGATCACATTCTTGGATTCCCACATAAAATGCCTCAGGTAAATTGGCAAAGAAACCTTCCTTTTTTTCAAGATGAGAATGTTGATGATGATTCGTTACATCTCATTAAATTTCATATACATTCATGGAAGTTGAAGGTCAAATGGAATGATGATTGCCTCATGAAGATGTTCATGGCGACATTAGAAGGGAAAGTGAGGGAATGGTATGAAGGTTTGAACCTCGGTAGTTTGTTTTCTTTAAAATATTTCCACAAGGTGTTTTGAGCATTATAAAGAATATTCTCCATCTTTATCATTAGCTAAAAATTGTTGTGATAAATCTGAGGACCTCATACAATACCTTGTAAATATTGATGAGGATTTAGGAAATTGGCATCCCGAGGATCTCTTTGAAGAAATTCATGAATTTCATTCTCAAGTTAACTGTCATGATAACCAAGAGAAGTAGTTGAAAATGAAAGCAATCAGGAAATGAAAGAAGATCCACAAGATCTCTCTGTGGGGAAAATGATAATTCATTTTCTCTTTTGTGTGAGGCTAAAGAAGACATTCAACCTCATGATCAATATTCACAAGAGAAAGAAAACAATTGTTGTTCAATCCAAAGAAAACAAAGACTCCCTTCTCCTTTAATTGAAGAAGAAATTAATCATATTCTAACCATGAAGCCAACCTCCCAAGTTTTATGTAATAAGGAGATTATTTCTATTTGTTCTGTTGCTGATTTATGTACTGAAGTGTTTTCTCATGAAGAAACAGATGTAGAACATGTTGATACTGATCCTGTTTTACCTTCTCAAGAAGGCCCATTGCCAGAAAGTGCTCCTATTCACCAAAATGATGGCCTTCAAATAGAATTCAGCCAACTTAGTCAAGATATATCAGGTTTTCTTGAAGAAAAAATAGTGGTATATAATGAGGATGCCATGTCATATGACCATGAAGAATATGTAGATATTCTCTTTCAGAAGGGTCCTGAGCATGACAAAGTGGAACAAGGAGCAACCCTAGATAAAGTATGTTATTTAAATCCTTAGTGCCAGGTATTGTTCCAAGATCATTTTGCTGGTTTCTTAGAATAATCTAAAGAAGGAGTATGATATGCCAGGAATGGTTTGTTGCAGAGTTTAAGGAAAATTTTTAGCACTATTGTTCAAAGGCAAGTAAAATGGGAGTGGCCCTTTTGTTTTTTCAACATACTAAAAAAGGTGAACAAGAATCAATTATGACTTGATTGGTTTCATTGGAGAAAGGAGTTCACTTAGTGTATCTATCACCTCCTAGTTAGATTAGGGTAGGTAATTGTGCAAATAAGCTCGATACTATGAGCATCTTTCAAATTTTAGTTTTAGATTAATTTTCATTTTCAGATCAGTATATTTCAGACTTTAGTTTAAGCTCAGTTCTAGTTTCACCATTCAAGTTTTCAAGGTGCAGCAATAGGTTAAGCTTGATGGATTGTAGTGGATAAGTTCAATTGTAGTTTCAGTTTAGATTTCAGTATGCTAATAAGCTGGCTGGCCAAGCATGTGGTCTATTTTTATCAGTCAAAGTCAGGAGAAACAATCAACTAGTTTCCAGTCGCTAATTTTTCTGATAGATCAAGATACAAGTTGTGGGATCAGCCCAATGGATCAGGCCACTAGTCTGCGGTGTTCTTGACACTTCCCTAAACATAAGTGCCATCCCCAGCTAGAGCCACTGTTAGAGTCCTATAATTTACAATATGACAAGGTGACTGTGTACTTTCTCTTCGCCAATGTTTCATATTTTACATAAATTTCAATACTCAAGAGTCTTTTCCAAAGAAATATGAAGAAAAACAAAAGAAGAAGAGAGAGGGTATTTAAAAACGAAAAGATGCCAAGTTCTTACTATAGGTAAGCAACATAAAAACTCCTTGATTGTTTTCCTACAATCAAACCGAAAATATCAAGGTTTGCTCTAAAGGTCTGAAAAGGGATGATTTTTGTCAAGTTTGGGACCTTATGGTATGTTTTTTGTCCTAAGTCCCCGACCATATTGCATATCCTTTTACCCCGCCCCTTTGTTATTCCTCTTATCCTAAGTTTCATTTTTTTCCCCTCGACTCTCATGCCCCGACCCATTTGCGTTAACCATCTTCGTTCCCCACCTCCACATCTGACGGTTTTAGATGCATTTCGCACCCCCCTTAGCCTTCAAACTTTAACCATGAAGGGGGGTCTGAAATGGGCAGTTTCAAGTCTGGCCCTACTCCCACGTGTCGATTCACAGTTATTTCGCACCCCCTTTCACAATACCGCCTACCACCTTAAGGAACCCTCTGAAAACCAATGTTGGGTTTTAAGTTCATGATATAACCATAAAAAGGCGATATGCGATGAAGTTGGGACCTATTCACCCACATTAAAATCCCTTTTCTTTTCATTTTCCTTTAAAAACATTAGATCTTACCTTTTTTTCGCCTTTCCGTTTTATATTTCCACTTTACCTTTCATCGGTATATCATTGTTCTACCTCCGCTTTTGATTTCCCCGATTGCGATTAAAGCGAGCCATTCCTCCTTGGCACGTCACCTTCTCCCCCACCATCCATCGCACATCACATAAAATACCACATTGCATTTTGCAGATTACAATGTTTCGCATCGTAACAAAACCTTAACACTTGCGATCACCGATTTGCGATATCGCATAGCACATTTGTTAATTTACCTTTGAAACACCCGCAATCTATTTGGTTTAACATGCGATGCATTTGGCCCCACCATAGTAGCTCTGCCCCCCACTTCAGACCACTTGAATCATAAACCTTACCTTACCGCAGAAGCTTTCCTGCTTGCAATTGCGATGTAGGTGGGTCCCTCTCCTCGCACTTCTCAAGTTTTAGAATTTAACCCCCACGCTTGTAAGAAAAACTTAAGATTTATGATCTGCAGGCTGTGGTCCAGTCCCACCTTACCTGCCATGTCACTCCACCCTCCCCGTGATTCACACTTCACATATTTTAGTGTTTACCTCCCCGCTTATAACTAAACCTTAAGAGTTGCGATCTACGGGCTACGGTCCAGTTCCACCTTCCCTCCACGTCACCTCCCACTTTGTATCGCATCACCAATTACATTATTCATAACTTAAACTGTAAGTGCGCAGATGCGATGCGGCTTCATAACTAAGATCTAAACATTTTTAGGTCCAGGTATATGAGTTTTTACGCTGTTTTGTTTGAAAAAGGGTTGAAACACGACAAGAAGGATTTGGGTAGAAAATAAACACCACAGGTCGAGTCAGGAAACAAAGGGCGTTCAAGCATAATTGTTATGTTATAACGACAAAAACAGAAAAGGCAGAAAACTCATTGGCACCGTCACCAATCAATGAAAGTGGCCAGCATTGCACTAGATTTGATTACCCAATGTTGGTTTTTCTGCAAAATAGAGCTAGGTGTTAGAGCCACCATGGGTTGCCTCTTTGTGACCATTACAACCACCTTCAAGTCTACTGTTTGATCTTACAAAGAGTTATCGAAGCGTTTGGATCTACGAAAAGTTTCTCAAAATTAATTCCAGAGGCGATTTTTTCAGTGATGTCTGATCAGGCCTTGCATGGCCACACTTGTCCATTTTCTACTTAAATTGTAATCAATGAAAGGTTTCCAAGTAAGATAGGGAAACCGACTTAGTCTTTAGTTAAATACTGACTGCCGTAGCAGTATCAAGGGTTGGAGATTGTTAGCCCCTGCATTGTAAGAACTACTATATTGGAGCACTGTAATTTTGGAGCTGGACACCAATAATCAAAGACCGTTTTCAGGATTCTTGAGCTGTGTTAAAATGGTGATGTGTTACTTCTCTGTTTTAAATGTTTCCGTTGTTTTATCTTTTTTGGTTTTTAAACTCATGTGGTGATCATTTTTTTAAAAACTTCCTGGATTATTCACATTGCTAGAAAACGAGTGTCAACGTTTCGAATCCCAACAGGGATCCATCATCAGGAATTTCTTGAATGAAGAAATTGAGAAAAATACTAAGACCATTAATATAGGTAGAAGTAGCTTTCTAGAAAAGAGCCGACCAAAGTTTATAATTTTTATATATTTATTAATTTATTTTATAATATATTATAATCCTAATTCAATAAAATTTTATTTTATTAAGGTTAATAATCTACGTTATAAGGTTCATTTATAAAAGAATAACTAATCTAGAAAAGGAGACTCCTACAAGGTTAAAGATCTAAATAAACTATTCTAGTTTCTAATTTATATTTTTAAGCCTAGAAAATATTTAATATGATAAAATATTTACTAAAATTAAAAATTATTGAAGGTGAATTATTATTAGTTAATTAAACAAAGGACTAAATAAAATATAAATATATCATTGAATTAAAAGGATATATTTAGTTAGTATATCATTTTAATTTATTATATATCCAATTTTATTTAAAAAAAATTTAATTTTAAAGATCTAATTTCATTAGAGTATTAATTACTAATCAAGATAAAAGTTTACTAAGAATTAAAAGACGTAGAGGTGATTTACTATTGGTTAATCTAATTAAGGTCAAACTAAAAAATAAATACATAAATAAATTAAAAGGATATATCTATTTTATTAAATATACCATTATAATTTATTATGTATCTAATTTTATTATAAATTTAACTTTAAAAGATTATTTTTATTAGAGGACTAAGCTCATTTTAATAAACTAAAAAACTTACTAAGCTAGGAAAAAGATTAGTAGGTTAGGGAGAATATATTAAAAGGGAATATAGAATAAAATCCTATTAATTATCGATTAATTAATTAACTTTTATTATAACCAAATAAAAATTAATTAATAGGGATAATTATTAGAATTTTTGTTCATTAAAACTAAAACTAAATTAGAATCCAAAGGAGGAGGACCATACCTGGGGTTATATACCTGAAAACTATACCTCAATGGAGGGTGTTTTTGGAGGAGCAGATCTGTCGAAGAAGAGGTCTCCAAGTGTCACTAATTTCAACTCCACCATCCCTATTAAGATTATCTGGATGCTTTATAATCTCAAGGGCCTCTCTTATTTTTCTTCTTTGATAGTGCTCTTCTTTCGCAATGATTGTTGCATCTTCCAGACGTATTTGATGTTTGGTTTTAGTGGAGTGTTCTGCAAGGGCCGAGGTGCGTGATCGTTCATACTTGATATCGGCTCCATGCTCCTTAAGTCTTTTCTGAAGTGAACGCCCAGTCTCACTTATATAACTCTTCCCGCATGAACAGTCGATCTTGTACACTCTTTTAAGTTGTTCCGGGTTTATGCCGTCCTTAACTGATTGCATCTTTTGCCTAATAATGCCTAATGCCGAAAATTGAGCGAAAATATCGTTCTTCCTCAGGAGCTTGGCTATTTTATCAGTAACCCCCTTAATGTATGGAAGAACAACTCTTCCCATATTTTCTTGATTTTCTTGGCGATTACGAGGTAAGACTGAACCCTTAGCTCTTTCCAGGCCTTTTTTGATATCCCTATCTTTATCATCAAGCGTTAAACCTTTTACCCTTAGAGAGTGTGCTACATCATCTAGACGGTCATTGTATTTTGTTCAGGGTTGATTGGTTGTTGAAGAACTGGCACCAAGCCATAGTTTTATTCCTTGTATCAATGGATGTATGAGGTCCATTATCCCTATTATGGAAATCTGATGCAGATGCATCTAACCTATGTCAACTATTTGCTAGAGGAGTTAGTTTGTAAAGTGAGGATCTAATTATTTAATGTATTTTTCCTATAGTTTTTAGGAGAGAATGTTGATTATTGTAAATAAGAGAAGATTCAAGAGTATTGTGGAAAGTTTGAAAATATTATGGATTAGTTAGCTCTTATCTATGGATAATAGCTTGAATGAGAAATTTTAGAGATTAGATGAGAGATGTTAGGGATTAAGAGAGATATTTTGAGAGTTAGCCTAGGATATAGAACCTCCTTGGGTTCTAATCCACTTGTATAAATAGAGTTGAGCCTATAAGTCTAAGAGACATGTAAAAAGTAAGCATATGTATGTATAAGAGTGTGTTTGAGAGTAAGGAATGAGTGGTGAAGCATGAGGCCAATAATCCTCCTGTAATTATTTTATTTATTAGTAAATTATAATGACTCTTTGTGTGCATGCCAATTGCATTGGATTTTCAGTTTTGGTGTGATATGTATTTTGTTTTGTTGTGATATGCTGTTGGACGTGAGAAAATCACTTTTTATGTTGGGACGTGAGGCTACGCTGGAATCGTTGTGTTTTACGGTTGCAAGAGTCGTGTTGTGAGCGGCTGAATGGATCTTTCCAACGTTAGATTCATGATATAAGAGCTCTAATTGTGA
The DNA here is from genome assembly GCA_034641835.2 of Pinus albicaulis. Classification (NCBI taxonomy): domain Eukaryota; kingdom Viridiplantae; phylum Streptophyta; class Pinopsida; order Pinales; family Pinaceae; genus Pinus; species Pinus albicaulis. The sequence goes on from CM076582.1 coordinate 1,462,123,171, forward strand.
GCTTGTGATTTACGTGGTTGCGTGCTCATATGTTTGCAGTCTGTGGAGAGCGTATCTTGAGGCACTAGAGTTATGAAGAACGCAATTTGCGAAGGTGATTAGGTGACCGAGTTTGAAATCCAACAATTTGTAGCATCCGATTAGCTCGAAATGTTTCAAGGAGGGAAAATCACAAAATTCATGTGGTAACGTCATTTTTTCAACCAGCAACCCTTCTTTTTTTGGAATCATTTCCAGTAGGATTTGCGTGACCTGTTCCAAGATATGTTCCTAGTTCCTACGAGTTCAAATCGTTATATCCCCAAAAATATTTTCTGTGAAGGTTTGAAGGAAAAGTTATTATTACCTTTCTACAAGTGTTCAAATGAGTGCGCGAGCTCTTAAGTGAGCCGAGTGACAAGTGTTCAAATGAGTGCACGAGCTCTTAAGTGAGCCGAGTGGAATTTTAGCGTATGTGTAATTCCTGTGTTGAACAACCATCGAAGTACAAAGGCATTCAAAAATAAAGCCACGACGTAAGAGTAAAGTGGTTGTGGAAATATGTGCGCAAAAATTTAAGTAGCATCTCCTCCTTTGCCAAATTAAAAGAAAAGTGATCCTTACGAACAAGGGAAAGGAATCCCTCATAAGAAAAAGCTCATAATAATATTCAAAGTAATGTGGCAGCATTCTCTAAACAAAGGCATGAAAAGTTCTTAGTCTCCATTTCATACGAATTAATGAAAGCTCTAAAATAAAGTTAAAAAGAAAGCATTATTATATTGATACAAGTGAGATGAAAGTTGAATATTTTCATATAAAGTAAAAGTGAAATTGTGGTGATACTCAAGAATTTTGTGGAGTTCCTTGTGGAGTTCCTTTTAATTTGAATGGGAGCATGGTTTTATTACATTTTTATGAAAAACATCCATATAAAAAACATTGAGTTAAGGGACTGCACATTATCTATGAGAGATTATATTAATCTAAGAGAGAGAATGAGTGGAACATGGGAGATATTTAATTAAGTTGAATATTGGTTTGAATTAAACATAAAATCAAGTGGGGATCATGAATGTATTCCAAAGTCATAAAATTTTAAGACAAAGTGAGTAGGGTTGAGTTAAATTTAAGGAGTTTAGGTTTTTTTTGGGTTTTTTTTTTTTTTTTTTTTTTTTTTGTGGTAAAGAGTGGTTTTAGTTATGAAATATGATTTTTAAGGGAATGAAGTTGAAGCAATGTAATGACTTTGGAAATCATAAAGAAGTTGTAAAAGTCCAAGTTGAAGCCAAGTTAAAGTTATTGTAATAAAAAAGGGTGCATTTTCGGTTGGACCCAATACCCGAGGTCCATTAAAAATTGACATCAAATTAAAAGTCTGGAGTCAAAAATTCATAAGTCAAGTCAAAAGTGCATTGAATTTGAGTTTTTGATTATAATGGGTACATGATCGGCGGAGATGGACACCCAAAGTCTAGTTATTGTAAAGACAATTTGAAGGGATATTGTGGCAATTTGCAACAAAGGGAGTAAAGCACAAAGGAGTGCTCTGAAGAAAAGTTCAAGTGAAGTGAACCATTAGCCAAGTTTGGAGGAGACAACTTGGTAAAGTGATTCAGTTGTAGGTTATAGTGAACAAGATGAAGTTCACAACAAAAGATGAAGATGGCTCGAGAGAAAAGTCACAAAAATAGCATAATAGTTGTTGATGAAGAGAAAAAGATCGTGGAATTGAAGGAACAACTTAACACATTGACGGAGTTGTTACAAAGACAAAGACATGGATGGATAATAAAAATGACAATTAAATGGCCAATTAAATAGTTGATGGAAAGAAGACTGAAGCACAAACCAAAAGTTTTGGAAGCAGAGGTACTCCAGACAAAAGTATACATTTGTGAACCTGAGAAAGGACCATTGCTTGGAAATGATGATGATGATGTGGATGTGGGTTTGATCCCCACATATGACGCTACAGATTGTTCAGAAGAACAACATGAATACCTGAAGTCAGATTCATCTCTCAAACCTTATGTTTTAAAATCTAACTATTGGTTTTTGGATGCAGGATATGAAATAGAAAATGATCATCAAATAAATGAATTAAATTTCAACATGGAAGATATTGCAGCAAAATTAAAGTTCCTATAAGAATGGTTGGATAATATGAATCTAGAGTATAACGACAAACTTTCAAATAAAAAAAACTAGCACAACGGAAGCGTAGAGATCGACAACAAAGTTCGGAAAAGGAACAATCATGCACAACAACCAAAAGACAAGTTAGACATCGAAATTGAAGAGTTGAAGAAGCTGATGTTAGCAAAATTTGAGAAGATGTAAATTGAACAAAGAAGAAGCAAGGATGACAACATATTATTAATGACTAAGGAAATCTACATTAAAAAAAGGAGGAAAACTACAATGTAAAGTCTGGAAACCTGGAAGACAGAGAAAGACAACCACAAAACATAAACAACACGACAGAGAAACTCAATTACTACAAGTGAAAGTTTGATATCTAGGAGAATTTTATCATTTTATCATGAGTGATGGTCAGGAGACCATGATTTTCTTTTACGTTGGGAGTCTAATGCAGATGCATATAACACATGTCAACTATTTACTAGAGGAGTTAATTTGTAAAGTGAGGATTTAATTATTTAATGTATTTTTCCTATATTTTTTAGGAGAGAAGAAGGATTATTTTAAATAGGAGAAGATTTGAGAGTATTGTGGAAGGTTTGAGAATACTATGGATTAGTTAGCTCTTATCTAGGAATAAGAGATTGAATGAGATATTTTAGAGATTAGATAAGAGATGTTAGGGATTAGGAGATATATTTTGGGAGTTATATTGGGATCTAGAACCTCCTTGGGTTCTAATCCAATTGTATAAATATAGGTGATCCTATGAGCCTAAGAGGCATGCAAAAATTAAGCAGACGTATGTAGAAGAGTGTGTGTGAGAGTGAGGAATGAGTGGTCAAGCATGAGGCCAATAATCGTCCTGTAATTATTTTGTTTATTAATGAATTATTCTGAGATTTTGTGTGCATTCCTATTGCATTGGATTTTCAGTTTTGATGTGATGTGTATTTTGTTTAGTTGCAAGCCTATGGCTGAGCTATCAGAGCCCTAGATAGTTGTATTACAATTTTTTAATATAACAAAGTTGGTTTGTTAAAATTTGTAAAACATTTGTCTATATTTTATGCATGTATTGATTTACTATTGTTTATATTCCATTGTGAAAAGTAGTTTTTTGCGGTATTTGGATTGGTAGTGTCAGTAATTCTAAGACCCTAACCTAGATTCCAGTACCGTGGAAAAAAACCTACATATATTCCAGAGTTTTTACAAAATTATTGTTGAGATTCAACAAGAAGATCCTAGTGAAAATTATGCACCTACACTAGGATGGAGCCTCAAACTATTTTTAAGTGGATGTCTATTTATAGATGCATGAGAAAATTCAATTTATAGGTGAGGTCTATTTATATATGTATGTGCAAGTTCTATTTATAGATTGCATGTCTATTTATAGATGCATGTTGACTATTATTATCCCTTAATATTAGTTGGACAATAAACAATAATTTATTCCCAATGAGCACTTGGAAATGGTTAACTGAAGTGGAAAATCAGTTAGCTATAGGAATTTCAAGTTGAGTGTTTGGTTGGTGGGACATGCAAGTGGACTTAGTTGTAACTGAATGATTCAAAATTGTAACAGAGTTGGAAGTGTAGTTATGAAAGTTGTAAAGTAGTTTAACTCAGTTAAGTGAGTTAAACTCAGTTGTGCTAGTTGTAACTGAAGATACACTAGTGAGAGATCAAGTGAATTAATTATTAATTCATTCACAATCAGTGGCCTCACATGCAATTGAAGATTACTAATATTAACTACATGCATGTAAGATCCAGTGGAGACCCAGTTGAGATGTAGGTTAAAGGGACAAATTGACTATCAGTTGTGATATTATTGGTTGCACACATGAAACCACACACACATTGGATGTGCCCATGAGTATTGCACAGTCAAGGCAAGCATGATTCCATTCATTCAGGGATTGCTATCAGCTAGGATTGCGCAGCGGAGGCAGGATGTCAGGAGACAGTAAATTAGCTAAGGAACTTGCAAATTTTTGCATGACATTGTGAGACAGTTAGCTATTGTATAGAGATCTCTTGGATTGGAGCTTTGTATGTAATTGTTTCATGATCCATGATATAATACATAATAGAAGATAGTGGGGTTTTTAGCTTCATGCTTTCCCGGTAAATTATATGTGTTATGTGTGATTGATCTTTCTTCATGATATTGCTATTGGCGATATGTTTTAAATTCCGCAAAGATTTTGTCGAAGCGATTCTGTATTTAACTGTGGCATATAACAGTTAGATCAAGAGAATCCAGAAAATACATATTTTGTGTTAAATTTCTACATGGTATCAGAGCATAGGAGATTGCAATTTTGAAGCAGGAGCTGAGTTTGTTGGTGGAAAGCATTCGAATTTGCAGAAATAATTTCTTGGTGCTATAGCTGAGTTAACATCGAAATGGATTCTAATGGCTTATGGTTAGAGTATGCACTCGAGGGTAGCTCGAACTACATTGCTTGGAAGGACAGGATGGAGGCGGTGCTCGAAGATAATGGGTTGAAGGAATTCATTAACAATGATGTTCCTAAGCCTACTTCGATAGATGTTGCATTACTTGATGCATGAGAAAATAAAGTGGCAAAGGTGAGGAGGATTTTGTTGGAAGAAGCACGAGACCACATTGTCTCAAGACTTCATGGGAAAGCCACACCATATGTTATGTGGAAGGCTTTAACGGATCTTTTCCAAAGAAGAAACGACCATAGGAAATTGGTGTTCAAAGATAAACTCAGGAAGATCAAGATGGAAAAGGGCGACACATTCCAAAGTATCTCACGAAGTTTGTCCAATGTTGGGAGGAACTGGGGAGTGTGGGAATAATTGTTGCTGATGATGATTTGGTGAGCTTGGATCTCTTGGGACTTCCTAAGGGTTGGCACACTTATGAAGAGTCTGTCAACGGACGGGAAAAATTGCCAAATTGGGAATGACTGCGGTCGGATCTGGTGCAGGAGGAGTTTAGGCGGAACACCAGATATGGCTCTTCATCAAAGCATAACGATGAAGATAATTTTTCTTTGGCTGCCAAGGAAAAGAAGGGGAAGGGGAAGAAATTCCATTCTAAATATGAGTCTAAAGGCAAGAAATTGGATATGTCCAAGGTGAAGTGTTTTCATTGTCACGAACATGGGCATCTTGCTACTAACTATCCGCAAAAGAAGAAGAACGAGAAGGTTGATGGAGTTGCAGCTGGTGAGGCCCTTGCCTTGAAATTTGAACTTGACTTCTCTTTGATCACATGCATGGCGTCAAGTGCATTGGGACTAGTGTGGTATTTGGATAGTGGCGCTTCCTTTCACATGACGAGAGATAAGGATCTTTTCAGTGACTTGGAGGATAAATATCTACAGATGCATATAGAGATGGTCGACGATGGATGATACAGTGCGACTGGCATTGGTACCATTACCTTTCAGAGGGAGTCAGGTAAACCATTTCAATTGAAAGACGTTATGCATGTTCTAGGTTTTAATAAAAACTTGGTCTTAGTCGCAATGTTGGAGGACAGAGGCTATGATGTTGTTTTCAGCGATGGAAAATCTTTCCTACGACATAAAACAACGGGTCAAGCCAAGAGGATAGGGATTCGAGTTAAGAATATATACAAGATGGAGGTATATGGTTGTGTTGCCATGATGGGCAAGGCGAAAAAAGTGGTGAGCCAGTATGAGGGCGAATTATGGCACAGGCGATTGGGCCATCTTCATCAGAGAGCCTTGAAAGTCATGCAACAAATATCTACTGGACTTCCAATGGGAACAATTTCTCAGTGAGATCAGTGCAAGGGTTTCACCATGGGGAAGTATGTAAAGTCCACCTTTCATGAAAAGGAGAACCATGCTTCAGGGATCCTTGAGAGTTCACACAAACGTGTGTGGACCGTTCTTGGTTGCTTCAACAACAAAACATAAGTACTATGTTATTTTTGTTGATGAATTTTCTCGTAAACGCTGGATATTATTCATGCAGAAGAAGGATCAAACATTCTCAAAGTTCTGTGAGTTTAAGGCATTGGTGGAGAAAGAGTTGAGGAAGTAGTGAAGGATCTGATGAGCGATAATGGTGGAGAATACATCTCTAATGAATTCAAAAACTTTTGCAGCAAAGAAGGAATTCGAAGAGAACTCATAGCGCCTCATAACCCACAACAAAATGGGGTCGCAGAGAGGAAGAAAAGAATGATCATGGGTGCAAAACGATCGATGTTGCATGATCAGGGCCTACCAATACATTTATGGGTAGAAGCATGCAACACTGAGGTTTATGTGCAAAACCGTTGTCCTCATAGAGTACTTGGCATGGGTACACCTGAAGAAGCTTTCACTACTAAGAAACCAGATGTTTCACACTTTAAGATTTTTGGCTCATCTGTTTATGTGCATGTGACCAAGGAAGCCAGGAAGAAGTTGGAGTCGACTGCTGAAGTTGGGATATTTGTGGGGTACGCAGAAACACCCCATAATTATCGTGTGTATTTTCCAAACAATCGAATGACTGTGGTGCGACGAGATATAAAATTAGACGAGGGGAAAGCCATGCAGTTGTCTCTTGAGAGGGAGCTGGACTTTCATGCGGAGGAGGAACTGTTGGTTCCCAAAGATGAGTCTCTAGATGTGGATCAACCACAATAGGAGGTTCAAGGAGTGGAGGAGTCCACTCATGTAGAGCCAACCATAAGAAGTGCAAGAAGGCGTACCACAGAAGCTGATAGGCTGAGACTTGATGCTACACAAAATGTAGGAGCCCCTAATTCATAGCACAGACAAAGAGATTCTCCTGACTGATTTAGTGGATACATGGCTCTCATGAGAAAATGTATTGTGACTAAGCCATATTCCTTTCAGAAAGTAGTGTAGGAGCCCACATGGGTAGATGCAATGGTGTAGGAGTATGACTCCATTGTCAAAAAAATGCTTGGGAAATTGTTCCAAGGTCGGTTGATAAACCAGTGGTAGATTCGAGATGGATCTACAAGGTAAAGCAAGCTACTGATGGGAGTGTTGAGAAATAAAAGGCCGGATTTGTGGCCCGGGGCTTCTCATAGATTGAGGAAATAGATTATGAAGAAACCTTTGCACCTATCACAAGGTATTCTTCCATAAGGATCATCCTTGCTCTCTCAGTGCAGATGGGCTGGTGCATTCATCAAATGGATGTGAAGACTGTGTTTCTCAATGGGATCATTGAGGAAGAGGTGTACATAGAGCGGTCTGAAGGATTTTATATCTTCAGTAGTGAGTCACATGTGTGTCGACTCGAAAGAGCATTGTATGGGCTAAAGCAAGCACCCCTTGCTTGGTACACATGGATAGATAGCTATTTCACTAGACTGGGCTTCACCAAAATTCAAGCGGATGCAAACCTATACCAAATTGTGGTGTAGGGTAAGCTTTTAATCATTTTTCTTTAAGTTGATGATTTAATATTGATTGGCGATGAGCAGCTGATACACTCATGCAAGGAGGACCTTGCAAAGTGTAGGAATTTATAGGGCAAGTTCCGTAGATCAAGAAACGAAGGTCACCGCTCAAAAATAGATCACAAATCAGTACACCAGTATAATCACGTGGTTAAAACCCTCAAAGAGGGAAACAGTCCACGCCCTGAGCCAACGCGGCCACTTCAGGGAATTTATTAATATTAAAAGAAAAGTTACATATGTTTCTCTCATAAACGGTTACCGGACAAATGACCCTCCATGCTCTTTAAATAGAGATCATGGACCAATCGGGTGTTAAGCCATGGATCAAGTGCCGTTAATACCGAGGTGAGAGATAACCGTCGGATCACTACAAATCGTGACCGTCAGATTATAAGTTACAAATGTACATGGTAAAGAAACACACTTTACCTAACTCTACACTAGACTAAGTTATTCTTAACTATTTCCTATGTGTTAGAATATCCTAACATCCTTCCTTAAGAACAACTTGGGATAGGATTGAAGGATTTACAAAGGTGACACAAAAGGAGCCTATTTCCTATGTGTTGAAATATCGTAACATCCCCCCTTAAGAACAAATTAGGATAGAATTGAAGGATTTACAAAAGTGACACAATAGGAGAGGGAAGGAGGCATTAGAGCCTATCCCCCCTTAATGACAACTTTCTTGAACTCCAAGCATGGATCGAATTTTGATAAACTTCACTTCTGTGAGAGCCTTTGTAAAGATATCGGCTACCTGATCATTGGTTGGACAATAATTTACTTCAAGAACACGATCATGAATGACCTTTCTGATGAAGTGTACGTGGAGTTCAATGTGTTTCATACGCTGATGCTGAACTGCATCTTTACATAGCTGAATGGCACTCTAATTATCACACCGAAGTGTAGTTGGATGCTGTTGATGAAGACCAAATTTAGACAGGATCTGACGAAGCCACATGGCTTTCTTGCTGGCTTCAACTGCACCATGATACTCTGCTTCTGCTGAAGAAAGGGAGATGGCACTTTGTTTCTTACAAGACCAAGTAATAGGTCTTGAGCCAAGAGTGAATACATATCCTGCAGTGGACTTTCGATCATCAGGGTCACTAGCCCAATCAGAATCAGTGAAACCAATCAACAAGGGAGATGCTCCTGCACTGTAATGAATCCCGAACTGAACTGTACCTCGAATATATCGAAGTATTCTTTTAGCTGATTTCCAGTGAGTTTCATGAGGTTGGTGCATAAACCAAGCGAAAAGACCAACGACAAAGGAAAGGTCAGGACGAGTATGGGTTAGATACAAAAGTTTACTAACAAGTTGACGGTATAAGGTAGCATCAACTTCAGGGGTAGTACAGTTGACTGAAAGCTTGAATCCAAACTGAAAGGGAGAAGGGGTAGGCTTACAGTCTTCCATGTGAAAGTGGTGTAGAAGATCACAGGCATACTTTGACTGAGAGAGGGTAATGCCTTCCTTGGATTGCAAGACTTGAAGATCAAGGAAATAATCCTAGTGTCCTAAGTCTGTCATTTCAAACTTCTTTTTGAGGCTAGAATTCACATGGTTTATATGATTTGGATCACTACCAGTAAGGATAATATCATCAACATAAAGAACAAGGATGGTGAAGGAATTACCCACCTTCTTGGTGTAGACAATGTTGTCAGAATGACAACTAGAAAAGCCATTATCTAAGAGAAATCTATCCATTTTGGCATACCAAGCTCGAGGAGCTTGTTTGAGACCATAGAGAGGCTTCCTAAGGTGAAAAACAAGGTTGGAATATTTTTGGATAAAGCCAGGGGGTTGTTCCATGTAAATTTCTTCATGCAAATCTCCATGTAAGAAGGCGGATTTAACATCCATCTGATGGACTTCCCATTTAAAGGCGACAACAAGGGAAAGAACAAGGCAGATAGAATTCATTTTGGCAACATGGGAGAAGGTTTTTGTATAGTCAATGCCTTCAACTTGTGAAAAACCTTTAGCGACAAGGCGAGCTTTATGTCTATCCACTTTTCCATCTGTTCCAAACTTTGTTTTGTAAACCCATCTGCATCTGACAAGTTTTCTTCCTTTTGGAAGAGGAACAAGATCCCAAGTATTGTTTGCCAATAAGGAACGATACTCTTCATTCATATCTTCATCCCAATCTGGATGATCGGAGGCTTCTTCAAAGGTTTCTGGATCAATTTTTTCTATAACTTGAGCCAATAAGGAAGAGGCTCTTTCGAACTGAGAACGTGTACGTCGTCGATCGGTAGGGTCACCTGTAAGAGAACCTGTTGCATCTTGAGTAGAGCGGACCCATCTTGGAAGCGGTGGAGTAGAAGGAACAATTTCATGAGCTGGAGGAGGATTTTCATCCTCGCTGTCATCATCTAAACTAGAAGGAATTATATTAAAAATAGAAGAGAGAGAGAGAGGTGGCACATATGCTGAATCAGGCTCGCAGGCCAAAGGTGGCACACCCACCGAACTAGGCTCGCAGGCCGATATATTTTCATCAAAATTTACATCTCTTCTAATGATTATATTTTTGGATTTGGGTTGAAGAAGTCTATATCCTTTGACATCTTCAGAATATCCAACAAAAATACATTTTTCACTCTTAGGTTCTAAGGCTTTATGTTTCGCATCTAGAATATGGGCCCAAGCATCACTTCCAAAAACATGAAAGTGACTTACATCTGGTTTGATTGAGATCCAAGCTTCTTCTGGAGTTATATTCTTTAAAACCTTAGTAGGAGTGCGATTTACTATGTAATTTGCACAGTTAATGGCTTCTGCCCAAAAATTGAGACCAAGTCCTTTAGATTGAAGCATACAATTAGCCATTTCTTTTAAGGTGCGATTCTTCCTTTCAGCTACACCATTTTGTTGTGGATTATATGGAATAGTATGTTGCAATTGAATTACATGCTCTGTGCAGAAGTTGATAAATTTGTTGTTAACATATTCTCCGCCATTTTCTATTCTTAACTTAAGAATTTGATGTCCAGATTGTTTCTCAACAAAGGCCTTAAAGGCCAAGAACATGTTAAAAAATTCACTCTTGAGTTTTAATAAATATACCCAAGTGTGTCTGGAAAAATCATCAATGAAAGTTAATAAGTACTTGCAACCAGAGAAAGAAACAACAGGAAGTGGACCACATAAATCACTATGCACAAGTTGCAAAGGGGCTGAAGCGTGCCAAGAGGCACGTTTGTCAAAACTGTCTCGATGATGTTTTCCGAGTACACATCTGGGGCAAACACCATCTCGGCAAGATACCATAGGAAGGCCCGTCACCATATTTTCCTTACATAGAGTTTGAAGAGAGCGATAGTTTAAGTGACCAAATCTCTCATGCCAAAGTTTGCTCACATCATCATTATGAGCAACAAAATAGAGGGAAGAGATGATGACCCAAAGTTGTCAAACTTATACAACCTTGTGGAATCATCAACAATGCCAGTAGCTAAAATATGTTTAGGATCTTTGAGGTCCTTGATTACAACATCATGCGGTGAGAATTCTACTATTTTCCCTTCACCTGAATGAGTTATCTGATAAACAGATAGAAGGTTGCAAGACAAGGTAGGAACACATAGTACATCATTAAACTAACCATTATCTAGATGAATGGTTCCAGATCCTACAACACTAAGAGATCTACCATCACCAACATAAATATGTTTGGTGTTACAATCATTTAAAGAAGAAAACATGGATTTATTTTTATCCATGTGGTAAGAAGCTCCAGAATCAATGAGCCACTCATGAGAAGGAGAATAAGAAGATACATTTAATGCATAACCAGATCTTGATGCTTGACAACCACAAGCAGAAAGTGCCATGCCTGAAGATGAAGGTGAAGAGTGCTCCAAATTGATGTTGTGCTTCTTCATTGTTGCTTCTAAGGCTTCCATATTCTTAAAACATTTGGACTCTATATGGCCATCCCGATTGCAAAATTTGCAATGTCTATCTGCCTTCTTCCCTTTGTTTTGATTTGCCTTATTATTTTGGTGATTTGATTTTTCAGTTTGCGGCTGAAATTGCTTAGGGCCCTTGTTTGGTTTAGGACCATATTTTTAGGATACTGCTTCTTGGGATTCTTTTGGTATGGTTGTTGTTGGGCTGCTAAGGCTTTCTTAGAAGCGTTTCCAGCAGTGATAAGACCAAGGTGTAAAAGTTTTTCATGTTCTCTTATCAAAGAATCACAAAAGGCATCAAAAGAGGGATTCTTGTAGGTGGTTCCTGAAGAAATGATGGCTTCTCTGGTGGAATGGAAGGTGGAAACAAATACAGAGTATGTAGGACCAAGCTTATCAAGAATGCAATATATGAGGCTACCATCTTCCTTTTTGACCTTACACCCTTCTAAAAGAAGTCTAAGGGTCTTGAATTTGGACAAAAAGTCTTCAATAGAGGAGAAATTATTAGGGTCCAAATTAAGAAAATCATTTTCAAGCTGGTGGGCCCTGATTTGATTTTGAATGCCAAAAACAGAATTTAGCTTTTCTAGGGCTTTATCATGGGTGTTAATATCAAGGATGTGAAATCAAAGATCTTGAGCAATGGACATTCCTATCAACCCTCGTGCTTGATCTTGTCTATTTTCCCATTTAGGAACTTTATCATCATCGGAAGGTTTAGTTTCTTAACCTGTGGCTATTCTATAAAGCCCTTTACTTCTAAGTATATCTACCATGTGAGGTAACCATTGGAAATAATTGGCGTTGTTAAGAATAACCAGGCATGCACTTTCCATTTTAAAAGAAAGAAAAAAAACTGAAGCTGAGAAAAGCTAAAACTAACTACTCTAATGGAAATATCTCGAAAAATTAGGCCGTTTAAAAAAAACGGCTCGAAAAACGGCTCCCGGATGAAGAAGTTATGCCTTTTGAAAAAACGGAGTTGTAGATGCCGAATAGTTGCGGGAACGAGATGAAGGTGCGGCCTTTTAAAAAAAAAATCCACCCCTTTGAACAATTTTTTTTTACAAAAGAAGCTTGAAAAGGAGACTTGAACCCTAGACCTCTATTCTCATAAACTAACCCCTCACCAAGTGAGATAGTAAAAGGATTATGTTATTTTAGAAAAGGAGGAAGGGGGGATTATTATTATTATTATTATTATTATTATTATTATTATTATTATTATTATTATTATTATTATTATTATTATTATTATTATTATTATTATTATTATTATTATTATTATTATTATTATTATTATTATTATTATTATTATTATTATTATTATCATCCTTCGGTGTGCGTGCCTTTTCCTACACAAAAAACGGGCAAGAAAAGAAATGCAAAGCCTTACGGCAGAATGCTAGACTCTTGGTTAGCCTTACTGGCAACTATCAATTTTTTTACTATTTCTGATTTCACGAGATCACACAAAGACGTGGGGAAAGAGCATACGTAGCAAACAAATCCCTTTTTCCTGTTTCTGATTTGCCAAGATCGCACGGAGCGCACAACAAAGAGCATACATAGAGAAGAGGGTATAGATCCAGCAAAAAAAAAAAAAAACCTTAATACCGAAAATAAGCAGAAATAAACCAAAATAAGCAGAACTATTAACAAACATAACTGCAAAATAAATGCTTTATACCTCCAGATCTAAACTGATATAACTTGGGCAGCCGGAAACCTTTTCGCATGAAAATAAAGGCATTCCTCACTGTAATAGATGCTCCGAACACAACAGAGCAGTTATCCAAGCCCAAAAATGTTCTGAAATAGTAGATCTACAAAATTTCATTCGCATGCAGTCAAACCAGCTTCAGATTTTGATCAACAATGGACATGGCCCTTAAAATAGCTTTGATACCATGTAGGAATTTATAGGGTAAGTTCCGTAGATCAAGAACCAAAGGTCACCGCTCACAAACATATCACAAATTAGTACACCAGTATAATCATGTGGTTAAAACCCTCAAAGAGGGAAACAATCCACGCCCTGAGCCAACGTGGCCACTTCAGGGAATTTATTAATATAAAAAGAAAAGTTACATATTTTTCTCTCATAAACGGTTACTGGAAAAATGACCCTCCATTCTCTTTAAATAGAGATTATGGACCAATCGGGTGTTAAGCCACGGATCAAGTGACGTTAATACCGAGGTGAGAGATAACCGCTGGATCACAACAAATCATGACCATCGAATTATAAGTTACAAATGTACATGGTAAAGAAACACACTTTACCTAAATCTACACTATACTAAGTTATTCTTAACTATTTCCTATGTGTCGGAATATCCTAACACAAAGGAGTTCGAGATGAAGGATATGGGCCTCCTTCATTGTTTCCTTGGATTGGAAATATGGTAGCACGATGGTAAAATTTTTGTGTCCCAAGGCAAGTATGCAAGGGAGATACTTGGTAAGTTTCACATGGAGGGCTGCAAACCCATGGATACTCCTCTTCCAGGAAACTGGAGGAAGATGATGCTACTTCTGGAGAGATAGTGGATGCTACTGTCTATCGACAGATAGTGGGTTCGCTAATGTATCTAGTGAACATGATACCAAACATTTTCTATGTGGTTAAACAGCTGAGTCAAGCGATGGTGAAGCCTACATGTGGGAAAGCATGTCTTGAGATACCTGAGGGGAACATATGAGTATGGTTTATGGTACAGACAAATGAATGAGGTGAAGTTGCATGGCTTCACGGATGCAGATTGGGCAGGCATCCCATCAGACAGAAAGATCACATTAGGGGGGATCTTTGGCATTGGATCTACAGTTGTTTCTTGGTACAACAAGAAGCAGAGATTCGTGGCACTTAGTTCAGCAGAAGCGGAATACATGGAAGCTAGTCAAGCTGCATGTGAGGCTATCTGGATGAGAAAGATATTGGTTGGTTTATTTGGCTCTCATTTAGATCCGATAGTGATTCATTGTGATAATAAAAGTTGCATTAAACTCTCGATTAATCCTGTGTTTCATGATAGATCTAAGCATATAGATATTCAGTATCATCATATCAGAGATTATGTGCAGAGGAAGATCATGTTGCTTCATTACATTCCTATGGAAGATCAAGATGCAGATATTCTAACAAAGATGCTCACGAAGAGAAAATTTGAATAACATAGAGACAGGATCGGGGTGAAGGATAATACCTTTTTTGTTGAGAGGGAGTGTTGAGATTCAACAAGAAGATCCTAGTGAAAATTATGCACCTACACTAGGATGGAACCTCAGGCTATTTTTAGGTGGATGTCTATTTATAGATGCATGAGAAAATTCTATTTATAGATGAGGTCTATTTATAGATGTATTTGAAAGTTCTATTTATAGATTTCATGTCTATTTATAAATGCATGTCGACTATTATTATCCCTTAATATTAGTTGGACAATAAACAATAATCTATTCTCAATGAGCACTTGGGAATAGTTAACTGAAGTGGAAAATCAGTTAGCTATAAGAATTTCAAGTTTAGTGGTTGGTAGGTGGGACATGCAAGTGGACTTAGTTGTAACTGAGTGATTCGAAGTTGTAACAGAGTTGGAAGTGTAGTTATGAAACTTGTAAAGTAGTTTAACTCAGTTAAGTGAGTTAAACTCAGTTGTGCTAGTTGTAACTGAAGATACACTAGTGAGAGATCTAGTCAATTAATTATTAATTAATTCAAAATCAGTGGCCTCACATGCAACTGAATATTAACTACATGCATGTCAGATCCAGTGGAGACCCAGTTGAGATGTAGGTGAAAGGGATAGATTGACTATCAGTTGTGATATTATGGGCTGCACACATGCAACCACACACACATTGGATGTGCCCATGAGGATTACACAGTCAAGGCAAGCAAGATTCCTTTCATTCAGGGATTGAAATCAGCTGGGATTGCGCAGTGGAGGCAGGTTGTCACGAGACAGTAAATTGACTAAGGAACTTGCCAATTTTTGCATGAAAGTGTGAGATATATATCTATTGTACTGAGAGCTCTTGGATTGGATATTTGTATGTAATTGTTTCTTGATCCATGATATAATACATAATAGAAGATAGTGGGGTTTTTAGCTTCATGCTTTCCTGGTAAATTATCTGTTTTATGTGTGATTGATATTTCTTCATGATATTTCTATTGGCGATTTTGTTTTAAATTCCGCAAAGATTTTGTAGAAGCGATTCTGTATTTAGCAGTGACATATAATAGCTAGATCAAGAGAATCCAGGCAATACATATTTTGTATTGAATTTCTACAAGTATATGGGGAATAGAACTCAAATGTGTATGGTACATATGGATATGGTGCAATGAATATTTGTGAAAATGATATGGGAGCAGAGTTTAGCTCTCTAGTCGATGTCATTGGTTGTGATTTTTAATACTCAACCTTTAGAATTATTGGTTGTTTATTTAAAATCTAGTTTTTTTTCACCTTAATTTGATATAAATTTTCATTTTATTATTAAATATTGTTTTAAATAAATATTGATTGAAAAAATATTATAATTTTTTTAATGCAATAATATTTTAAAAATAAAAAATCAAATTGTTATATATTTTCCATTTTTTAACTATATTTTTTCAATACTTTTTTGTTGGTAAAGTAATTTTTTTTTTTTTTTAAATTTCAGGTTTTAAACAAGACATAATAAAATAAGGAAGTATTCATTTTGGTTTGGTACTTGAGGAATTAGAAAAAATACAAAACTAAAGTTTTAAAAATAACCATACAAATGTTTTTCTCAAGTACAACAACATCGCAAAAAAACTAGACTAGAGTGTTAAGCCACTAAGGATACTATCTAACTAGAAAATTGAAAACATAGAAAGATAATTCAAAATATTGAAATGCACAGAAAGCATTATTTGGAATTATCGAAATCATAGGCTTGCACTGGAATGGGCTCGTTGTTTCTTCTAAGAGAGCAATCAAGGTCAGGGCGGTGCCTAAATGTGCCTCCAAATGTTCAAGCCTTTGATCCATGGTGCTCATAGTGAGTTTCACCTCATCCAACATCAAGAGAATTTCTTATTTTGTCTCGTTCTTGTCTAGAAGTACCTTGTCTAGTAAGAGCTTCAAGTTTCAATAGATGTCCACAATATACATATATTGACTATTACAACCACTGGTGTGACTTGTATTGGAAACCCAATCGACTATCTGAATAAGCACCTTTGCATTATTCAAACAACATCTCTCCTTTACAAATTTATTTTCCACTAACTCAATTTATGCTTGAATCACCTAAGGAGTATGCTCTCGGTATATCTGATCAAATCTCTCTGCCCTCTACTAGGCATGAGAGCCACCTTACTCTCTATAATAAACTATGCAATGCCAACTTCAAGATTATTGATAGGGCATAATGTCAAGGAGCCAACTAGAGGGTTGAAAACTGGAGAAGAGGAGGAGCTCCCCAAGGAGAGGTCCAAGGGATAGTCATAGTTGGGTTGGGAATAGGAAGAAGGAACATAGTTGGGGACCAAAGATGAGGCAAGGATACGAGGAACAACAAAATTGATTGTGATCGAGAGAGGAGACCAAGGTGGTGAGATAGGTGATGTGTTAAAAGAGAATAGAGAGGGCACAATAGTGCCCCAATTCCAAGAGCCAATAGAAAAAAGGCCATAAAAAGGTTAGAGAAACCTAACGATGCATTAAAGAACCAGAGAAAAAATTGAGTAAAAGGCTTGGCACTAAGAGACAAAAAATGAAATCCAAGGTAGATACTTGAAGTAGATTAAATTTAATAGACCATAACAAGGCCACAATAAATCGTAATTACCCTGTCAAATCACCTTGAATTTGCAACTGGATTCATCCTGCGCACTAGTAATTACCACTTTTCAACATGAATGTCCACTCTCACTCAAAAATATAATGGTGCATGGGGAGCCTTCCTAAACTGGATCATTCGATGATCAAGGACAATCAAACATTTGTAGTGGAGATATGCATATTCACCACTTGAATTCATCTATAAAAAATGTGCCAAACATTGCATCATACTTCATTAGAATTTTTAATATTATCATGCAATACCATGTGAGGGAAGTAAATGAGACATAATTAACTTGGTGGGGATGCTTTTCCACATCCTTGTTATTGAATTCTTAGTGGGACGAAAACAATGTGACCCCCCACTTGTCTCACATCAAGCACCCCAACCAAGGAATAAATATCCTTCAGGGATAAGTTAGATCACTCTTGTTTTATATGAGAGTCAAAGAATGAGTGTCGGGAGTGACTAAACATAATAGCATAGTGCATGCATCACCCATTGGCAAGGTGGTATTCAATATTATTAAATAATCATCAGATATAAGAAGGGATAACTGCCAAAATAGAATGAAGTAATGTAGCTACCTGATCTAGAATAAATTCAAGGTGCCAACTGTGGAGACCTTACTAGAGGTGATATTATTTATAATTTTAGAAATCATATTGATTACCAACTAAGAATCCATTCAACTATGGGTGACCTTACTAGAGACAATGTTATTTAGAATTTTAAAAATCATATTGATTTCCAACTAAGAATCCATGTCGAAAAAGAGCTTTGAGAATCCTTAGGCTTGGGCTATACAAAGACCATATTCTAAGGCTTTGAGTTCTACAACGTTATTACTATTGATACCCATTGGGCCACTATAGCTAAAAACGAATCAAACCATAATGATATCGAAAGACCCCTCCAAGGAGTGCAGAACTAGGTTTTCCTATGGAGGCTTAGTCAAAATTTGACTTAAGGAAGTCCATTAGGGGAGGGAATCAATACTTAGAACTTGAGGGGGAATTAGAAGAAGGATGGGAGAAGGAAATTTGAGATCCAAATACAAGTTCAAAGCTTTAAAGGTAAAAAATACATTTCCATGAGCCTACCAATATTGTGATGAACAATGTTGAGTTGTTATTGATTCCCAAATGTTTTTCTTAATAAGATTCCACAAAGCATCATGGGGTAGAGAGATATTTTTGAAGATCCGAATTTTTTTTTCTTTGCAGATAGCCCATAGTAGGAGTCTCGGGAGGAGGGTCCATATTCTATTTAGGATGGGATTTTGAAAATCTATTTTTTCCAGAGTTTAATTGCAAGGGAAATACTTTCACGATCGAGATAAATGTGATGCATGCTGTCCTCTAAGGCATTCCAAATGGTGAAAATATAAGGGTGGTGATTAAATAGATGCTCAAATTCTTCATACATTGATTTATTGAAGTTTCATATAGATGGCCCTATGAAATTTCATTGAAGGAGCCCATGAGATATTTTTCCCTTGGACTAAAATCCATAGAAATTAAGATATTTTTAGCCACAAGTTTTGAATCCAAATGGATTGCTATATAGTATCTTTGGGATGCTCTTGGAAAATAGTGTCATGTCGTAGGATGCGTTAATCATAAATTTTCCATTGGCTTGATATCCCCACCAAATATTATTAGGTTGGTAAAAAATAGGTTTATAAAAATGATGACCACTTTGGCTCATTTGGCGTGGGTGCCATTCTTCCAAGGGGAGTAATTGCCTCCATTCATTCGATAAGTTGTTGTATATCTAGAAAACTACATCTTTGTGCTTTTCAATAGTTGACATGTGGATCCTAAGGTTTTTGAGATTTTTCATCCCATGGAGATTTGAAAGTTTTTTCCATGAATCCTCCTAGAATAAATTTCATTTACCATCTCTAACTTCCCAAAATAATTTTTTCTAGATGATATGCATACCATGCTTGGATAGGTTCCAAATGAAAGAGTTGATCTCATTATAGAGGACTCTGAGGAGTTACTTGTGGAACATATTACAAATGTATTTTCAGTTCCGTATGATTTTCCATAAGTCATTTCCTCCTTGAATCTAGCATCACCATAGTTTTTCTCTCATTCCTATAGCTAAGGTGGAGGGATCCCTTTGGCCCAATATTTCTCAGTGTTTCTGTATACACAATTTATCCCAGGAAACTAGAGCCCATTTTTTGTCGTACTTAGCACCACCCTGGGGAAAATATCATTGAATGTTATAGATTGAGTTAAGAATGGTGGTTGCAGCCATCATTGCATAGATAAAATAGAAAAAGAGTGCATAGAGGATAGACTTGAGAATAATAAGTCTGTCAACTATGTTAAGAGAATAGAATGTACAACTAGCAAGTTTACCTCTAAAATTGCTTAATAATTATATCCAAAAATTGGATTTGAGAGAACTATCTACTAAAGGGGCTCCCAAATATTTTGAAGGAATATTTCTCTTTTGGAATCCAAAGAATATGGAAATATTATTCTACACAACAATAGGGGTATTAGAAAAGAAAATCAGGGATTTTGATTTATTTTTATCCATACCTAAGTCTTTGGAGAAATCATCAAGAGAATTGTGGATAGCTTGAGATTTTTGGATCCTTTGGGACTCCCATTCACTCATGGTTACATGTACAAATTGTTGATGAGAGATACTAAGTCTTACCAAAAATGTTTTATTCCTTTAATTTTCTTCTAAGAAACAAAGGAATTGAGTGCTTGTCATAATCCCTTTGCTGCTAGAATGAAAATAAACGAGGGGAAAGATTCTCCTTAACTGATTTCACAAGAGGGAGATAACGTTTTTGTAATGTTCCCAAATTTTAGCCTCAAGCTAAAAGGAACATTATAGTTTGCATATTTTCATTTTGTTGAATAAATTGGGTAAGGAGACCCCTTAACCCACTTAGATGGAGAAATAACACTCCTTGTGTGAAAGGAGGGTGAATAAGCAGCTGAATTAAGCACCTAAGGGTGTGAATATGATCGGGATCACTTGATTTAGTCTTCTTTGACCAAGTCAACAGTGCTGTCCAAGAGTAGTGATCTCCATGACAAGGCAACACAATTTTAGAGGAGGCTCCACTTGCATGAGCTAGGTGGCAAGTGTGGATGGGACCCATGGTGAGAGGAGTTCATTTGCTTTATAAGGAGGAGATGGCAACCTATTTTCATTATGCATTGGCTTATCATTTTTGAAGGGTCTGCTAAGACTTGCATACCCAGGTTGTTTAGCAGTGTTGTAGTGTTCTTGAGCATGAGGGTGTTCCCGGTTGGGAATCCCTTCCTCATCCTCAAGGAAGGAGAGGGTTTGAGCTCCATTACCTCATTCTGGCATTTTTCCAAGCTTTCCCTTTCATCTGCAACATTTTTATGTTGGGCAGAAAACGTTGTGTTGCTGGGTGCAGTAACAGAGGAACTTATAGAGTCATTCTTTGGCTTGTTCTTCAGTGGAAAACTTGTCTTTTATTTGGAGGGTCAGTAGAGGAGACTCCCGGGTATAATTTCAGATCTTTTCCACTAGGCCAACCATTCACCATCTCTCACAGCGCAGTCTAGGGCTGGAACTGCGTTATTTTCATGCAGGCAGTGTTGGGAGAGTTCATAGAGCTCATTGGGAGGATTGATCTTGAGTAGAGGGATCAGCCTTCTACTAAAGAGCACCATTGGAGGAGGGCAATCCATATTTTAGATCTTCCATAGCCTCATCATATGTATTATGTGTTGCAGTGACATATTAACCCTAGTAGTTAATTGTCACATTGTATTTTTATCCGGCATCCCTAACAATCCCTCCTGGATTGGCTAGAGATTTTGTATTGGAGCCTATCTTTCCATTGTTGGGAATTTCTTTGTATCCTTCAGCTACATTACCATTTTTTATGTATTCAGCAACTGCTTCCCTCATAGAGACTGGGCAGTCACTACTCTTTGGCATTTTGTGCAGTTGCAATATCTCATGTATTTCATAGTTTGATCATTGGAGATTGGTTCCAATAGCTTGAGTGGCTTGTCACTCATGAATTTATTGTGTATTATTGCTGATATAATAATATAATGTTGGATGCATAACATTTCCCTCTTATGGTGTATCCAGAATTGTAGAGTTTTATGGTTGTGTTCATGTACTGCTGTAGGTTCTCTCTTTGAGCATTTTCTAAGTGACTTAGGTGTGGGAGATCGGAATAACCCACATAGAGTTATTTCTTTGGGCTCAAATGTTGGGAGTGTAATGTATGGTGTGTTAAATAAGGGATCCAAGCCCCCTTTTAGCTTATTTTTACATTGTCTTCCTTATACAACGTCCCTTTGGACCATATTGCAGAAATTCCTAAAAAGGGAACATCACAGTTTTAGAGGGGGATCCATTAAGGAGGATATAGAGAAGAAGGAAGAGGAACTAAGGGCCTTGATTTAGGTGATCTGATTATTATCAAAACCAAAATATGAAAGAATTTGTAAGAGGTAGGACTAGTTGAGTTTATCAAAGGATTTAGAGAGGTCAAGCTTGAGAATCATACCCGGTTTTTTGGACACTTTTAAGGCCCATGGAGCAGCTCATGTGCCACCATGATACCATCAAAAATTTTACATCCTTCCACATATCCAATTCATTTTGGATAGGTCATAAGAGGGAATATTGAGACTTTGTAGGTTGCAAACATATCCAAGACCATAATTTTCCGTGAGTTCCAAAAGGTTGCAAGTCCTCTTGCTTGACCATGGACATCTATAGTTGTAGATTGAAAATCTCTAACCCATTTAAAGGTTATTTTCTCTATTGATTTGCTATAGTTTTTGTCTTCTTGTACTATCATAAAAGTGGGTTGATCAGTTATCTATTTAGATGTGAAGAGCCTATACTTTCCTTTGCAGTTAAGGCCCCTGGTATTCCAAAAGATAATATTCATTGAGGGGATGAATGATGGAGTGGAAAACCTTTGGGATCAACTTTATCCTACCAAAATTGACCAGTATTTCAGAAATTTATTTTAAGATTTATTGGTGGCTCTTTCTGAATTTTTTTCTTTTCCTCTTTATGGGGTTTAGGGGGATCTTTAAAGGGGCGTTTCTAAACTCCCAAAGAGCTAGTGACGATTTTAACTAAGGCCTCTTTTTGTGCTTGAAGGTGAGATTTGAGGTAAATCCTTGCTTAAGATTTTGACTTGATGCTATGAGATGGAACTTTAATCCCTAAATCTCCAGAATTTGGCTATGCTTGGGAGATTTAGTGCATCAATATTCATGTCCTTATCTTCCCCTTTGTCCTAATCTTTATCCCAATCCACCATAAAAAAATTCTTATGATTCTGATAAATTATTGAAATGATAAATATTATTCTTCAAAATTTCAAAATTTTATCTTAAAAGCACAAATTTCCATTATTAAATTCCTTATAAAAGAAATTATTCTCCTAAACAAATTCAATACATATTTTAATATATGAGCTTTTAAACCCAAATAAATATAAATATATATGAAATTTTAAACACAGAAGATTGACAATTGATGATATGGATAGCTAATGTTATCCAAGTGTATATTATATATTATAAAATTAATGGGACACATAAAATCAAGTTACATAATTATTTTTTGTTACACCAAGTAGTGTTCATTGTTTTGTTTTATAGAGTTAATTGTGTCAATACTCATGACACTTTTCTTTCAGTCTAAATTATGAGAATAACACGTTTTCCACACAAAATTGTAAGTGCCCCTCTCATCCACTTTCTACCGTTATCACAAGTTGTATGAGCCCCTCTCATCGAATCTCTACCAATATTTCAAATAGTCTTTTAGTTGTTTTTAGTGTGACTTTTTGAAGACTTTTCGGTGGATTTTTTCAATATATTTTTCTAAAATCCAGCAGGAATTCATTGAAAACAGAAGTTTTTTGAGTAACCTTGCACAATCGAAGTTCCCTAGTGGTTTTTTAGGGTGATAAATAAATAAATATATAAATATATATATATATATATATATATATATAGTCAAAAAACCAATTTAAATAACACAAACCTCAAAAATTTTCGCTGGATTCCAACACCAAAAACTCTAAAAAATCACACTAAAGACAACTCCCTCTTTAATTATCTCTCTCATCATTTCAAATTATTGTATCTCTTCCCCTACATACCACAAAATATTCTCATGTACTCTCTCCCATCATTTAAATTTATCTTATATCTCTTATTCAATATTGTAAAAGAGTCTTTATGTACTATTTTTCATCAATTCAAATTTCCTTAGACATTTGATGGCTCCTCTCTTAGAAATCATATCATTATTGCATATTATAGAGATTAATGTATATTTAGAAATCATCACATTTTAAAGTTATATATATATATATATTCAGAAAATATAGGCCTCCTTCTATTAACTAATTAAATAAGTACATACAGTGGTCTACCGGCATGCCGGAAACTAGACTAAGAGTGTCTAGAATTACAAAAAAATCTCCACCCATACTGGGAAACCGAAGGAAAGTCTAGTCTAATGGTCCTTAACAAAGGTAAAAGAGCCAGAACTCCAACTTGTAACCAAATAAACCTGCTAATACTACGCACTATAAACATTACTGGGATACAAGGACACATTAGCTTAATAAAGAAAAAAAGAGCCGAGGGACCTGATCATTCCCCGTCCTGGTCCTCCCCTCTCGAGATTTCTGACTCGGACTCTGTCACGTCCTCCTTGTCTTCCCCATCCCCGACAGCTTCCAGTGGGAGCACACTGACGGGCCACGATATCCTACCATGTCCGAGATATCCTGCATTTTACCAAGGATTTTTTCCATCGCTTTCTTGATGCTGTTGATATTTTCCTCAATAGGTTTCCCAATTCTCCTCCTCTCGTGCATAAAACGGCCCAGGAGGATCCTCGTCACCTAAACCGGGTGCACCTCAATCCCCCACGTACTCAGGATGCAACGAATTAACCAGCTCAGCCTCCATTTTTGAAGTGGCATTGGCGTCACCGTCATCATTTTCCACAAAGAACAAGGCTTCCCAATCGATTCTGCCATCCCAATTCTCCGACTCGAACGGTTGAGGGGTCTTTCCTCCTCTAGCCGCTACTTTTCTGCCACTACCTTTTCTACGACCCACACAACGATGACCCTGAAATGGGCGGGCCACCATAGTCTCTTCCAGAAGGGAATGCCAATGGACCCCAACCGCAACCATCTGCACAGCACCGGGGACCCCTCCACCTCTCAGCTTAGACACACAGCTACACTGGACTAAAACAATACCAACCATGCCCCTCCACACATAGAGAATATCATTGAGGCCTCCACTACATCTGGTAACATCTCCCCTTCACCCTTCGTCAATAATAACTACTCGCTCGAGCGAACATGGATAGAGGTGGTACCTCCCTCCCTCGGGATCTTTCACCCCCATTGCCTCCACCTCCATTATCCCGTAGTGCCGACTGCAAACCATTAACACCATCCTTCCTGCCATTAGGCTCTCACCGTCACTCATGTCAACGTCCACATCGCAACTAGCATGAGGCATCTGCTTGCTCGCCCCCGTGGTAGGCACGTGACACCCCGCTTGCCACCCGAGGACCCTAGTCACCCACATCCGAGACACCCCTAATCCTTCAACATTTTTGGAGCAGGGTCGCCTAAGGCTGAAGACCATTTTGAAATATTTTGTAATAGATTTTGTAATTTTAGTCGTGCACAGGGGCTTTGGGGTGGGCCAAATCCCCTCATGATTTGTAGTGGGTAAAAAGGGTAGAAAAAGGGGCCACAAACCATGGTTTGTGGACCCTAGAGTAGCACAGGCTAAGAGTATAAATAGAAGTCTAGATCGAGTTTAAGAAGTCAGTTTTTTGATAAGTCTGAATGTTGATGATAGATTTGGCTATTTTGTACGAAATTTTCTGGCTAGAAGACTCCTGCTGGTTGTGTGCATGGAGACCTTAGTCATGTTGTGTGCAGACCCCACTAGATGTGTGTGCAGGTGACTGAAGGGTTTTTGTATGAAGGATCTGAAATGATATTAATAAATACTGTTGTTGTGGATATCTGAGTATGAAATGCATCTACTATTTATGTTATGAATGTTTCTGCATATTATTTTCAATTCATGGATTTTCTGCAATTATATCTCTTGCGTAACTATTTCTTGGTTTATATGAATGATTATTGGATGGATCTGATGTTATAAGGCTATGATATTGTTTGTTAAGGGTTATTACTTGGATTATAGATTCTGTGTTAACCTGCGCAAGGCATTCTGCATAATTGGCCTAAATCTGTCTGTAAGGGTTTCCTGGTTAGGGCTTCTGTTGCGAAGGTCTGTTTATGGTTATTTTGGATCTTAAGGCACCCATATCATTAAAACCTCTCTCAAGGTGTGGAAACCTGGTTCCAACACCCCCCCATATTACTTCGGGTGAGACTTTGACTTGCGCAAGCAGTTCACTACCGAAAGGGCCAGTAGTAAGAGGGTTTTGTTGGTTAACCTCAACTCTGAACCTGGGTCAGGACCACTCAAGCCAACAAATGGTTCTGTTGTCATGACCGGGAACATTTTGAGATAGGTTGGGTGACACCGAAAGGTCATTGGCAGTCATTGAAGCCTGAACTAGAGGACTGGTTTGAAAAACAGATTTAGGAATTTTCCCTAAAATAAAACAAAAGTAAGAAGTTGTATGCTGAAGAGTGGAAGAACATGTATATTTTCACAGAAGTACACGAGATCTTCATCACACAGTGGACCCTTGAATTGATCCAAAAATTGGAGAATAGTGATAATTCCATTACCCGAACTGTACATCACTGGGTTGACATCATCTTGAGCAGGTTTGTGACAGAGTTTGCAGTCGATCATTTTGTGTCATACTTTGAAGCTTAAAGATGATTTTTCAAGGGATTGAGAGGTAAGTTCTTAGAAAATTTTCCCCTACTAATTAAGATGCTATTGTGTGAAAAGTGTATTTTGTGCAACCACACCAAGTGAATGAACCCTGATCATAGCGAAAGCACTACGCACAACGGTAAATATTATTGGGTCAATCAGAGAGGGGACAAATCTATATCATTAGGGGAATTTTGAGGTCTAAAATGGGCCTCCTAAGAAAAATGTACAACAAAAATAAACTTTATGAGAACCAACAGGATTCAAGATTATGATGTCAACCATGGGGGTTGATTCACCATTTTTTATGTAAAAGGGTAAAATGATTAAAAAATAATAAAATAATAAAACTACTTTCCAACTCGTATTTTCAACTTATCTCCCAAATTGTTTTCTCAAATTTTGAGTGCGGGTACTCATTGGATGCAAAATTTAATTCCCAATCTAATGAGTACCCATGTTACATACTTTTAATGGACCCTAACACATGGAAAATGAGAAACACATGAAAAAAATGTGATTGCAATCACATTTTTAATGTATTTCTCATTTTTCGTGTATTAGGGTCCATCGAAAGTATGCAACATGGGTACTCCTTGGATGATGAATTAAATTTTGCATCCAACGAGTACGCCCTCTCAAAATTTGAGTAAAAAATTTGGGATATAAGTTGAAAATATGAGTTGAAAAAGTTTTTATTTTTATTTTTTACCTCTAAAATTTGATGATGTAATCAAATATTATTTTATTGTTTCCACTATTATTTTATAATTTCCTTAGGAGGAAAATTTTGGACCTCAAAATTCCCCTAAGGAAATCCCTTTGAGAAACTCCCCTGATATAAACGAAAGCGAGGCTACACACGTTGAAAATAGCCCTCTTGCTATGCCACCATCAAATTCGCGCAGGGGTAAGAATCCTCCTACCCCACCATTGCCCCCTCCTACAGAAGATATGGTTGCGCATATGAGGCTACCCACATTTAAGGGTGCGGGGGATGAGGATATGGAGCGATTTTGGTTTGTGGCGAATGCGGTGTGGACTGTGCAGAATGTTAATACGGATGCTGTCAAGAGAGCACAACTAGCTATGGCATTTGAAGGTCGCGGTTTAGATTGGTTCATGGGATACCTCGCTCAAAATGTAGATCCAAATGTTCAGAAAATTAAGGATGCCTTGAAATAATAGTTCCAAAAGCCAAAATCCTATTATCAGTGCGTAATAGAACTGAAATATTTTAAGCAACGACCAAAGGAATCAATTTGGGAGGTTGACCAACGACTGAAGCAAACCATCAATGACAGAGGATTTTTTTACGATGACAAGCAACATAAGGAATGGTTCATTTCCATGCTATTGCCACATCTGCGTGGGCCTATGGGTAAGTAGAAGATTGATTCTTAGGAAGAAGCCCTGGAAATTTCTATGAAATTAGAAGTTGTGCCTAGGGACGATGCTCAATTTGGAGTGCTGCAAATTCAGATCCAATTAGAAGCTATGCATTTAGAAATTCATAATTTATGAAGAGACTGGGGGAAATAAGTTGGCGCATATTTTTTGTTCATACGCTGCAAGGGAGCTGGCCACACCAAAGATTAGTGCCCTCTGCCGTCGGATTATATGCAAGCTGGGGAACCGAATCCACTGCACCCCAGAGATGTTGTTGGGCCTAGTACCCCCACACTGTGGTGCACTAATTGTAGGGTGGTTGGGAGACACGACACAGACCACTACCCACGGTTAGGAGCCTATGTACCAGAATTGAAGCAACAATGGTGCATATTATTCTCTTCAGTTGGTCACGATGAACACCACTACAGAACATTTGAACTGATGATAGATAATGCGAACCTTTACAAAGTGCAGGCCTACCCTTCGTATCCAACATCTCCCTCTGGATGAGGAGGGTCCCCAGAAAGAGGACGGGGAGGGGGGAGAGTTGGAGGCACAGGTCGAGTGACAGGGCAACTAATTTTCTATAACTATGAATAAGTTGGACACTATGCACGTGATTGCCCGAACCCTGCGCAACAATCCTGCAGGTAGTGTAGGAAATTTGATCATGTAATTGAAGATTGTCCTGTGTTAATATCTAAAATGCAGGACAAGCAGCAGACGACGACACAAAACATACAAATGGTTAAGGTTGAACCACGCGACGATGGTCCAAGTGTAAATGTAATTACATGCAGTGGTGTTGCCACTGAAGGAAATGAGGAAAAGGCTGTCGCAGAGCCACTGATCAGAAAGGCATCATGCAAGAAGGAAGGCCTCAACCTGCAGAAGGAAGAATAGATTTTCATTGAGGCCAGGAAGGATTTTGTTGATGTAGGAGCATCCACGTGAAGGACTACCATAGAACCAAAGGCTGATGATGAAGTTAAACCATTCCTACAAGCCTACATTAAGCTACTGTGAAATCAGAAGGCGGTAGATAATATTCAGACCCTGATAGACAACCACGCGAAGAAAGAGGTTCCTTGAACAGAGACCAAGGCCATGAACAAGATTTGTAAGCATAAGAAGAGAACTGGTAGGGAGATGCGCATGACTGTGCAGATTGGAGAATATGAGATGGATCAAGTCATTTTTCATCTGGGGTCTGATGCAAATATCTTACCTAAGAATACCTGGCAGAAGATGGGAGAACCAAAGTTCGAATGGTCCACCATTCAGCTACGCATGACTAATCAGCAAAATATCATTCCACTTGGAAGAATTTCACAAGTTATGGTAGACATTTCTGGAGTAAAGGTATGCATGGATTTCGAAGTAATACAAATTGTGGATGATGCAGACCCCTACCCTTCACTGTTAGGATTGGATTGGGCCATTGATAGTGGAGGCATCATCAATTTTAAGCGCAAAAGTATGATTTTTGAGAATGATGGTACGTGAGTGATAGTCCCACTGGATCCAGCAAAAGGAGAACTATACAAAGAGACGGTGCATAAAGGGGATGATGTCGACCATATTTACAAGCTGACTACACGGGAAGAAGATTGGATCAATCCTATAGCTGATGGCATGTTGAACTGGGAGAATTATAGCTCGTGTTTTTCCAATTCAGATGGCAAGATGGAGAGCTAGAAAAACTGGTTGCATGATGTCTCTGTGCTGCGTTGCGTTAATATCACAAAGAACTTCCCATGCATCTCCTTAGAGGTAAGAGAACTACTCTCATACTTTTATGGTTCTGGTAGTGTTAAAGAAGTTTTAGAAGCATTGGAAAAATTTTTCCCAAAGGAACTAAGGTCCTAGGCACTTTATTTGGCTATGCGCGCAACTCCAGTGCGTTGGTGGGAGATGCACAAGGGAGCATTCTAGGACTGGGAGAAATGCAGAAAAATGATGATGTTGTACTTCGACCCTCAAGCCACTCCACCAATTGCGTTTTTTTTATGGTTGGGGAGATCCACACAAGCACCTGGCCATGTGGATGGAGGTATGGGATGAAAAGACCTGGAATGAGTGGGTTCGTCGGTTTGTTCACTCGTTGGGGCCGATACCCACCACCTGGTATATAGAGGTTGAGCTACACTGAGGCACCCAAAACTAGTTCACAATGACTAAATATTTTCTGGAAAACTTTGGCTCGGTTGGGGGATCAGAGAAATTGGATGAAGCCCTATAGGACATAGATGCCCTGATATTTGACGAATCCTGACCCCAAAAGGAATATGCTGCGCTGGCCTGGGATGCACAGATGCAAGACATCGTCAATTGCAGAAACCTGTCGATCGAGGATAATGAAGATGACCCAAGGAATGTTAACATCCCTAAGTTTGAAGGAGAGCGCACGGTTGCAGGGCCCACATTAGGGATGGTGGATATCACTAAACCTATGAAATTGAAGGAAGTAAACATTGGGATGGAAGAGCAGCCCAAGTTGGCCAAAATTGGGGATTACTAGGATGATGATATAGTAGAGCTGCTGACAGAGTATTAGGATCTGTTTCCTACAAAGTTTTCTGAGCTCAAGGGAATTGTGGGGGACCTAGGTGTTATGAAGATCACGCTGAAAACATATGTGTGCCCTATCAAGCAGTGCCCATATCGATTGAGTCCCAAATATAAGCAGAAAGTAAAGGAGTAATTAGAAAATATGGTGGCTACAGGCATCATCAAACCAATCGAATAGTCTAATTGGGTAAGCCCAATGGTGGTTCAGGAGAAAAAGACCAAAGGAGACATAAGGAGCTATGTAGACCTGCGCAAGTTGAATGATGCCTGTGTGCATGACCCCTTCCATACTTTATTTTTTGATGAAATCCTGGATAATGTAGGAGGACAAGAAGCTTATTCATTTACTGATGGATTTTCGAGGTATCATCAAATTAGAATTTTGTCGGAAGACTGCTGCAATACCACCTTTGCCACTAATCAATGGGGTTCTTTTAATATACTGTCATGCCACCTTTGATTGAAAAATGCACTTGCAATCTTCTTGTGCATGGTAGTGGATGTGTTCAAGGAATTCATGCATAAATTCTTGGAGGTATATTTTGATGACTGGACAATGTTTTGATTGGTAAAGAGACATGTGTCGAACCTGCGCATGATGCTTGACACCTGTAGGAAGCACCAGATTTCTCTCAACCTGAAGAAGTGTATATTCTGCGTGCCTTTTGGAATTTTTTTGGGGAATATAGTATGTCAACAAGGATTGATGGTAGACCCAACCAAGATCATAGTTATCATCAACTTAGAAATTACTACTAATGAGAAACAATTGCGCTCCATCCTAGGACACACTGGTTATTTTAGGAAGTTTATCAAAGGATATACTCTGATCACTACGCCAATGGAGAAGTTGATAAAGAAGGATGTAGTGTTTTTTTGGGATGATGAATGTTAGAAGAGATTTGAGCTGCTAAAGGAGAAAATGGTCACTGCACCTATTTTGATATTCCCAGACTGGTCTAAGGTTTTTCATGTGCATGTGGATGCATCTGGTATAGAACTTGGGGTTGTTTTAAGGAGTGGTAGGAGGCCACTATGCAGGGAAAACCACTACGCAGAAGGTGTTGCGTGCGAGGTTATGGTGGCCCACGCTACAAAGTGATGCACATGCATATTGTCAGACATGTGATGCATGTCAGAGGATAAGGAAGCCCTCGCGTAGAGATGAAATTCCCCTACAACCGCAGATGGCCTTGCAGACATTTGATAAATGGGCTATAGATTTTGTTGGACCAATCAACCCTCTGGGGAAGAAGACTAGAGCGCGTTATATCATTACTGCAACTGATTATTTCACCAAATGGGCATAGGCAAAGGTAGTTAAGGATTGTACTACATATACTATTGCACTCTTAATCTTTGAGCACATTTTGACCAGGTTTGGATGCCCGAAGATTTTGATGAGTGATAGAGGTACACACTTTGTTAATGAAGCCATTGAAGATTTGACAGAGGAATTCTAGATCCATCACAAGAAGAGTAACCCTTATCACCCACAAGAAAATGGCGCAATAGAAGCTTTCAACAAGATCTTGGAGAACGCGCTCACAAATATCTATAATTCCAATCGAGATGATTGAGACGTGCACATCCCTTCTATGTTATGGGCTTACAAGACAACATGCAAAACGTTGACGGGGAAAACACCTTTCAGGATTGTCTATGGGCATGAAGCCATCATGCCAATGGAGTATATTGTCCCAAGCCTGCGCATCACAGGTTTCACTAATATGGCTGAGCCTGATAGTATGGAGGAATGATTGGAGCAACTCGTTGCCTTAGAAGAAGATCAGTTCATTGCTAACTTCCACCAGCAAGTGTAGAAGGCGGTAAAAAATCCTGGCATGAAAGGCACATAAGGCAGAAGGTGTTCAGGGAGGAAGAATTGGCCTTGCTATACGATAGTCAATTTGCGCGCCACCCAGGGAAGTTCAGAAAGCATTGCTGGGGCCATATATTGTGAAGGAGATCACTGATGGCGGTGCGGTGCACTTGGCCACGCTGCGCGGAGAGAGCCTTCCCGGGTACTTCAATGGAAGCCGTCTGAAGCCATATAGAGACAATCCGGTGCCGACTAAATGAATGTATGGCCGAAGCATCAAAATCAAAGGGTCTGTGCACAACGGAGAGGTATGGCGCAGCCAAGTGTGACAAAAGCGCAGGGGTGATGCGCAGGAAAGGAAACTAGCCGTTGGAACAATGAAAATGGGTGAAAAAAGTGAAATTACCGTTGGATGGAGCGGATTTCTTGCATTTAATGAGGTGATATTGGAGGATTTTTTACCGTTTTCTTGAAGGTAAGTGGAAATTAATGATAATCCGACAGTTTTTACCATGGATGGCTTATAAAAAGGTGGGTGCGAGTCTCAATTGGTTCCTTTGTTGTTTGAATATTTGGCGCTCTGTGATTGTCTGTAATTTCTGCTACCCTGCTGTTTATAAGTCCTGTATGTCTAGATGAGAATCCTCATCTAACATTAGTAATATTGAATTTATATTCTGCTCGAGAATGATGGCCACCAACCCTGCAGAGGAGCACTCTACGCCCCTCACTGCCTCAATAAAGATGGGATCAGAGGAAGTTTGAGAAGTAATTCTGAAAGTAAAAAATGTTGTTTCCATGTTGGCGAAATAAAAAGGAAAGGGAAAATGTCAAAGTGGGCTACCTCTAAGCCGCACACCTCTCCACAAAATGTAATGTCCCCGTGGCAGGCCTCTAAGGATTGGTCCCCCTTCGGCAATCCATCAAAGCGCCCAATGAGTGCTAGAGAAGAGGCCATGTTTGTTGAACCTATTTCGTGGTGGCTGCCCTATGTCAAGCTACAGAAGCCCTCTGCATGCAAGCCACATAATGTCGACAACATTCGAGAATACTTGCAGATGTTGTTGATCCCTCAGGACGTTCCCCTGGTTGGTGAAATTTTTTGCAAGATTCCGCAAATCAAATTTGATGACCATGACTTGGCCAATGAAGAAACGTTCCTTGAGCTCGCGCTGGATAATTACTTGGAATGTGTGCTTTATGACGATGTACCAAAGGTTGAGCCAATGCCTTGGGTGCGTAGGCTGCACAATTCAGGAGTCCTCAATTTGCTAAGGATTCCACACTTCGGAAGGTACCCCATAACCAGCATCTGCATTCGCCAGTTGCTGGCCTTGGTCCATGAGGGTTGCCTATGGATTCAGGGGTGAATTCCCATAGATGTCGTGTTGATCCATTGGATGACCGGCCTGCCCAAGAACGAGCCCCATTCGATGAAGGGATTCGGGAAGAGAAATGAGTTGAAGGTGGAAAATGACGTAAAGACAAAGTTCAAGGTGGGAAGGGAAAAGAGGGGATTTTTGGTCCAAATCATCGCTGACCCGGTGGTGTGCCTGGGCACCCGCATCCTCAGATGCAAGCTAATGAGGAAATTTGGCCCGAAAATGGTCCCAGCGCACATCATTGCTTTGGCAGGGCCATGTGAAAAGGGGGTTCTTTATAACTGGTCACAGTTTTTGTGTGAAGAATTTATGGAAAATGTGCATGAGGCACAGGAACTGGGGAAGCAGTTTTGCTACTCGTGGCTACTATTATTAATTGTGCTAGCAGCATGGGAAACTCCGACATATGAAGTCCTCCTTAAGATTGAGCCAGGCATATGCAATGGGGCGTGCTACACAAACTTATGGGACTCATTTGACCCCCGACGAGTCGAGGAGATTAAAATATTCTGTGTGTTTTTTGAAGGAGCGCTGGCTATAGCCATACATTCCAGACCCAAACTCTCTCCAGTTGTGCATGATAAGTACAAGAATGTTGCGAAATTCCAGGTGAGAATGCACAATGTCCAGATTAAAGCGCACAAGGACGCTACCTGGTATACCTTTTCATATATGGTCATGGAGGCAGAAGTTGACAAGGTCATGGAGACCTGGCCAAATGCATGGAAGATCAAGCTTGGCTCCACCCAACTCATTACGCCATCCACTTCCGATAAAGACACAGCTCCAAAAGACACAAAAAAGTCACACAATGAG
This sequence comes from Pinus albicaulis, assembly GCA_034641835.2. Classification (NCBI taxonomy): domain Eukaryota; kingdom Viridiplantae; phylum Streptophyta; class Pinopsida; order Pinales; family Pinaceae; genus Pinus; species Pinus albicaulis. The sequence continues at coordinate 1,462,157,380 of CM076582.1, forward strand.
ACGGAAACTAAGAAGAACAATGGAAAAGATACTGAGGCCACAACAGAAAAGGAGCCAGATGCAGAAAAGGATAAAGAACAAGATTTGGGAGGAGACTAGGAGGAGGTGGACCTTGGAGGTTTGGATGGGCTCAGTGGGGATGTTGCCGAATCTCCACATGACACCAAGAGAGGCGGAGAAACATCAAAATGGTTGCGCAAAAAGTGAAAAGGATCCAAGGCCAGAGGAGAGGAGGAGGTTACTCTAACAGAGGAGGACCTCGGCAAGATTGCAGATGCAGTTGCTTTAGCATCGGAGGACCGATGGAACACTATGGAAATGTAGTACAAGGCTGCGGTGGAGGCCTTACAATCAAGTCCACAGGTTATACATTTGAAGGCAGATACCCTACAAGCGAGTGTGGATGAAGCGAGGTCGGTGCAAGCAAGCCTGCAAACCACTTCGATCATTGTGTCAGCAGAAAGAAGAATATGCCCATTCCGGGGTGTAGCCGTGATCATGGACTAGCCAGAACTATGCGCGCAAGTGCAAACCTTCCCTGAGGTTGGCATCAACCTTGCGAAGATGCCAAGTGGGAAGGTACACGCTCTCCATATCTTCGTATCGACTGAACTGCAAAGAAGAGAGGCGCGTGCACAGTAGTGGATCAGTGAAGTTGAGCATACTGCATCAAAAAATATGACAGAGTCTATCAAGGCTCATACAGTGTAGCAGGAAGCCGTAGCTCAACTTGCCGAGCTGGAGAACTTCATTGATAGATTATGTGGAAAAATTCCTGAAGTAGTCATCCAAACCTCCACTGCGCCACAAGAAAAATATTGAGAGTGTAATATCCCCAAAGGGGAAATAACCAGTAATGAACAGAAATATGCCAGACAGATATAGAAAATACAATACTGAACCAGATCACTGAATCATGACACATGTAATACCAGAAATTGAGCCATTTTATTAATCAGAAAGGTACATAGAGAGGAGTAAATCAGAATCAGTGCACCTGTCTTTACTTGATGAGCCTCATACAATAAAAATATGTAATGGGCTGACATCTAGGCTGCTTTGAGAGAAGGCGAAGATGTTTGCCCAGCAGTAGGGCTGATCTTTCAGGCGCAAACCCTCACAAATAGGAAAATCTTTGTCTGCGCACTAGTGACGGCGTATAGGTGTTTGCAGCCCTCAACCCTCCCGGACGAGATGAACCGGCCCTACAGTCTTTTGGAAGCTTATTTGTTGAGCTCCTCCCACCAATGATGCTCCTCCGGTCTCGTCCTCAATACGGAATCTGTGCCAAACTCCCTCGAATCTATGCTAGATGGAACTATCTCTCTGAGATCTGACCTCTAGGGCTAGATGCAGTGTTATCCTTGGTTCTGGACTAGATCTATCAATATCTCCTGGATAATCACTCTGTTTCAGTCTAGTGCTAAACCCCGGTCTGTGACATGCATCACTAGTCACAAGATCTATCCTTCCCAAAGCTGGATCTAACAAAAAGCCTTCAGATCTGCAACCCTTACCTTCAGAAATGGACAGCGTCCTCACTCTAGGGCTAGACAGCGTCCTTCTGCCTCCCTAAACAGCGTTTTCTCTGCCAAACCAGAACTGCGTCCTCCTTGGACAGCGTCCTTCCTCTCCTGAAAGGATCAGCGTCCTCTTTCCAGATGAGACAGCGTCCTTCTCCTTCAAGAATCGGCGTCCTTCCTTCTCTTGCTCTGCGCAGCCACAAGAGGGCTTTCTCCTCCTCAGATATGCTTCAGAAACTGCTGCTGCTGCTACTGGAACTGAAAAGTATACTCAGGACAAACCTTACTAGGGCGGGCACTCGAAGTCCCCCGAAGCTAAGGGTGAAACCAGAAATAACCTTACCAGGGCAGGCACTCGAAGTCCCCCGAGGCTAAGGGTGAGATCTCCGACCGGAGACACTCGGTTGCACTAAACAGTGCTGCAGACCGGCTAAACAACCGGCGTGCTGAAGCAGACAGAAGTCTAGCTCTCAATAATAATATCAAATCATGAATACCAAATGAAGTGGAAACCCCTCCTTTTATAATGCTAAACTCCCTCCAAAACCTTAACTGCGTCCTTCACCTTGCAGTTACCCTTGGGTCAGCGTGAGGCCTCCCATCATATACGTGTGGACCCCCAAGGCCCCTCTTTAAGTTATAACGTTAATCAACTAGGAAAACACTTTATTTTATAAAGTGAGGTGACTAAAGTGAGGTGACCCCTCTTATTTCTCACTTTATTTATTATTTCCAACTAAAGCAAATTAAACAAAAATGAGATAGTCCAATTAGCAAGGCTAATTGGGAATATTACAGTCTCCCCCGGCAAAACGTTGCTTGTCCTCAAGCAACTGAAGTGATGGATGCTGTAAAGTCTGCTCACTCTCCCCCGTGGCATCCTCATCCGGCAAAAATGTCTCGTTCTCAAGCAACGCCGGAACAAGCCTACTCTCTAGCTGATGCTCCCTGCCGATACTGCAAAATGTGCCTGGGTCCCACTGAAACCTCTCTGTCTCCTGCATCACCCTGATATGAAGGGATATCTTAATGCCAGGATCCCAAACTGGCCTCTCATGGTACCAGCCAATCAATAGTCCTCCCGGATCCCACCGCCACTGTGGCCAATAACCGCACAAGTCCCGTGACTCGAACTGCTCACTGCCTCTGGCTATGACTAGAGACCATGACCGCTGCTGCTCTGCATCTATGGCTGTGTAAGCTGGCCCACCAACTGTGAACCAACTCGTCACCCTTCTCCAATCAAGGCATGAAGTGGGGAACATCTCTCTCATGTGGATCCTCCATCCCCAAGCAATCATCCAAACCAAATGAGCCACCTCCTGATAAGGCAACTCCTGAAAATCTCCTTCCACCTCAAGCTCTGGTAATGAAGGTGGGCTGAAAGTCTGATCTTGGGCTGCAAAATCATTGCCCTCCAATGGCAAAGTGAAAAGCAATCCACCATAGAAGGTTCCTCCATCGATGAAGAACAAGCTGGCCCAAAACAAACCATAGTGCAGCCTCATCCACTGCAACCTCAGAAAATCACATGGCAAGCAATGTACAAGATCCAACACATCTACTAATGGATAGCAAATGGCTGAATATGACAACAACATAGGTCCAACCACTTGCCCATGGCTGTAAATATCAATCTCATGGCCCACATCAAAAGAGAACGCATACATAGTAGTGGTGGCCATGCCTCCTCCCATGCTCCCATTAGAACATGTAGTGCAGAAATTGTGAGAATTTTTCCCACCCACGGATACATCCAGCTCATGTGTCTCCCTCATAATCAAGCCTCCCATACAAATCTGATATATATCAGCAAATGAAGACATGATCAGCAGCAAAATGAAGGAAATGCCGAAGGTCTCCTGTGGTGCAAGAAGGTACCAACAGCTTCCCGAACAAGTACAGCGCAGTTTTACAAGTTGCTGCTTGATAAGAGTACAAGGCAAAATGCTTATGTTACCCATGCATGTCTTTATATGATACCTGGTATAGTGCTGCAAATGAACATACATGTGATGATAAAACATTTGCCCAAGGCCACAAAAGAGATGGCTACCTCCATCATGTAGATTGGCCCAATACCACTCATGGAGCAATGTGACAAGCTTGCCCTCTTGTGAAGCAATGCATTGCATAAGAATGGTAAGAGGGTGCCAATCAATGAATGTATAAACAAATCCCTCACCATATGCTGGAAGTAAGATGGTACATGGGTCCATGAATGAGTCCTCCATAAAGTGTTGACTTGCTATGAAGAAGACTGAACCATGTGCTGCAAGAAGATAATCCTCCTTATGCTTGGAAACCCAAGTCAAGAAGGATATGCCATAGATGTCTCTATCATCATTACTTCTTGTAAGTGCAATAAATATGAAGTGATCCTGGGACCTATGGGTTATAGATCCACTATATCTCTGCTGCGCACACTTCATCCATAATGTTCTGCTCCAAGGTGACAACGCTGTGGGCTCATGCAAACGAGTTCCTGTCAGTACCAGACTCTGTTCTTTGACATGCTCCTTGTCAAAGATTCCTCTAATAATGCTGTAATAAATATGGAATACCTCCCAAGAGGGAAGTGCTTCCCCATCAAAGACCATGGAGATAGTGCCATCTCCTCCTCCTGCAACGTCATACAAAGTGTGAGAGCAAATCTGCCCTTGCTCTCCTAAGAACAAACCAAGCAACAAGATATTGTGTTGCCTCTCCATACCTCCATCAAACCACTCATGTGATGAAGACACAATGAATGATATGAGTAACACATCAACACCATGCATCCATACTCTATGCTGCTCAATGATGCAAGTATCCATCCATCTTTTCCCCATCCTCCTACTCTTAGGAAGAGTGTTTGCCAAGTGATGGCCAAACTCTTTCAAGAGTAACCAGCGCAGCCAAGCCTCCTGCTGCTTGGTATCACCGATCTGCAAGCAGCCTCCTAGCTTCTTGCTCATCATCCCCATCCACTCGATCACTTGTGGATGCCTCCTTCTCCTCATCCTGGTACTCCTCCCATGAGGGCTACCATCCTCCCAAATCAAATCTCTGATTTTGCACTTTGTGGGAATCTGAATTATAAACTTCTCAAGAATCAATGAGACCCTATCAAGAATCAAATAGGTGGTAGGCAAAAACCTCCCATCATGATGTGTATGGCTCAAGGGATGTCCAACACAAGCATGAGAGATGTTATCCATCCGAAGATGTCCTCCATCTTCTATCTGCTCTTGTGAGAAGGGAACCAAATCATTGTGTTCCATAGCTCGCTCCACCGAGTACCAACTCAAAATCTCTCTCCATCCAATCTCAACATATGGATGCTGTACCCTGTACAACTCTGATCGTCTCATACCACTATCCAAGTCAACATCTGAGACCTGACTAGGTGGCTCTGCCTCTCTCTCTCCAATGGGAAGAGATGACCCAACAACTCTGCTAGTCCCATCCATGCATACCTGAAGGGGAATGATCTGATGCTGCAATGTGCTCTCGGGTTGTACCATCAGGGAATCCAGCTGCTCCCCAATGTGGACCAACTTGGCCGCTGACTTGGCACAAGTCGCTCTCATACCCTCCAGCTCCTGGTCCTGCAACAAAATGGTCTCCCGTACCAACGCGGCCTTCTCCCTCAAAACTCGAAAGTCCGTCTGAAGCCGATGATACTGCTGTCTGCGACCATCATCCAACATCTTTGTACCTGCCGTTACCTCATCGGGGGTGGATACATCTCCTAGCACCTCACCCATCTGTTGTGTGCTGCTACCATCCGAAGACTCGGACACGACTCCAGTCATCACCTCACTGGATGGCTCTACCGGGGTAGGCTCTATCTCCTCCACTACGATATCAACCGGCACGGTCAAGGAGGGCTCTAATGATGGGGAGTCCTGTGTCACACTAGGTGTATCCTCGAACTCCCTGCAATCCTGTGTGTCCTCATCTTCCAAGTGCGAGGTAACCATTTTAATGGTTTTCCTCTCCGATACTTGGTCAAGCTGGAAAGAGGTATCCAACTTGTCCACCCAAGCTCTTCCTGAGCGCCTGGATGACCTGTCAAATGTCGGTAAATGGAATCTGCTCGCTGCATGGTGACTATCACGGTGGGAGCCACGTCCCTTGTGTCGCTCCTGCTCATAAGTCTTGCCGCCACATCTGAACTGGATATATTGATTGAAAGGGAGAGCATCCATGAATTCCTGTCCCATGCTTCGCCAATCTGCAAACCAAACTGCATGAAGATCGGGACCCTCATCTCTTGATGCCCTTTGCTCCACTTCCTCTACCGGGAAAGTAGGCATGGTAGGTCGCGTGTCCATGGAATCGGCCTTCTGCGCTGTCACAATGGGAATAGCATCTGGTATGCAACTAGACGTTCCCGATCCTTCCCCTACCTGAAAGGCCCTAAGGGGCTCTTTCTGCGTCCCTTCTGCAACCTTCTTAGTTACCTCCTGCATGAATGCATCCATCTTCTCAGTCAACTTCTCCGTCCACTTTGCCAATATGGCCTCCATTGGATTCCTCCGTTCTGTCTCCCTAAATCTCCTCTTATCCACATCACCTGCCATCAGCTCCTTCTGCTATATGTCTACAGGCTCCTCAGAAACTGCACGGCTGCTGCAAAACCATACTGTGGCTTAACTTCAACCTCCGATTTATCCACTGGAAACTATTCAGAAAATTCCAGGAATTTGGGAAAGTGATCCTCGCCCAAAACCCAGAAAAACCCAGAAAACGTTTTTCCTAATTCCAAAATTCAAAATTTGACCCTTTTCATTTTGGCCCTTTTTCCAACTGCGTTTCTGGAATTGCAACTGCTATTGCTCTGTATGATTTCTTTTCGGATGTCATAGACCACAGGCTGAGCCAGAATTATGCTCTGATACCACTGTAATATCCCCAAAGGGGAAATAACCAGTAATGAACAGAAATATGCCAGACAGATATAGAAAATACAATACTGAACCAGATCACTGAATCATGACACATGTAATACCAGAAATTGAGCCATTTTATTAATCAGAAAGTACATAGAGAGGAGTAAATCAGAATCAGTGCACCTATCCTTGCCCTAGGCAAGTGATGAGCCTCTCATACAAGAAAAATGGCTGCAACAAGGACAGCGTCCTAGCTGCTGGGAAGACTGAAGATGAACTGCGCTGGTACTGGGGCTGATCTCAAGCTGCAAACCCTCACAAATGGAAAACACTGTCTCTGCTAGTGACAGCGCAGAAACAGGTGAAGCACAAGCCCCTCAACCCTCCAGACAGATGAACCAGCTACAGAATACTGGAAAACGCTGTTGAGCTCCTCTCACAATAGTCTGCTCCTCAGATCTGCTGCCAAACCCTCAGATCTATGCTAGATCTGGAACTATCTCCTCAGATCTACAGCCTCTAGGGCTAGATCTGGTGTTATCCCTTCAGATCTGGACTAGATCTATCAATATCTCCTTAGATCTGTCACTCCTCAAGCTGGATCTAGTGCTAAACCCCCAGATCTGCAACATACAAGACTAGATCTGCAACATACAAGACTAGATCTGCAAGATCTATCCTTCCCAAAGCTGGATCTAACAATAAGCCTTCAGATCTGCAACCCTTACCTGCAGAAATGGACAGCGTCCTCACTCTAGGGCTAGACAGAGCGTGTGCCTCCCTAAGCAGGCGTTTCTCGCAAGCTGACTGCGTCCTCAGCAGACGGGCGTAACCAGTAATGAACAGAAATATGCCAGACAGATATAGAAAATACAATACTGAACCAGATCACTGAATCATGACACATGTAATACCAGAAACTGAGCCATTTTATTAATCAGAAAGTACATAGAGAGGAGTAAATCAGAATCGGTGCACCTATCCTTGCCCTAGGCAAGTGATGAGCCTCTCATACAAGAAAAATGGCTGCAACAAGGACAGCGTCCTAGCTGCTGGGAAGACTGAAGATGAACTGCGCTGGTACTGGGGCTGATCTCAAGCTGCAAACCCTCACAAATGGAAAATGCTGTCTCTGCTAGTGACAGCGCAGAAACAGGTGAAGCACAAGCCCCTCAACCCTCCAGACAGATGAACCAGCTACAGAATACTGGAAAACGCTGTTGAGCTCCTCTCACAATAGTCTGCTCCTCAGATCTGCGTCCTCCAATACCAGACCTGCTGCCAAACCCTCAGATCTATACTAGATCTGGAACTATCTCCTCAGATCTACAGCCTCTAGGGCTAGATCTGGTGTTATCCCTTCAGATCAGGACTAGATCTATCAATATCTCCTCAGATCTGTCACTCCTCAAGCTGGATCTAGTGCTAAACCCCCAGATCTGCAACATACAAGACTAGATCTGCAACATACAAGACTAGATCTGCAAGATCTATCCTTTCCAAAGCTGGATCTAACAATAAGCCTTCAGATCTGCAACCCTTACCTTCAGAAATGGAACAACGTCCTCACTCTAGGGCTAGACAGCGTCCTTCTGCCTCCCTAAACAGCGTTTTCTCTGCCAAACCAGAACTGCGTCCTCCTTGGACAGCGTCCTTCCTCTCCTGAAAGGATCAGCGTCCTCTCTCCAGATGAGACAGCGTCCTTCTCCTTCAAGAATCGGCGTCCTTCCTTCTCTTGCTCTGCGCAGCCACAAGAGGGCTTTCTCCTCCTCAGATATGCTTCAGAAACTGCTGCTGCTGCTACTGGAACTGAAAAGTATACTCAGGACAAACCTTACTAGGGCGGGCACTCGAAGTCCCCCGAAGCTAAGGGTGAAACCAGAAAAAACACGGGCGGGGCACTCGAGGGGTCCCTAGGGCTAAGGGTGAAGTCTCCCGGCCAGGAACACTCGTGCACTAACGGTCTTTGAGCCAAACTAAACAACGGGCGTCTTGAAAGCGAACGAAGAGAGATCTGACTGTCAATAATAATATCAAATCATGGATGATCAAAATGAGGTGAGAACCTCTCCTTTTATAATCCCAAATTCCCTCCAAAATTTAACTGCTCCCTTACTCTTCTCTGACCTGCGCAGTTTACCTTGGGTCAGCCTGATGCCTCCCCCCATCATAATCACGTGGACCCCCAAGGCCCCTCTTTAAGTTACAACGTTCATCTACTAGGAAAAGAACACTTTATTTATAAAGTGAGATGACTAAAGTGAGGTGACCCCTCTTATTTCTCACTTTATTTATTATTTTACACCAGCTAAGCGTGAGAATTGAGCAAATGAGATATTCCAATTAGCAAGGCTAATTGGGAATATTACAGAGAGCCTAGTCACCGTGCTCAAATATTTCAGGACCGAGATCTAGATAATCAAGGCTGATTTTGAGCAGAAAAATGCTGCATTGCAATCTAAGCTGCAGCCTGAGACCCCTCCAGAGGTGTGCATGCAACAAGTCGCCCTAGTGAAGACAACCTTTGCTAGAATCTCCACCAACGTTGATAAAGGCTCGAAACTTCTAGAGACGGCCATGGGACTGTGGAACTTTGTGTAGTCAGATCCACTGGTCAAGGAAATTACCCAGGAGTTGCGTGCTAAAGAGAAGGAATTCGAGGATTTGTAGGGATATTTTCCCACATTCATTCCTACCCAGCGAATGGCACGCCTTCAGACCAGCCAGGCCTTGCGGGATGAGGTTGAGGAGATCCAGCACAAGAAAAAAATTGCCACCAATAAATTGAAGTCGTGGGCGAACGAGGCAATGAAATTGCCTTAGGACCTTGATGCTGCAGCTAGAAACCTAAACAAGAATTTACAGAGCGTCACTTTGGCCACAGAAGGGCCGACTTCAGAGAAGTTGGTGGAGACTGTGTCGATCACAGCTGACTAGAGTGCAGGTGTCTTGGCGCCCTTTGCTGCTGCTATCGAGGAGCTCCAAAACAAAATGAAGAACTTAGTGCCAGTGTGACTCGGGACGAGTCACAAGATTGTGTTGGGGGCCTGTTGGAGTAGGGTCCCCTAAGGCCGATGACCATTTTGATATATTTTGTAATATATTTTGTAAGTTTAGTCGTGTGCATGGGATTTAGGGTGGGTCAAATCCACTCATGAGTTGTAATGGGTAAAAAAGGTAGAACAAGGGGCCTCAAACCATGATTTGCGGACCCTAGCATAGTGCAGGTTAAAATTATAAATAGAATTCTAGATCGAGTCTAAGAAGTCAGTTTTTTGATAAGTATGAACATTGATGATAGATCTGGCTATTTTGTGATATTTTTTTTGGAATTATTTGGGTAGAAGGCTCCTGCTAGCTGTGTGCGCAGAGACCTTAGTCCTATTGTGTGCGGACCCTGCTGGCTGTGTGCGCAGGTGACTGAAGGGTTTTTGTATGAAAGATCTAAACTGATATTAATAAAGACTGTTGTTGCAGATATCTGAGTCTGAAATGCATCTATTGTTTATGTTATGAATGTTTCTACATATAATTTTTTATTCCTAGATTGTCTGCAATTAGATCTTTTGTGCAATTGTTTTTGGGTTTATATGAATGATTATTGGATGGATCTCATGTTATAAGGTTCTGATATTGTTTGTTAAGGGTTATTACTTGGATTATAAATTCTGTGTTAACCTGCGCAAGGCATTCTGCATAATTGACCTAAATATGTCTGTAAGGGTTTCTTGGTTAGGGCTTCTATTGCGAAGGTCTGTTTATGGTTATTTTGGATCTTAAGGAACCCACATCAATCAAACCTCTCTCAGGGCGTGGAAACCTCGTTCTAGCACCTCCCCATACTGCTTCGGGTGAGACTTTGACTTGCAAAAGCAGGTCACTACCGAAAGGGCCAGTAGTAAGAGGGTTTTGTTGGTTAACCTCAACTCTGAACCTGGGTTAGGACCCCTCAAGCCAACAAAAATTATCCCCTTGCATCTTAAGGTATGATTCGACAAGATCTCCCCACCTCCTTGATTTAATTTCTTTCCTCTCCTGGACTCCATGGTTAGCGAGAAAGTCTGCAAGACTATTAGATTTTCGCCTCACATGATTGAGATGGACCTCAGAATGCATCCGAAGCAGGGAGCTCAGGCGTTCCAAGCTAGTTTCCATCTTCCAGTTCTGGGTAACCTTACTCACCTGGGACCCATTTAGCAATCTGAGAGCTAGATCAACAATGATTCTAAAGTCTCCCTCAATGATCAGAGGAGACCACTAATGTTGAATATATAATTCCAGCCTTGCCAGAAGCCCCTCAAGCTCCGCAACATTGTTAGAGGGAGATTCCTTAGATCTCCCCACTATAGTCCCATATTACTCCGCCGTGCCCAACAACCCTTGGGTTACCTTTTGATGCCCCATTCAAATTCAACTTGAACATATGATCCTCAGGGGGTTCCTAGGTTTCTGATCTCTGAGGTTTTCTGGGTCCGTTACCGGCCTTTCCAATATACTACGGGGGCTCTTGGACCTTCCATTCGTGAAGCATACAAAGTTCCTCCCTACTAGTCTTCATATCACCCGGTCCCCATCTCCTGAGGCCCAAGGTTTCTCGTACATGGAATTGGATGTTGGCCCAGACTTCCTCTTTCGATATTTTCCTGCCATCAAAGATACGGTGGCTCCTCTCTTTGCATATCTCCCATAACAAGAACCCCGAGGCAAGCTCCAAAATTCGATTTAACAAGTTACTCTTAAAGGGGACCTCCTCCCAGTTGATAATAGTGGTCGAAGAGCATCCTATGAACCAATTGGACCTTTTGAAAATCTGAGCTCCCTTGTTCCAAACTTTAGAGGTATAGCTGCACTCATCGAATAGGTGATTCAAGGTCTCTTCTGTTGATAAGCATAGAACACAAACGGAAGGCCCTGCCATCCCTCTCTTGTGGAGGTTCTCCCATGTCAACACTCTTCCTTTCAACAACAACCATAGGAAGGTGGATATTTTAGGCCAAAGACCTAGGCCCCACACTTTAGTCCTTTTTTTCTTAGATGAAAACAAATGGTGGTTCTCGGTTAATCCAAGGGCTTCTTTAATGTTGAACTGGACAACTATGCTATACCCCCATCTAATTTTATCTGAGTGCTGAATCTTTTTTATCTTCCTTTCGCTTAGCACCTACATTAGGTTACTTGTATCTTCCATTGGACTACGAGTCTTGAACCAATACCCTTTCACCCACTGGCGGAAAGGGTTGTCCTCAACATCAGTGTCCCAGAAATCCTTGACTCTTGTCAGACCCTCTGTTTTCAGTTGTTCTTGTAGCCCTGGCATCCCCGCTAGCCCCTGTTAAGTCCCTATATTAATAGTGTAGTCCCTTATTATGTTAGTGCCTTATTGTTATTGTTGTAACCCCCATATTGTTATTATTGTGCCCTTACATTATTATTGTTAGGTCGGCTAGGATTACATTGTGGCCCCACTAGGATTACATTGTCGCCCCACAGACTCTTATATATAGAAGGAGGTTTTGGTCATTTTTCAGAGAAATGATCTATGGAAATTAGGTCTTTTTCAGGCTCCCGAATTTCATCTCAAAGAGGTGATTGTGGGAAAATCTTCATAACTCTCTCTTTGAGCATTGGATTGGAATTCTATGAAAAGTGACTAGAAGTACACAAATTGTAGTTTCCTGTCTATATATTTCAGAGCCAAAGGAGTAAACAGTGACACGTGGCAAGTCGTACAAGTTCGCTCTATTGAACCGGTCCATAATTAGGTCATCGTAGGAGATTGGGCACAACTTTGTATTCAAGAATCCAAATTGGGTCAGACCTGTGGCATTTGAAAGAGAATTTAGAGGGCTACCTCATTGCCAAATTTCAGATATTGAAGATCCAAAATCACATATATAATTCAGTTTCAATATCGAGCTCCTCAAAAACAAGAAAAATGTGTGTATTTGGTTTTTAAAATTGCATAACGTTTGTTTGAAAAAGCAGTTTGAAGTGATTCCAAGGGCATATTTTAGAATTTTTATCCGTATTGGGTTCTATAATGCCTCCAAAAAATAATTCCATACTCATTAAGCCCTAAAAAATCTATACTATGACGCACGAAGAGGAATAATTGCAGTATGAGATATCAAAATTATGGTACCAAGTGCAACATATTTCGATCTTACGAAGAGAAACCAAAGATGACATAGATGGTTTAAAAGCAGAAATAGAGGCTACGTTGGATGGTTTGAAGGATCAAATAATAGATAATATGGATGATAAATTAGTGGAAGATCACATCGAGCATCAACAACAAGTTCTCCAACTCTCAAAGGATAACCTAACTTTAGTGTAGAATCTAATGAAACAACAAGAAGATCAACATCACATCAAAAGAAGTCCTGAAGCAATCACAAAAACAAGAACTTGACAAGTACGATCAATTTCAGAGTATCTTAGCAAGTGAACGAACTTTCCTGTAGAAGATTCCACATGGGAGGATGATAATTTTATACAGAAGCATCAAGAAATAATCAAGCGTTGAGGACAACACTTGTTTGAAGGAGAGGGGCATGTTAAGTCCCTTTATTAATAGTGTAGTCCCTTATTATGTTTGTGTAGCCCCCCTTATTGTTATTTTTGTAACCCCCATATTGTTATTACTGTGCCCTTACATTATTATTGTTAGGTCAGCTAGGATTACATTATGGCCCCACTAGGATACATTGTCGCCCCATGGACTCCTATATATAGAAAGGAGGTTTTGTCATTTGTATCATCCAAGAATTGTTCATTCATATAATGTATTGGAGGTTTCCCCCTCAAAGTGGCTTATTTCTAAGGCGTTGATATCTCTTTTCTTCTAATTTTGGAGTTGGTTTCACAACAGCCCTTGGATACTAGGTAATTGTTGCCAAGCATCCCTAAATAAGTCCGCCTACGCGCCATCCCCAGATTCCCAAAAGTTGTGCTCTTTGACCAGGTTACGGTTGGCATTAGCCGCCCTCCAAATCAAGGATCCCTAGGTGTCCTCATTGTATTTGACCAAGTTTTGTTTGTTCCAACCCCTAACATATTTACACATCCAGAGATTCGCCCATGGTTCTGACTTGTTTGAGATCCACCACCACAAGATTTTTGACCCAAGCATCTGATTACTTACTTCCAGATCTCTAAGTCCCAAGCCTCCTGATTTCTTGGGGAGAAAAATCGTAGTCCAGTCAACCAAGACCCATTTCTGCTTGTTCTCCGTGCTACCGCACAAGAAATTTCTCTAGATGGCCTTGATCTTCTTAAGAACTGATTTAGTGGCCGCTAAGCCCGAGAAGAGGTACATAGGCATGATTTAAAGCACCGACTTCACAAGAGTTAGAAGACTAGGAAACTTTAGCACCCAATGGGTCCAGTTGTCTAGTTTGGATTTCAAATTATCCAAGAGATCTTTCCAAGTGCTTTGACCAGCCTTAAAGTCCAATAATGGAGCCTCCAAGTACTTAGAAGGAAGGGAACCTTCCGAGAAATCGAGGATTCTTATAATGTTTCTTCATGTTATTAGCGAAGTATTGAATAAGTATACTTTTGATTTCCCTTCATTTACCTCTAGGCCACTCGCTCTTTTGAACAACTCTAGGATCTATTTTAAGCCTCAAGCCTCTTTGACCGCGACCTGACCCATCAACATCGTATCATCCACAAATTGTTCGTGAGTATGATGGGTTTCCCCCTCGTGTAGCCCAAGGCCACAGATCCTCCCATCATCTTGGCTAGCCTTCAAAGTTCTTCCCAACCCCTTCGCCATCGATGTGAAAAGAAACGGGGACAAGGGATCCCTTGCCTAATGCCCCTCGATGCCTGGAAAGTATCAGAAGGAGTGCCATTAACAAGAATAGAGTAAAAAGTTGAGGAGACCAGGTTAAGGACCCATTTAACCCAGTCATGGAAAAACCTGAAAGATTTTAACATCTGCCTCATATATTTCCAACTCAGTTTTTCATAGGCTTTGGCCAAATCAAGTTTTATCATCATCCCCGAATTCCTAGAATTTTTCAAGGAGTGGATCACCTCATGGGTAAGGATGATACCATCCAAAATATGTCTCCCCTCCACAAAGATAGCTTGTTCCGAGGATATAAGATTTGGGAGCAGGGGTTTTAATCTATTTTCCATTACCTTCGTGATAATTTTATAGATGACATTACATAAGGCCATCGACCTAAACTTACCTGGTTCTTCTGACCCATGCTCTTTTGGAATAAGGGTGAGGAAAGTGGAGTTTAAGGCCTTCAAAATTCTTCCTGTTCTCTGAGAGTCATCTACAATGTCCAACAATTCATCCTTCACTAAATCCCAACAGTTTTGAAAGAAGTTGGTCATGAACCCATCCAGGCACGGAGCTTTCCCTCCTTCCATATGTTTGACCGCTTCCTCCACAACGACCATTTAAATTCTACGCATCACCATCATGTCATTCTCCGTTGGCACTAGGCGAGGTATTTTGGTAGTTGTATTTTCTATATCAGGTCCTCTATCTTCCTCTGTCTCATGAAGCAGCACAGATAAAAAATGGTTAAGGCTTCACTCTAGACCTTCATGTGTTTCCACATATTGGCCATTGGCAATTTTTAAGTAGGCTATGCAGTTTCCTTGACGATGTTGGATTGTAGCTCTGTGAAAGAACCCCGTGTTCCTCTCCCCATCCTTGAGCCAAAGGTTTCGAGATTTCTGTTGCCACAGAATCTCCTCCTGCCTTTCACGTTGGGAAAGCTAGAGGAGGAGTCTAGATTCCATTTCCCTCTCCTCATCACTGTAGCCACTGAGCAATACTCGTTGCTGAAGGTTCTCAATCTGTCCTTATATTATCTATTTCTCATCTTGGATATTGCCAAAGGATTCTTTATTCCACCTCTTCAACCGTTCTTTTATAAACTTGAGTTTCTGCTATAGGCAATGAATTTTACAACCTCAAAGGGCCTCATATCCCTCCCACCACTCCTTGAGAAAATTATGGAAATCGGGGTGCGACAACCATAATCTTTCAAACCGAAAGGGCCATTTTAGGTTCTTACCTAACTGATGCCAATCCAAATAAACTAGCTAGTGGTCCGACCCAACAGCCGAGAGGACGATGGCCCCAATCTCTCCCCCACTCCCCACCCCCCCGTCAAAACAAATTCCGACACTAGGAACTGATCTAGATGATAAGAAATGTGTCAGGAGCCTACACGCTTGTTTTTCTAGGTAAATAAGCTGTTAGTAGTCTGCACGTCCACCAAGTGCCGTTCTTCAATAACTTCATTGAACTGTTCACTCATGCTATTGAGGGTCCTGATTCCCACCTTTTTCTCTCCCAAATTCCTGATCAAGTTGAAATCCCAACCTAACACCCAATACCTAAGATTTCGTATGCATTCTAAAAACACTAGTTTTAGAGCCATTTGAAAAGGCCCGTAAACGTTCGACATCACCCCTTGGACAAAGGTGCCGAGGACATGAAAGTGGGCAGAGAGGGTGTGGGGGAATTTAAATTTTTATATTTTTTTTTGAAAGAAAGTTAAGTACGTGAGAGGATTTTGTAATTTTGATAGAAAATTTATCATTTAAAGTTTTAATATTTTAATTAGTTATTTAAATTGTATTTTAATTAAATAAAATGGGTATTTTTAGGTATTTTATTTTGGTTAATATTGTCTGAAATTTTGATAAAGATTCTTAAGAATTGTAAGTTAAAGTTTTTTAATCTACAAAGTTTGAATTTAAGTTCTTTAATCTCGAGAGTTTTGGTGTTTAAGGGTTTTTAGGTAGTTGAATCTATTTATGTATTCACAAACACATTTTAAACAACAATAAATCACAATTTTGCCCACAATTGTAAACACATTTTTTTAATCTATCCTAAGAGTTTTTTAGGATATTGAATCCACTTATGTATTAAAAAACACATTTTAAATCGCAAGAAATTACAATCTTGCCTAAAATTGTAAACATATTTTAAACAACAAGAAAGCACAACCTTGCCCAAAATTGTATCAGTGGATTTCAATAAAAAAGCCATTTTTCATCCTTTTTTTTTACTTAGAAATAAATTAGCCCCCCCTCTCAACTAGAGCACTAGAGTATGTATTCAAAAACAAATTTTTAAGAATAGGAAATCACAATCTTACACAAAATTGTAAACACATTTTATGGCAACAAGAAATCACAATCTTGTCCAAGATTGTAAACACATTTTAAACAATAAAAAATCACAATTTTAAAAACCATTTCATCTTTTTTTTTTCCAATAAAAGAAATTAACCTCTCCAACCCCAAACCCAAAGCTAAAATGAAATTGCTAATAACATGTCAACCCATAGATATACTTACTTTAAATGATTATTTATTCTTTATGTATTACTCATAACACATCTCTTCTCTTCTCTTCTCTTTGAGTCTAAGTTATAAAAATGCACATTTTCAACCCCAAATTATACTCATAACACTTCTCTTCTCTTCTCTTCGAGTCTAAGTTATAAAAATATATGTTTTCCACCCCAAATTGTAAGAGCCCCTCTCATATACTCTCTACCATTATTACAAGTTGTAAGAGGCCCTCTCATCTACTTTCTGCCAATATTTCAAATTTTCTCTTTAATTATCTCTCGTCATTTCAAATTATTATATCTCTTCCCCTACATACTGTAAGAGATTCTCATGTGCCCTCTCCCATCATTTCAATTTACCTTGTATATTTTATTTCCCTTTCCCATCATTTCAATTTAGTTTGTATCTCTTATTAGTCCCTGCCTTAAGGCAGAGTAGAGACTATATCGTTCGTTTGGCATTGACCCAACATTAGTTTCATTTGAATTACCATTGTATTTCATGTTTTAACCAATATTTTAACAAAAATACTCCATCAAACAAATTTTTATCCAAATTTCAATTTCCACCTCAACTTTTATCCAAAGTTTAGTTTCAACCTCTTATTGCAGGAAAACCCCATGATTCTCCTTACTTTTTATTAAAAGTTAGGATACAAATTTTTGTATTTCTATTCACTACTATTTTAATGCTGGTTTTGACTTAACGTTAATTCATAAACATTTAATGTTCTGAATACTTTCAATTAAATCATAACCCAAGCAACTTTGTTATCATCTTGTAAGCCAAACCCAAAGAGTTTCGTGTAACTAACGATTGGAATTTAAACCATTTGTAACTATTGGAATCTGTAACTATTCGCATGTAAGAAATTTGTAACTATTTCCATATAATCCACCTATCAGTTGCAAACTACGTACTTTGATGTGCCCTTATTGAAGTTTGAATCTTCTCTGCCTCCTATGAAGGCTCGACTCACCTCATGAGAGCACCGACCAGAGTAGAAGAAAGATGTTGCAGACCTTGAGAAAGATGAAAATTAGGTCTCATGACCGGAGTAGAAGAAAGATGTTGCAGACCCAGAGAAATATGAAAATCAGGTGTAGCAGAAAGATGTTGCAGACTCGGAGAAATATGAAAATCAAAGTACCAAAGAAAGATGAAGGCTCGACTCATTCTCATGAGTGGAACGTAGCGCACTAGAGTACTAGTCTCATAGCCCATGAGGAAGAACAATAGAGCAACAAGTCTTGAAAATACGAAACTACTGCATTCTCTGTCAAAAACTATTGCATTCTCTGTCATACATATGTTACATAATGCTTATAGTGTAATGCTATTATATTACTAAAACAATGTACACTGGTTATGTCTATAGTCAAATCTCATTCTTGAAACTTTACTTAATTCAAAAACTATAAAAAACAACTTGTAATTTGTTACTTCATACAAATAACTTGATATGAACTTGATATTACGTGCACATTGATCCAGTGACCATATTTAGTTTTTCATATGGTGCTTATTATGCCACTTGACAGTTGACTTGAACACCGGGGTGTAATCATTGCTCTGAAAGAGTGCTTCGTCGATTCGACACATTCCTCAGGTCTTAGCGTCTCGCAAACATTTATTGATTACACCACACCAAATATCCCTCTTAAAGCTTTTCCTTTCCCTCTTATCCTAGTGCTCCCGCCATCCTACCAGGAGCCTCTCTTAGCAGTCGAACCAGTCTTCCTCAACTCCGAAAGGAAGAGGAATAAGTAGGCTTCCCAATCGAGAATAGAGAAACTAGAAGCTTGGGTCACTCCGCTACTCTTTTGGGCTTCCGACCCTCACTCTCTTTGGCTTTCCCAACTCTCTTCCTATGTCTTTGAAAGTTGTATGCTGCAAATTAAAATGACAATGGCAAGGCCTATATCTTAAATCTTTTCCTTGCCCTGTTATCCTAGTGCTCCCGCCATTCTGCCTCTCCTAGCAGTCGAACCAGTCTTCCTCACTCTAAAAGGAATAGGAATAAGTAGGCTGCCCAATCAAGAATATCCAAACTAGAAGCTCGGGTCACTCCACTACTCTTTTGGGCTGTCAACCCTCACTCTCTTCAGCTTTCCCATCTCTCTACCTATGTCTTTGAAACTTGTATGCTACCAATTAAAATGGCAATGGCAAGGCCTATATCTTAAAGCTTTTCCTTGTCTTCTTATCATAGTGCTCCATCCATCCTGCCTCTCTTGGAAGTCGAACCAATCTTCCTCGCTCCGGAAGGAATAGGAATAAGTAGGCTGCCTAATTGAGAAATAGCCAAACTAGAAGCTCAGGTCACTCTGCTACTCTTTTGGGCTACCGGTCCTCACTCCGACTTTCCCGATTCTTTGCCATGTCTTTGAAACTTGTAGGCTGCAAATTAAAATGGAAATGGCAAGGCCTTCATACAAGACTCTAGTTGGTTAACATGAATTAGACGATCTCTGAAGTGTGGGAAGGAGAATTCGGTAATTCAAGAGCTCTCCTACATGAAGTTCAATTGTTCTTTCTTTGTAAGGAAAGATATTTGGACTAACGGTAAAATAACAAGTGACACACATGCATTCAATTGTAATCCAAGTGGATATTAAATGACATTTCATTCTCGCTTCAAGCACGTTGATTCTTGATTCCTCAGCTGAACTTAACCATCGACCCACATGATTAGTGAGTTGATTTCCATAAATGTTTCTAGACTTGATCGAAGTGTACTTCTATTTTTTCATATATAAAATCATTCCGGCATATGCACATTAATACAAGATATTATATTGATTTATTTTTAGTATATGAAAATAATTTTGATATAATTTTTTTAATGATTACAATTTAATTTTATTTATAAATTTTTTATAATTTTCATATAAATAAATTTATATAAATTACAATGGTATATTATTAATGCAATCATTCAACTATTCAACGACTTTTTCCATTCATTCCTTCTTTATCATCAACATGAATTACTTGTTTTTCCAAAAACACAACGCCTCATTAATTGTGTCATCTGGAAGAATGAATGGATTCGCTGACTGTTCAGGGGAGATAAGAGTGTCATCGAAATTCACAAATATGGTTACTTCACGTGCATTGAATGTAATTATATTTCTAATTATATGTATGTATCAAACATTGAAGGATGATGTCTAGCTTTAGACTTGGATCAGACACGGAAGAAAGTGTCTGCCATTTCAATTATATTATTGAACTATTTAGATTTATGTTTAAAGATGGAGAAAATTGGTGTAAACATATAAATAAAGGAATATATATTTATTTTAGTTTAATTAGATTGTTTTTTTGTCTTGAAAATTATGGAAATTTCGATAAGATTTTAAGAAATTTGGCATGGATTTTTGTAAATTCAGGTTATAGTTATCGAATTTCAATATTTTGGGTACCTTGAAGTTTTTGATAGTGTTGAATTCATTTTCACCATAAAAACTTGATATAAACACTGTTATTGCAAAATTTCTTTAAAAAAATTACCCAAATTCCAACCACTTTTAACCATCCAAACAATTCCTCCACCTCCTTAAACAACTCCTTTACTTTAATCTTACTTTTGAAAACATAAATATATGTTTATTAAACAAAATTATCTAACGAGAAGGGATTCCCAGCTGCGTTCAAGGTTGTTATTGACTTTTTTTTCTTTTCTTTTTTAAGAGAAAGTTATAAGAGACCCTATATGTCTCTCTTTCATCAACTCAAATTACCTTGGACATTTGATGGCTCCTTCGTCGGAAATCATATCATTATTGCATATGATAGAGATTATTGTATATTTAGAAATCATCACATTTTAAAGTTTTATATATCGTTCTTGAAAGAAAATTAAGTATTTGAGAGGTTTTTGTCGTTTCGATCATGTAAAATATTTTTATGAAATTTATCATTTAGTAATATTTTAATTAGTTATTTAAATTATTGTAGTTTAATTAATAAATAAAATGAAATTTATTTTTTAGTAATATTTTAATTAGTTGTTATTGTAATTTAACTAAAAAAATGATTGTTTTTTAAATATTTTATTTTAATCATTTTTATCTGAAATTTGATAGAGATTATTAAGAATCATAAGTTTAAATTTTTTAATTTGCAAAATGGGAATTAAAGTTCTTAAATTTGCAGAATGTCTTATTTTAAGACGTTGGATCTATTTATGTATTCAAAAGCACATTTTAAACAACAAGAAATCACAATATTGATTAAAATTGTAAACACAATTTTTTAATGTTCTAGTGTCCTAAGAGTTTTTAAGGCAGTTGAATCCATTTATGTATTCAAAAACACATTTGAAACAAAGAAATAACAATCTTGCTCAAAATTGTAAACAAATTTTAAACAACAAGAAATCACAGTCTTACCCAAAATGGTATCATTGAATTTCAATAACAATAAAAAACATTTCATATTTCTTTTGTCTTTTTTCTTTCTTTTTATTTTTTTCATCCCTCTCAATGTTTATTTATTTATTTTTTTTAATTTTTTTCTCCTCAACCGGATATTAAAAATATATATTTTAAAAACACATTTTAATGAACAAGAAATCACAAGCTTACCCAAAATTGTAAACACATTTTTAAATAACAAGAAATCACAATCTTAAAAACCATTTCATAAGAAAATACAACAATATTCATAATCACGTAACCATTAGAACAATGCTCATCATATCACTAGTGGGGAAACATTTTAAACAACAAGAAATTGCAATATTAAAAACCAGAACAATGCTCCTCATGTCACTAGTGGGGATTTAAACCTAGGTGAAGAAGATAATAATCATTCAATCAAACCAACCAAGATAACCAAATTGACAAAAAAATCACTTTCATCAATTTGTTAGAATGTGTCATTTAAATTATCTCATAAAAATGTTATTTATTAATAATTAATTTAATGAGTGAGATTGTGATTTTTAGTTGGTTAAAATATGTTTTTCAAATGCACAAAATATTTCAAAAATTAACTACATAAAATATTAATTACTAAAATCATTTTGAAAAGATCAACCAAGTAAAAGGTTTAGCTATTCCAACATTGTGAAATACCTTTTTCAAAATTAATTACATGAAATTTGAATATTCAAGTTGTTAACTTAATTTGACTCTCATAAATGTTATTCACTATTAACTAATATCTTATAAATTCAAATAGTTGATTTAACATACAAAATATAAAATTTTAAAATTAATTATATGAAGTATTTAATATTGCTCATGGGATTTTGATCTTGGATAGATGGTGATTGAGTGTTGTGTTAAGACACTCTTTTATGTGAAGTCACTAGTTCAATTCCTCGCCCTGATTGGGGTGATATATGGGACATGAAAAAGAGGGTGATTAAGTGTTGTGTTAAGACACTTCTTTCTTGTGAAGTCACTAGTTCAATTCCCCGCCCCGATTGGGGTGATATATGAGACATGAAAAAGATGTAGTCTTGCCAAATTTACCAAAAAAAACTCTTTTTAAAAAAAATTAATAAATTTAAAATATAAGAAATTTTTTTTTTTAAAACCAACATAAAATTGTCTTTAATATAGATAATACTTATTCCATTTATTCTTTAATGAGCACCATTTATATAAAGTGATTTCTCACGAACTCTAATAGTGCATTTTGTAATGTACCAAGCCAAACTACAACAAATTTTTTATGCACAATTTCAAACTCTTCAAGCAACTGCTCCAAAAATATTTAGAAATTCTTCAAATAATTTGAGTGCAAACACAATCATTCTACTTAAGCAAGTAACACAGAGAATTTGTATGCAAACCGGAACCAAAAAAATATTGGGGCATAGTGAATTTTTATCGAGAGAAAACCATAGGATTATAGGGCCAATTGCCTTCATACAATTTCATTCCTCCTTTGAATAGTGTGCTAAAGGTTTTTTTTATCAATTCGGCCTTCAATGATAGGGCTGCTACAGGTATTAGAAATACTCTTCCAATTATGTCTTCATTTCTGGAGCAACAACTCAATGCTTAGTAGTTAGACACAACGCCTTCAATAATTCGGCTTATATGAAGAATATTAAATATGAGTAATGAGAGTGGCCTACTACGAAACTAGAATGTGGCCCACCAATGTTGGAATAAGGGTCACAACAATTATTATTATGCGTAGTCTAAAAAACCCATAGAATAACATAGTAATTTCAGCAATATTATGAAAAATTATGGCAATTTTTTTTTTAAAGATGGGTTAAAACTGTCAAACTTCAGGATTCTGGGTGCCCCAATGGTTTTTGATGGTGTTGAATCCATTTCCACCATCAAAAAAATGATTCAAACACTCCAAATACTTGATTTTTTGAATATTTTTTACTTGATTCCGACAAAAAACTGTTGTCCCGGCTATTTTGATGTGTCAGTAGACAACTCCTTATTGTTATAATTAGTCGAACTCCAATATCATGCACAAAATTGATCCCATGAACTCGACCTTGTTAACGAAACTGCTTAAAGAAAGAACCCACAAACTATAAAATGATTTTGGCATTGAATTCAGAGCCAAAGTAACTAATAAACTCGACCTCCAAACTTATTCTTATTGGTGTGAATTTCCTTTATTTCCAAAGGAGAAAATTGATCCTCAACCTTGGTATCTTGTTCTTCCTCTAAGGTAAAATTCAACCTAAGTGTTTGATGCCAAATTTTTGCCTTCTCAATGCTTGTATTCGACCCTCTTTGGATAATTACAAACTTGACCTCCACTGTTTGCATTTGGCCCTCCTAAAAAAAAATATCTCGACCTTTTGTGGATAGAAGAATAGACCAACAAGTAACCACAATGCCAATGCCTTTGCAAATAGAAATCTTGTTAAATATTCAACAAATAATCAATGAGATGAGCTCCACTAGGGTGTCAATTATGTCCACTAAAGATGGAAGGAATCTAACTAGGGTAGAAATAGATCCATCGAAGCTAGTGTGAGGGTCTCACCATAAACCCTCAGAAGAAAACTCACTTGAGTCCAAATCGATAGAAAATGATAGGATGGAATAGAATTCTTAGTTGTTGAGTTCCCTTCTTGATGTAGACAAGCTGCAATATAATCAGAATACGTGGAGATTTCTTCCTGGAGGGTCCCACAACACTATAAACCAGTAAGAAGCGAATCGCACTTCGCAACTTATATGATTTACCTTCCCTGCAACTTCACACTTTTAACAATTTAATAAACTTGCGATTTCGTGATTTCACGATTCACATACTTTAATACTTAACTTAGTGGTTAACCCTTATTCCATGCGATCTATGATCACATTGCATCGCATAAAAAACAACTTACCATGCGACGAACTTAACACTAAAATCTAAACTTTGTGATTTGCAAAATCGCTCCCGATGCGATTTGATATCCATTGTTGGTTTTTTTTTTAATCCAATGGTCTACACTGTGTCTTTTTCGATCTACTTTGCATCGCAAGTTAAATAACTTATCTTGCGAAGTCTTAACCACAAATACTAAAACCTACAATGTGCGCAGTATTCACTGGGTTGCGATATGATCCCCACCATTGATCTGTGTCAGATCTAACGATCCTCGTTGCTACTTGCACGTCCGATTGGCCTTCTACTGTGTGGTTAATGTGATATTTAATAGAGAAATAAAAAAACAGACAGTTTAAACTAGATAGCCAAATTAAAATACAAACCACTTGGAATTAAATTAAAAAATGAAATTACACAGAGCCAAGCCCTTGGATGGCTGGATTTTACATTTCCTTTGCTCTCTGTTCACTCCTCTCTCACACCTGTTTCACACTATTCTATCACATCTATTCTACACTTTTCTCTCACACCTAATCATGCATATATATATCTCCCTGAAATCAGTTCTTCTCGTCTTTTAATAGCTTTCTATTTGAACCAATCTAACAAAAAAATGCTATACTATCCTCATGATCTAATCTATTTGGTTTAATCTCCTCGCAGGGAGAAACCAATTGCTATTTTATTCCTAATTAATTTAGAAAATCAAAACAGACTAACTCCTCCCATTTAAAACTAAATAAAATATTAATAATCAATGTTTCTCCACCTCTTGTTAGCCACAACATGTGAACACACAATCAAATTGCTGGCTAAATCCGGATGCTCCTGCATCAGACTCTCGAAGAAGAAAATATTGATCCATCAATGTTTCAGGATCTACATTAAACTTCTGTAACTCTGATACTGTCATCCAAATAGCATCTTCCACTAGGTGTCCCTTCCATTTGACTAGATACTGATAATAGATTTTTCCTCTGGTCTTCTTTGCTGCTCTTTTCTCGAGAAAGGCTTCCAATTCTTTCTTTGATGTCTTTGGCATCTGTTCCTTCCAATTCAAAGTTTGGACCTCCTCTTCTGTAAATCCTTCTTGTAGTTCTTTATTTTTTCCTTTGTATGGGTAAAAACCTGCAATATTAAAGATGGGTGATATCCCAATTCTTGTTGATAGGTCAATCTCATATGCATTTGAGGAAAACTTCCTCAAAATTCTACATGGCCCTATCTTTTTCATTTTTGTTTTATTACAAGTCTCGACTGGAAACCTTTCCTTCCTTAGATAAACCATGTCTAAATCATCTACTTGAAACTCCCTTTCAGTCCTCTTCATATCAACTCTTTGTTTATACTTTTGGGTGTTTTTCTGTAAGCTCTACTTGACATCTTCCTGCAACTTCCGTATCTGTTCTGAAAATTCTTCAGCTTTTGCACTCCTTGCCTCTTGTGTGCTTAAATCTTTAAGTTCATACACCCCTCTTGGATGCATCCCAAAAAAAATCTGAAATTGACTCACTCCAGTACTCCGATTAGGAGTATCATTATAGTCAAATTCATCTTGAGCAAGTGCTAAGTCCCATTGCTTTGTATTTTTGTAAGCCAAACTCCTTAATATATTTCCTAGGCTCCTGTTCACCACTTCAATTTTTCCATCCGTCTGAGGATGATAGGTTGAACTGAAATTGAGGTTTGTACCCAACTTCTTCCATAGAGTCCTCCAGAAGTGTCCTACGAACTTTGTATCCCTGTCTAAAACAATACTCACAGGCAGTCCATGTAATCTTATAACTTCAGAAAAAACAAATTAGCAATGTTAGTTGCATCACTATTTTTTTTACAAGAAATAAAATGAGCCATTTTGGAAAACCTATCTACGACAACATAGATATAATCATTTACTCTTTGAGTCTTTGGAAAACTTAAAATGAAATCCATGCGGACAACATCCCAAGGTCTATTACATATTGGCAATGGCTGATATAACCCAGTATTTTGGCTTCTTCCTTTGGCATGTTGAAAAATCCTGCACTTCTCAACAAACTTTTTGATATCAATTTGCAATTTTGGCCAATGATAAAAAGCACTTACTTGAGAAATTTTTTTATCTTGTCCAAAGTGTCCAGACAATCCTCCTCTGTGTTTTTCCTTAATCAGATTTTCCCTCATGGAACACTTAGGTATACACAGTTTATTATTCTTAAACAACAATCCTCCTTGAATCAAGTAATATAACCACTGGCTTCTATTATGAATCACGAGATTCTTAACAACTGCATATATTTCTTTGAAATTTGTGTCTTCCTCATACATGTCAATCATCTCTTCAAACCCCAAAATGCCAATCTTCAATTCCTGCAGAACCAAATTTACTCTGCTTAAAGCATCATCAAATTTATTTGACTTACCACTTGTGTGTTTGATTACAAAGGTAAAACTATACAAAAACTCCACCCACTTTGCATGCTTTTGGTTCAACTTCAGTTATTTATGAATTGCATTGCATGGTTATCTGAATATAAAACAAATTCTTTGGGAAACAAATAATGCCTCCATTTCTTCAAAGCTTGCACAATACCATAGAACTCCTTATCATAGGATGAATACTTCTTCTTGAACTCATTTAAATTTTCACTAAAATAATCTATTGGTCTCTGCTCTTGACTCAAGATAACTCCAATTGCTATCCCACTGGCATCAGTCTCAGCTTGGAATATTTTATCAAAATTTGGCAAGGCCAAAACAGGTCTTTTAGTGATCTTCTTTTTCAACAAATTGAAATTCCGATCTACTGCTTCTGTCCATTTAAATGGTTGGTTGTTCTCCTTTATTGTTTCAATTATTGGTCCACAGATCTGACTAAAACCTCTTATAAACTTTTTGTAAAAACTTGCAAGACCATGAAAACTCCTTACCTCAAATACATTTTTCGGAGTTAGCCAATTCAGTATTACCTGAATATTTTCTGGCTCCATCTTCAAGCCTTCTTCCGAGACTATAAATCCCAAGTAAATGAATTCCTTCTTCATGAAACTAAAATTCTTCAAATTTATGAGCAACTTCTGCTTTTGCAAATTACTTAACACCAGCTTGACATGCTCCAAATGCTCCTCCTTACTCTAACTGAAAATCGGAATGTCATCAAGATAGACTATCACAAAATTTCCTGCATACTCTTTCAAAACCTCGTTCATTAGTCTCATAAATGTTCTTGGTGCATTAGTGAGCCCAAAAGGCATCACTAACCATTCATACAATCCATTTTTGGTCTTAAAAGTAGTATTCCATTCATCTCCTTCTTTAATCCTTATTTTTGATGGTATCCACTCTTTAGATATATTTAAGTAAAATACTTTGACCCACTTAAACAATCCATCAAATCATCTATGCATGGCAAAGGAAATCTATACCTGATAGTGATATTGTTTATAGCTCTGGAATCAGTACACATGTGCCACTCACCTCCTTTATTTGGACTAAGCACGGCTAGTATTGCACATGGACTAAGACTTTCTTTGATTAGTACTTTATCTAACAGCTCCTGTACCTGTCTTCCAACTTCTTCATTCTCCCGAGGGGTCATTGTATATGCTGCTTTGTTTGGTAAACTTGCACTAGGTATTAAATCTATGTGATGACTGATACTTATGATTGGTGGAAATTTAATTGGTAATTCATCCACAACTATATCAACATAATCATCTAACAAATTTTTAATTTCCATAGGAAGATTGTCTAAATTTGTAGAAGTCAGGATTACCTTGGGTTTACCCACAACATCAAAATACATTTCTTTCTCCTTCTTGACTTCTTGCAGCAACTCCTTTCCACTAATCATCATAACATTATTCTCAGTTGTTCCTTTATCTGCTTCATCCTTCAAAGGTAGCAATGTGTGATTCTTTCCATCCTTCTCTATGGTGTAGGTATTCCTTTTGCCATCATGAATGGATTTTCTATAAAATTTCCAAGGTCTTCCTAGCAATTCATTGCACACGTCCATTGGCATCACATCACACAATATAACATCCTTATATGTACTGATCTGTATCTCTAATTTGCGCTATTCTATCACCAAAATTTGATGTCCCTTCTGTAGCCACGACACTCTATAAGGAGTAGGGTGTACCATCTTACTCAACCCCAATTTCTTAACCATCTTTGTGAAAACAATATTATTAGTGCTTCCACTGTCAATCACAACTTTGCAACACTTTTATTTACACTTGCATACAGTCCTGAATAGACTTTTCCTCCACGTTGGCTCATTTGCTTCTTTCTCTGCCTTAAGAAATAATATTTTGAGAAATAAATACTCTCCTGCCTTAGGTGGTTCTTCTTTTCCCGTGACCTGCGAATTTTATTCCTTTTCTTTAGCTACATTCACATTCCACTGATTTGCTGGTTGGTGATGAGGAAAATCCCATGATCTGTATCCCCATTCTCCACATGTGTAGCACCAAATTTCTCTTCCTTGGCCTCTGCCTTTGGCTGCAAATATCATTGTACCAAAGTCTCCTCTCTGTGGCGTTCTTCTACTCAAACCTCCTGTTTCATTCTGAGAGTGCTGAAATATTGATCTGAACGTTCCTCTTGTTGGAATTTTACCTCTATTCCTATGACTTTTCTTCCTCAACATTTTCTCCTCTGCCTTCAAAGATGCTTGGTAGGCATCCTCAATTGTCTTCAGACTCAACAAACTAATTTCATCCTATATGTCATACCTTAAACCATTGATGTATCTGACTACTTTCTCGATATCATCTTCAACATCTCCTTCTCTAATGCTCAATTTGTAAAACTCCTATGTATACTCCTTGACAGTCATTCCTTTTTGCCTCAAATTCTGCAATAATTGAAAAGATTCAATTGATATTCCTTTGGCATAAAATTATTCTTCAACTTCCTTATTATTTTATCCCACTGCTTGATCTCAGGCTTTCCTTTTCTAACTCTGGATGTCTGTAGTTCATCCCACCAGATAGATGCATGGCCCTTCAAATTGGTAGCTGCATACTTTACCTTCTTCTTATCTTCGATCTCTTCCAAATGGAAATACTTATCCATTGAACTAATCCAATCCATAAGCTCTTCCACATTCAGGTTCCCTCGTATGAAGGAATCTCCATTCTCGGTTTCCCACTAACCTTTGCTAATATCTTGAAAACTCTAGCTACCTTGTCTTCTACCGCTTCTTCTTCCTAAGAAGTTTCTTCTGTTGCGCTGACATCTCCTTCATCAAGTGCTCTCCTCTGAGTAGTCTCTACTGTCTCCATTCTTGTATGAAGATGTCGAATCTCATCTAGAAAAAAATCATTAGCTTCCCACCTTCCCCGACATATGTTGGCTCCTCTCCTAGGTGGCATATTTGCTCCAATTTTCGAGAACAAAACTCCATTTCTGCTCTGATACCAAATGATGCAGACAAGCTGCAATATAATCAGAATACGTGCAGATTTATTCCTAGAGGGTCCCACAACACTATAAACCAATCAGAAGTGAATCACACTTCACAACTTATATGATTTACCTTCCTTGCAACTTCACACTTTTAACAATTTAATAAACTTGTGATAAATTCGCGATTTTGTGATTCACATACTTTAATACTTAACTTAGTGGTTAACCCTTATTCCATGCAATCTGCGATCATGTCGCATCGCATACAAAACAACTTACCATGTGACGACCTTAACACTAAACTCTAAACTTTTCGATTTGCGAAAGTGCTCCCGGTGCAATTTGATCTTCGTCGTTGGTCTTTATTGGATCCGACGGTCTACACTATGTCTTTACTGATCTACTTCGCATCACAAGTTAAATTACTTATCTTTTGAAGTCTTAACCAAAAATACTAAAACCTGCGATGCGCAAATTCTTCACTGGGTTGCGATATGATTCCCGCCGTTGATTTGTTCCAAATCTAACAATCCTCGCTGCTTCTTGCACACCTGATTGGCCTTCTGTTGTGTGGTTAATGCGATATTCAACAGAGAAATAAAAAAAAAGACAGATTAAACCAGATAGCCAAATTAAAATACAAACCACTTAGAATTAAATGAGAAAATGAAATTACAGAGAAGCAAGCCCTTGGATGGCTGGATTTTACATTTCCTTTTCTCTCTTCTCACTCCTCTCTCGTACCTATTTCACACTTTTCTCTCACACCTATTCATGCATATATATATATATATATATATATACCTGAAAGCAGTTCTTCTTGTCTTTTAATAGCTTTTTGTTTGAACCACTCTAAAAAACAAATGCTATCCTATCCTCATGATCTAATCTATTTGGTTTAATATCCTCGCAGGGAGAAACCAATTGCTATTTTATTCATAATTAATTTACCAAATCAAAACAGACTAACTCCTCCCATTTAAAACTAAATAAAATATTAATAATCAATGTTTCTCCACCTCTTTTTAGCCACAACATGTGAACACACAATCACATTGCTGGCTAAATCCGGATGCTCCTACATCACTTCTCTTTTTATAATCATTCATTAAGACTTATCCAAGCTTTTAGATCTTCTTTACATATTATTTTATTGAAGAAATCAATTTTCCCTCTTAAGTGATTTTTTCCCTTTTTGAAATAAAATATTCTTGGCTCTCTATTATTTATTATTTAACCTTTTTATTTAATAATAAAAAATGGGTAAATTTTCCATATATCTCCTAAATAAATTTCCCTCCTCGTTAGCCTATTAGGTGATAACTAGGTAACTGGGGATCAAGTCTCTGTCTCATGGGTTAGGGGATATTACAGTCCTTCCTGCCAAAAATTTCTTGTCTTCAAGTTATTGTAATTGTATTCCCATATCCCACACATACCTAGGAAAATCTTGTTGTAAATGATCTATTGTCTACATATTCATGCTAGGATCCCAATTCCACCTGTTGAATGCCTTTGTACAACCGAACCCCATCTGCTCAGTAATTTATTGTATTGATGAACCTAATTTTCCTACTGGAGCAGATGTTCTGTCACCCTTCATGGAAATATCTACAAAAAGAAGGTTGGTCAGTTTCAAATGGCCCTTATGTTCAACCATTAACATGTTAGGTGAAAGACGCTTGCAATCCATTCCATCCTTGTGCAACAATCCCACAACTAAAGAAGGCATAAAATGAGTGGAGTCTTCTTTTAAAGGTGCATGCATATTAGCTAAAGAACAAGCTTCCATCAATTGCAAGCAAGTTTATGGAACCTCAGTTTTAATCTTTGAACCCCATCTTGCTAATGTGAAATCCCACTTTTACCACAACCAAGTAGTCTCACGGGCCTTACGGTGGCTTGCAACCACCATTTGTTTTGGATTTCAGGAAATGATTCCAATTGCCTCAAACAACTCTTTACCTTTTCGTAATATATCCTTGTGCCTTTGAAAAGTGATGTAAGTCTCCTCTTTTGGGTATGGCATTCTTTTTTGACAATCAAGTGTAAAACTCTTCATTTATTTTTCCATTAACTAAATTCTAGAATTATTTCCCCTGTTACTTTCCACCTCTCTCTGGGTTTTAATGTTGTTATTCTCAACGATGTCCTTGATCTTTAAACATTTAGCACTCTTAGTGATTTAACCAATACCTCCATGGTTTCTATGTTCATATCACGTAAATGTTTCAGATGTAAGAATTGAGTAATCCATATTATGAAATACCATAATATGACAATGTTCTTCACGAAATTCATCCTTGTTTTCAGTTTTCCTTAGAGTGTCAAATCCTTGATGCACCAAATAATTATTGTTGTTTTCAGGTTTCAAACGATTGTGCCTATCATGAGTATTGAATACCAAACTCCTTGAGTTTCATTTTTCACCAAAGAGTCTATTGAACCTAGCCAAATCAAAACAAGGTGTAACCACCCCTCCCACATTTACCCCAGTTTCACCAGCCTGTCAGGGTAAACATGAGATGCAATTTATTATTACATGACTCGACCTCCAAGCTTCAAGTAAGGAAGTGGAGCCTAGAAACTGACCACAAACTGAAAATTCACAACATTTGTGAGGGCTACAGGGACACTCAGGGGCCAAAGAACCACCCGAGGTGACCAAACCTTGAGTTGGGGTTGTTGAGAATTAAATAGGGTAATGAATATGTTAATTCTCTTTAACTTGATAACTGTTTGTGTTTCCTTTTTCCTTATTAGCTTTGTTCCTTATATTATAATTTGAAATACATCAAACAACTGCCAAAACAATAAGAACATTGACATAATATATAGGTTTCAAGTTAGGGCCAAAACCCCTCTTCTTGAGGGGAAAAGCCCTTAAATATCTTCTCTTCTTATATATCCTTCAATTGATGAATACCATGACCTTGTGACTCATAAAAATACCCTCAAATGTCAATATCAACCACTAACTCAACTTCTTGTTGCTAGAACTTTGACCTCCTACAAAAGATCTGAAATTTTGTCTGCCCGACCACTACTACAACTATCATTGCCACACTAGAAGACTTTTATCTTCTTCTTTAGAGCCTCTTCTTCCCTTCGCTTGCCTTTCCTTGATAAATAAATATATAGAGATACCATAAGTGAACTTTGATCGACTTATTTTCTCTCTTCCTTCCAAGATCAAACCAGATATAACTCTTGCACAAAAACCCTAGCTTAGACTTGCACGTGGGAGAGAGAACTAGCTCAAAAAAATTGATTTCCTTCAACCTCTTCTTCATCCTCTTCCTCAACCTCTTCTTTGTTCTCTTATTCATATAGAATGAGAGATAAGTGAGTGATCCTTTGGAGGAATAATTACTCTCATTATATAGGCCTCTTCAAGGGATAGACATGGCTCTTCACCTAGGCCGACTTGATAGCTTCTAGGTCGACTTGATCTTGGAGGGCATTTCGACACTTTAAAGACAAAAATAATTTTTATTTACAAGATACAATGTATCCATTTGGGTATTCAATATATGATAATGACTCTCAAACACTAGAAGCACTCAATGGGTGCTTGACCTATAAAATAAAAGAACTTGAGCATGAAACCCATGCTCCAATAATAATAATTTCTTTCATTTTATAATTTACAAGAATAAATTTCATACTTATGAAGACCAAACCTAGTTACGCATTTTTCGATACTCCCTCTTAATTAAGGAGGTATTAATAAGAGGTACATGGTCATTCTAAATATGAATAGATCTCATAAAAAGAGTCGGATTGGTAACACATTTGTCTAGCATCATATTAACCAACATTGTCACATAGAAAGGCCTTGACTAATAACTCTATCTCTCCACAAGATCAGAGCACAATGCTGATGGACCAATGATTTATAGACATCATCATCATTGTCTCTCAAGGTACATACTCCACCTGGGTGTTATCCAAGTATGATCTTCTTTGGAATATTCTTATCTTGGATAGCTAGTCCTCAAAGAATATCAGTCCACGACTACTCTTTTCTTGAATTCCCTACTACATTATCAAATAGTATCGAATGCCAGATGGTTACCCAATCCTCCATTATTTCTTCCCAAGTGAAGACAAGAATGTAGTTTCTATCTCTCCCTCTTAACTAATGAGGATACATTAACCAAACCAAGCTTGTCTCTCAAGTACACAAGCTTCTTGTTTGGAAGTGACTTTGTCAATATATCAGCTACCTACTCATCAGTGAAGACATACTGGAGCTGCAACACACCATTTTGTACTAGCTATTGAATATAGTGATACTTTTTGTTTATATGATTTATTCTTCCATGAAACACTGGATCTTCAAACACACATATACAATTGGTGTTATCACAAGGTATCATTGTAGGGTTCATCGGTCCTTTAAACAAGCTTGATAGTAGTTTCCTCAACCATAATGATTCTCACTTACTTTGAAAGGCTGCAACATATTCAGCCTCAACACTAATCAAATAAATTGTGTCTTTCTTTCTGCTCATCCATGAGACCATGGAGAACCCCAAACTGAGAAATCCTCCTATAGTGCTCCTTCCATCTTGCTCACTTCCTCCCCGGTCATAATATGTATATCCAATCAGTTGGATATAATTACTTCTATCATAATTCAGACAGTAGTGGATGGTTCCTCATATATATCTCATAATATGTTTTTTTTTGTCGAATTATCATTCTTCGACTCCACTTGGAATTGACTGAGAAAATTTACTGCAAAGAATATGTCTTGACGAGTATTCACCAAGTACATCAGTGAGCCAATAATTTGTCTGTAATTGGAAGGATCCACATGACTTGATTCGTAACTCCTTAGTGTCTTCAATTGTGTGATCATCATAGTGGTCATAGGTTTGCATTCCATCATGTCAAACCTCTTCAGAATCTTGATCACGTACTTTCCTTGACCCAAATAAACTTCGATAGGTCCTTGCTAGAATTATAGTTCCAAATAGTAATTCATCATCCCAAGATCCTTCATGTAAAATCGTGCTGCTAGTTGCTTTTTAGATTCTTCAATTCGACCTTCTACACCTGTCAAGAGAAGATCATATACATAAAAAAGAATGATTACAGTTTCTTCATCTACAACATTAATATAAAGGTTCAGATCAACATAAATTTTTGTGAAGCCTATTCTTTGTAGGTATGCATCCATTATAGCATACCATGCCGTTGGTGCTTGCTTGAGGCCATATAATGGTTTCTTCAATCTGCAAACATATTCCTTCCTATCTTTAACTTTGAATCCCAAGGGTCTCTCTATATATACTTCTTCATCTATTGTGACATTCAGAAAAGCAGTCTTGACATCCATTTGGTGGATGTTCCATCCCATCGAAGCTGCCAGAGAGACTAATGAACGAATCATTGTATATCTTGTTTTTGGAGCAAATGTCTCTTCGTA
Organism: Pinus albicaulis; assembly: GCA_034641835.2. Lineage (NCBI taxonomy): Eukaryota > Viridiplantae > Streptophyta > Pinopsida > Pinales > Pinaceae > Pinus > Pinus albicaulis. The sequence continues at coordinate 1,462,192,266 of CM076582.1, forward strand.
GTTGATGCCTTCTAGTTGAGAGAAACCCGTAGCCAAAAGTATTTCCTTATACTTATCTATAATTCCATTTTCTGCATGCTTGACCTTGTAGATCCATTTGGAAGTTACTATAGATTTGTCTTCGACCCTAGGTACGATCTCCGAGACTCCACTTTTCATTATAGATTGATATTATTCATTCATGGAATTTTTCCATTCCTGATGATTTACAACCTCTTCAAAAGTGGATGGTTCTACTTTTATTATTTTTTTCATGTATTTAGCATACCCAAAATGTTTCTTTGGTTTCTTGCTTTCTCTAAATGATCCTTTTGCTACTCCATGACCTTCTGCATCAAGTAGTGTAGATTTCAACCAACTAGGTATCTTTCTTGTTTTAGGGATGAGCACAGGTTGAATAGGATCATCAGTACCTTCTTCTTGATGGTGTGATTATTCTTCTCCCTTGTCAACTTCTTCCTCAAATATGGTAAGTTATTCATCATCAAAGTCTATGAAAAGTTCCTTTTATTTCTTGAATGCTATGCTTTCATCAAATATGACATCACGATTGAATTCTATGTGATGGCCTTCTTTTATGTAGATATTATAGGCTTTTGATGAGTTGTTGTACCCAAAAAAGGTTCCCTTCATGCCTGGTGGATCCAACTTCCTTCATTTTTCCTTTGGTATATGGATATATACATGACACCCAAAGATCCAGAGATGATCTAGATATGATTTCCAGTGAACACTTCCTCCGAAGTTTTTTTGTCTAGGGATCTGTGGGGACTTTGATTCTAAATGTAAACAGTTGTCTTCATGGCTTCTCCCCACATAAACTTAGGTAGATATTGATTGCGTAACATTTATTTTACACTTTCTTCAATGGATCTATTATTTTGTTCCACAACTCCATTTTTCTTAGGATAATATGGGACTATCAACTCCCTGTTAATCCCAAATTCCTTACAGAATTCTATAATCTCTTTGGAAGTATATTCTCCTCCATTATCAAATCTTAGTATCTTGATTCTTCTTTTTGTAAGGTTATCCACTTCATATTTTAATTCTTGAAAATTTGTAAATACTTCGTCCTTGGGTTTCATTAAGTAAAACCAGTGATCTGAAATTGTGAGAACAAACTGTTTCTCATACAGAGATTTACTGTAGGGGCATTCACCGGATATTTCACCTTTCAAAGAAAGGATGAATCCGGAGGCTACCTGGCCCTTCTACAGACTCTGCCTAAAGAAATAAAATGTAATCACAGAGATCCGATCAATGAAAGTATTTGTTTTAACTACAAATTATTCATTGATCCAACTTTAATGTGTGAATAGGCAAGTATACATATTCTGCAAATGAAGTATAGTGATTTGAAGCTGAACTAACAAGTTTTGTTCACTCTTTAAACCTGCTTGGGAAAAGATAGCTTATAAAAATTTACTGTTTAAAGGAGCAGAATCTGAAAATATGCAGAAAAATTATACAGTATGACAACAAATAATTGTTTAAGCGGTTCACCCCTCTCTTGGGCTACCTCCGCTGGGTCCAAAAGCCTCTAATTAGGCTTTTTCCTCTTTGATTAAATGCTCAAAATGTGAATACAACTGTATAGAAGCCTCAAATGGTGAAATACACTGCAAAAATAGATTCAGAAGGCTCAAATCAGTATAAAATGACTAAACAACCACCTCCATTGGATAAAGGTAGTCCAAAACAGCTCTTCTTCCCTTAGGCCCTGGTGGCTCCACGACCAAAAACATTGGTAAATTCTCTGTTATAGCGCCCTGATGGCTCTGCAAACACTTCCAACAGCTTCAGAATGCTCTCTACACCCAAAATAAAATAAAAAATTCATATCAAAAGGCCTCTCCTAGCCAAAGTTATGGCTCTTTTACTCCAACTGCCAGTTTGGCCTAGAGAAACTCCACTAAATGTGGAGAACTGGAGTTAACTCCAGTTAAAAGTGGCAATGACCCCCAAATCTATCGGGCGCGCTCTAAATTCGGCGGATGGTTAATTGAAACATTAAATATTACTGTTTTAAAAACCCGCATTCATATGCGTCCAACCCGCCAATTGAAATGTTAAATAAACGGTTTAAAAACTGAAATATTAATTAACCAACTCCGCTCCAACATGTGCTTTTGCCACGTACCAAAGCCCACGTAATACCTTTGACTTTGAAAACATACGTTGGTTTTGCCACGGTTTACAACACGTGCCTTTAAACTTGAACCATACGTTTAGCCATTAAACCTTTGATATGTGGGTTTGTAACATTTTTAATATTTCGAATTTGATTTAATATATATAGTATGGTTTAATTATTAAATTTTAATAAGGTTTAATTTAATTTTTTTTTTAATTAATTAAAATATATAATTTAATAATATAATATGTGATTAATAAAAATCATATAAATATTAATAAATATATAATTTAATTAATTAATTAAACCTTAATAAAAATAAAATTATCCCAACACAATATATTAAAAAAAATTCTTTCAAAATTGAAAGTTATTGGGCAAATTCAAACTGCAATATCTCCTCCATACGGCAACGGATTTGAGTGCCGTTTGCGGCGTTGGGATCGTATTGACGAGCTCTTTCCTGTCAATCTGTTTCGGAGCAATTCTAAGCAACTTCATTTTTTGAGCATTTTTCTACAAGAGATTTGATCTCCTGATCACACCTCCCAAATGGGAAGCTTTTGGACCCTCAAAAGCTCTCTGACTAGTGAAACTAATAATGTGGAGACTGATTCTCCACTCTTCCACCTTTGAACAACTGAAATCTATCCGATTTCATCAAATTAAGCTTTTGAGAAAATGATAATCTGTCTCTGGAATCAACTGATTGACCATTGCTAAGATTGACGGAGTCATGATGCAAATGATTAAAATTTGCAGAACAGAAATTGTAATCTGCAGAAAACAAAATTTCTCTACATTGATCAAACTTCCAGAAAGACTTAAAATAACCTTCACCTTGCAAACTGTTCCCATGGCGAATTGTACCATTCTGAAACCAACTTTTTCCCATGCTGAATTGTGTGTCCTTCTTTCTTGCACTGCTTTGCTTTGACACTTCATTCACTGCATTGGCTGACCCAAAATGTAATTCGTGCAACATAACATCATCTTTTTTCAAAGACAAATTGTTATCAAACTGAGACATATTATTAGCAACATCATAAAAAGGCAAATGCTCAAAATCTGGTCGTTTCAACATCAACAAAGTTAGACTTTGACTTGCATTAACCAGTCTTTTTAATTGACCTGCATGGAGTAAAGAAGATTCCAGCTTCTTCTTGTGAGCTCTCACAATGTACTCTTTACCATCTTTGAACAAGTGATACTTGTTTTCATGGCGATAGAAGATGGCCTTCCTGTCAAATAAATAAGGACTTCCCAAAACAATACCTGAGATATCAAGCGGCACCACATCAAGTTCAACTGTGTCAATAAAGTGTGTAGTGATTGCAAAGCGCAATATGCACTTCCTTGAGACTTGTAAATTGGCATCCTTGCATATCCAACCAAGTGGATAAGGCTTTGGATGTGGAATGGTCTCAAGTTTAAGCTGCTTGACCAAATCTTCAGATATAAGATTCGCTTGTGACCCACTGTCAAATAGTGTGTCAATTTTGGTATGCTTTGAAATTACCCTCACATGGAAAAGCTCTATCCTCCTCTTTTCATCATGAGTATCTTTGTGACAATTCAAAGAGCTAGAACTAGGAATTGTGTCTTGCACCACTTATTTCCCCTTAATGTTCTTTAAAACCATGCCTATGCTTTTTGTCTCATCTCCTGAGTCTGACCCTAAGTCTTGCTCAACTGTTGCTACAGTTTTCTCCTTTTCTTTGGTCTTGTTTTTGTTCTTGTATTTTTCTGGTTTCAGTTCAGGATGAAGCTTCCAGCAATGATCTTCATCGTGACTTGTCTTAGAACATTTCTTGCAAAAGAACTTTCCTTTTTCCTTTCTTGAATTAGCAACTCTCTTCTTTCCTTTGTTTTTAAAATTACTATCCTCATCAAAAGTATTCTTTCCTCTAGCTTCTAGATGTGTAGCCTACACACAGACTTCATCTAAGCTGGTAGGATTGAACAATAGAATAGTATGTTGCAGATAATTGTGCAAACCTCCTATGTATTTCAACAAGGTGTCTTGACTTTGCAAGTCTACTCCAAGTAGAAGTGCTCTCCTTCTAAACTCTTGGGTATAATCTTGCACATTTTGACCCTTAAGTTGCCTAAAATTTTGCCAATTCATGATTGCTTTCTGAATATGAGCAAGAGGATAAAATTGTTTCTTAATGGCTGTAATAAACTCAGTCCATGTTAGAGTTATCTTACCATGCTTTTTAATTTCCTCTCTAGTCTTGGCTTCCCACCAAACCAAAGTTGCTCCATCCATTCTCAAAGAGGCTAATTGGATTTTTGTGTCATCATCATGCAAATTCTGAATTCTGAGATAGACTTCCAGCTGTCTAATCCAGTTATCCAATTTTTCTGCATTCACATCACCATTAAACATCGGCAACTCAAACTTCACATCAAGCTTTAACAAAGGATTTCTAAGAGATGTTTTTGTTTTGTGTGACTGATTTTCAGAAGTTGAAGAGGATGATGTGGAGGAAGAGGATGACGATGGAGATGAAGGATCACCATTTCCTCCATTCCCTTTCTTAGACTCATCTTTGTCTTTCTTTCCTCCTAAAGAATCTCCTTCTTCTCTTTGGTCTCTAGACCCTTCTCCAGCAATTCTATCATTTCTCTCATGGTATAGGATCCTAACCATCTCTGTCAAATCCAAGAAAGCTTTTCTAAAGACTCTTTCTTCCTCCTTTGGATCCATTTCCTCATGTACTTCTCCTTCTCTGGATGACATGTTTGTGGATGATTCTAAGGCTATTGAGGATGAAATGGAAGGTGGATGTAATGGCACTCTAGCCCTCCTTGGTTGAGGATTAACTTGTTCTCTAACCAATTGACCTTCCCATCTTTTCAATTTCAGCCTAGTAAGCATCAAATTTTGCAGAATAATACAATTTACTTGCACAAATTTCACAAACTCTTAAGCAAAACCTTGAGCTCCGATACCAAACTGATCTGAAATTGTGAGAACAAACTATTTCTCATACAGAGATTGACTGTAGGGGCATTCACCGGATATTTCACCTTTCAAAGAAAGGATGAATCCAGAGGCTACCTGGCCCTTCTACAGACTCTGCCTAAAGAAATAAAATGTAATCACAGAGATCCGATCAATGAAAGTATTTGTTTTAACTGCAAAGTATTCATTGATCCAACTTTAATGTGTGAATAGGCAAGTATACATATTCTGCAAATGAAGTATAGTGATTTGAAGCTGAACTAACAAGTTTTGTTCACTGTTTAAACCTGCTTGGGAAAAGATAGCTTATAAAAATTTACTGTTTAAAGGAGCAGAATCTGAAAATATGCAGCAAAATTATACAGTATGACAACAAATAATTCTTTAAGCGGTTCACCCCTCTCTTGGGCTACCTCCGCTGGGTCCAAAAGCCTCTAATTAGGCTTTTTCCTCTTTGATTAAATGCTCAAAATGTGAATACAACTGTATAGAAGCCTCAAATGGTGAAATACACTGCAAAAATAGATTTAGAAGGCTCAAATCAGTATAAAATGACTAAAAAACCACCTCCATTGGATAAAGGTAGTCCAAAACAGCTCTTCTTCCCTTAGGCCCTAGTGGCTCCACGACCAAAAACGCTGGTAAATTCTTTGTTAGAGCACCCTGCTGGCTCTGAAAACACTTCCAACAGCTTCAGAATGCTCTCTACACCCAAAATCAAAAAAAAATTCGTATCAAAAGCCCTCTCCTAGCCAAAGTTATGGCTCTTTTACTCCAACTGCCAGTTTGGCCTAGAGAAACTCCACTAAATGTGGAGAACTAGAGTTAACTCCAGTTAAAAGTGGCAACGACCCCCAAATCTGTCGGGCGCGCTCTAAATTCGGCGGACGATTAATTGAAACATTAAATATTACTGTTTTAAAAACCCGCATTCATATGCGTCCAACCCGCCAATTGAAATGTTAAATAAACGATTTAAAAACTGAAATATTAATTAACCAACTCCGCTCCAACATGTGCTTTTGCCACGTACCAAAGCCCACGTAATACCTTTGACTTTGAAAACATACGTTGGTTTTGCCACGGTTTACAACACTTGCCTTTAAACTTGAACCATACGTTTAGCCATGAAACCTTTGATATGTGGGTTTGTAACATTTTTAATATTTCGAATTTGATTTAATATATATAGTATGGTTTAATTATTAAATTTTAATAAGGTTTAATTTAATTTTTTTTTAATTAATTAAAATATATAATTTAATAATATAATATATGATTAATAAAAATCATATAAATATTAATAAATATATAATTTAATTAATTAATTAAACCTTAATAAAAAATAAAATTATCCCAACACAATATATTAAAAAATTTTCTTTCAAAATTGAAAGTTATTGGGCAAATTCAAACTGCAATATCTCCTCCATACGGCAATGGATTTGAGTGTCGTTTGCGGCATTGGGATCGTATTGACGATCTCTTTCCTGTCGATCTGTTTCGGAGCAATTCTGAGTTTCATTTTTTGAGCATTTTTCTACAAGAGATTTGATCTCCTGATCAACCAAGTCTTTCTTGAATGATCATATATAAATGTGACATAATATAGATGACCTCCAAGTGATTTAGGAGTCATATGGCCACATACATCAGAGTGAATGAGATCCAATATTTATTTTGACCATGAAGCACTGCTTCCAAATGGTCTCTTTGTATTCTTACCCAATTCACCTGCTTTACATACTCCTTCATGATCTTCCTTCATTTCAGATATTCCATCTACTATGGAACTTAGAGTTGGAAGGATCTTGAAATGTAGGTGGAAAAATCTTCTATTCACGAGTTCACACGGGTTAATTTCAATGTGAACTAGGGCTTAGGCCACAGGAGATGTCAGTCTGTAGAGTCTTCATTCTCGAATGCCAATGAATTTAACTTTTTCTATGCTTGAGTATTTACTACATACAACAACATTTCCACCAATGAAATCTACTCTATCACCCTTATCTTCTAAGCTTGAAATGGAAACTAATTTTTTATGCAAAACTGGAACAAATAGAATGTTGTTGAGGTGTATGTTGCTTCAATTTTCCAACTTTATAGAGGTCGATGCAATACCCTTATATGATAGCTCTTGTTCTCTCCAAGTTCCACTAAATAAGTGGATTTTCCTTTTGATAGGGTCTTCAAATGTTTGGAATGGGAAGTCATGTATCTTGATGCATCATTATCAATTACCAAAATGTCTTCATCTTGAAAATTTTTGTTGGAGAGAGCCGACAAGAGACCTTCATCCTTGATTAATACCTTATTTGAAGAAAGTAAGAGATTCCATGCTTTCTTGATACCTTCCTTGAGATGGCTTGCTATCTTGGAACATTTCTTGATGAACTTCTTAATTGTAGAGGAGATATTAATTATGCCCTTTGCTAACGTTAGCTCTGATACCATGTTGAGAATTCAATAGGGAAATGAATACGTTAATTCTCTTTAACTTGATTACTATTTGTGTTTCCTTTTTACTTATTAAATTTGTTCCTTATTATTATAATTTGAAATACATCAAAAAACTACGAAAACAATAAGAAAAATGACACAATATATAGGCTGCAAGCCAGGGCCAAAATCCCTCCTCTTGAGGGGAAAAACCCTTAAATATCTTCTCTTCTTATAGATCATTCAATTGACAAATATCATGACCTTGTGACTTAGAAAAATAACCTCCAAGATTAAGATCAACGACTAACTTGGCCTCTTGCTGCTAAAACTTTGACCTCCTATGGAAAATCCAAAATTGTATCTTCTCGACAATGACTGCAACTGTTGCTGCCACATTAAAAGACTTGGATCTTCTTCTTTAGAGCCTCTTCTTCCCTTCGCATGACTTTCCTTGATACATAGGGATAGAGAGATACCCTAAGTGACCTTATCTTGACTTATTTTCTCTCTTCCTTCCAAGATCGAACCCGATATAACCCTTGCGCAGAAACCCTATCTTCGACTTGCACATGGGAGAGAGAACTAGCCCAAACACTTTGATTTCCTTCGACCTCTTATTAAACCTATTATTTATTCTCTTATTCATATAAAATGAGAGATAATTGAGTTATAATTTGGAGGAGGATTTCCTCTCTTTATATAGGCCTCTTCAAGGGATATATGTGGCTCTTCACTTAGGCAGACTTGATAACTTCTAGGTCGACTTGATATTGGAGGGAATTTCGACACTTTAAAGATAAAAATAAATTTTCTTTACAAGAGACAATGTGGCCATTTGGGTGTTCACTATATGAAAATGAATCCCAAACCATAGAAGCATTGAATGGGTGCTTGAACTATCAAATAAAATAACTTGAGTATGAAACCCATGCTCCAATAATAATAATTTCTTTTTAGTTTATAATTTATAAGAATACATTTTATACTTATGAAGACTGAACCTAGTTAAATATTTTTCAACAAGGGCTCCTTATCACATAAATTAACCCCCAATCGCTTGCATAACAAGGCCTCCATGCATTTGAAGGCCTCCGACCACACTCACAATCCTGTATGGGTGCGGTTGTGACCCAAATTGTCTATTTTAAAGGGTGTGGTCCTGAGATCTGAGCTACAATTCTAGGTTAGCCTCCAGACCACTACCCAAAACTTCCTGAGACTTCTTAGAATCATTAAAGACATGAAAAAATGGCTAAACATGTAAACTTGAAGGCATAACTTGACATATGCTTCCTAGAACATGACAAACATTTCGTCAAACACATTGCAAACATGTAAGCTGCAAGTCATGAATGCATATCTTGTCATAAGTCTGATATTTTTCTAAGAATTAACAAGAAGGACCTATTCACTCTACACATAACTGAAACAACACATATTACTCCATACATTCATCAACCTATCAATAGCTAAACAATTCATGACAAGAGCCATAGAAGATATACATCATATGAATAACATATAACCCGAAAATAACTATGATACGAAACATGGAACCTCAACCATAACACCGCCAACACAATCGATACAAATATGCATGAATCACAATATAATAATGCCTCTTATTAGCATATGAAAATACCAACCAATTTAGGGACTTTCACATACCACTTTACCATAGATTGGATTGAACCAAATCTCTCTTTCATCCAATCACCCCCACGCCATATGTAGAAATATGGTGAAAGAATTGCAACTACTCAAAAAATTTATTCTAAATCAATAGACACAATCTACTCTACTGCTTTGCTGAAATTAATTCACTATTTATAACACCATTCACAAACATGCATCAATAAAATACACAAGTACACATATTTATCTAGGGGAAACCAATTGGTAAAGACCCCTTAAGCCTGCTTGCATTAATCATATGAATTACAATTGCTTGCTAGCTCTGAGGTCAAATTGCAAAAGAATATTTGTTCTCTCTTCTCAATGAGAAGATATGATCCAGACTTAGTAAATTTCTACCTCCACCTGAGCTCCCATTTTCTTGCGCAAATCTTGAGGAAATAGGCCCCTATTCATTAGGATTTTCCTCCAAATTGATTGTGCAATTATCAAGGATTGATCACTGATTGCATTCAACACTTGTACACTCAAAACTAGTCTACAACTGATGTTACACTACCTTGGATTCTCCACCGCAATTGACAAATTCAATTCCTTGCATGCATGAGCCATTTTTGGTTGATTGATCAGTTAATTAGATGATCACTGAGTTATATTGTTGTCCCACTGCACAACTAACCTCCAACTAGTTCTGTCAAAAGTTAGAACTAATTGAATACAATTGGAAATAACTAAACTAGACTGCTGCAAATTAGCAATCAACACATGGAAACTGAACTCCAAACCCTTAACTCGAATTTACTGAGCTAACTGAGTGACAAGAGACATGTCCCCTCAGTTAATTGCCTCCAAGTTGTCTGTTGATGTGGAAATTTTGAATTTTCACAATTTGACCAAGGATAAGTCAAATTGAGACTTTATTTCTACGCTATTTAACACTCCCTCTTAGCAAGAAAAATATTTTCAAGCACCCCTATCCCGCACTTGTGGAATTCAAAATTCCCTCTTGAAAAATCCTTTGTCAAGATATCAAAGTATTTTTCCTCTGTCAGAATGTGTTGTAGCAACATTATCCTCCTTTGCACACAGTCACATAGATGATGATAATATATATATATATATATATATTCTTGAATCGATCATGAAATACCATACTTTCAGAGATCTTAATCGTACTCTGATCTGATTATCACAATAGATCACACTTGGATCCATCTCCCGATAAAATAGTCCCACAATTTTCTTTCTCATATATATTGCCTCACATGTTGCTTGAATTGCATCCATGTATTCATCTTCTGCTGAGTTGAGTGCCTTAGACCTCTACTTCTTGTTTTACAGGGAAATTGTTGTGGACCCAACACTGAAAATTCCACTAGATGTACTCTTTCATTTAGATGGACTACCTGCCCAGTCTGATTTTGTGAAGCCACACAACTTCACTCCCTCTGTCCAATTGAACCATAATCCCTAATAGGTAGTGCCTCTAAGGTACTGCAAAAAATGCTTTGTTTCCTTCCAATACAATTTGGTTGGCCTAATTGTTGGGTAATTTAATTGATACTAAATTACTTCATTAATTGTCAACCAAGGTTCGTGCACTTATGAAGTGTATGTGAACCATATATGCTAGGAATTATATCTTTGGATGAAAATTTTCGAAGTATGGATGTGTTAAATGAGATTAGAGACTTGTCACAAAAACTATTTCCATTAAAGCTACATTAAAAACAACTGCCAAAATGAATTGAAAAATTAATCTATCACTTGAAATCTCAACTTATTCTAATTGCAAAATTTAAAGTCTATCTCTAATTGCAGAATTGAAAGTCTATCTCTAATTTCATAAAGGAAATGCTAATGCTAAATTGCAGAAAATGAATCCTAATACTAGTTGCAGAATTGGAGTTTTAACACTACTTTACAAAAATAGATCTTAATATAAATTGCACAAAAGGAAATTTATTGCAGAAATAAATGCTAATGCTAATTTCTTGCAAAAGGAAAGTAAATCAGACAAGAACTTGTAACTTCAAGTGATTAATAATGTTTCTAATTCTATGAAAAACCATCTCTTCATCATCCATGCAATTATTGAGTTACAAAACTAAATTGATTTTAACAAAATGAATGTTAGAAATAGATATTTTTGGTATTTTCTTTTATGAGAGCTCTAGAAACAAAACAACAAGTGATTAAAAATAAAATAAAATGTAATCATTCAGAAATAAAACTACATGAAACTTCTATGTGAATGCAAAGTATTTATGAAAAATTGCAATGTGAACAAAAACTAACTATCCTTACAACTCTCCACAAGGTGCTCCCATGAGTGTAAGGCTATCACTACTCAAACGATAGCTCAACCACACATTGGATGGGAAAAAAGTATTATATTAATCCGGAGAGGTCTCTTAAACAAAGTTTCAAATACTGAAATGAAAAACAACTTAACTTAAATATGTTTTTGGTATTTCCTCACAGATTCTATACAATTCTTCATTGGACTAATTTAAGATTCCTATGCTGATAGGAAATTAAATTGGTTTTCCATCTATGAAGTAAACCTATATTAATACTCCATTTCCTCATGATTTGCTACTGGGATATAAAACCATGAGGGGTTCTTCTCGAATCATATCTTCATGATCAAACAACTCTTCTCCACGCTCGCTTGATCTCGTCATGACGTCCTTCCGAACTTCGTTCGACTGTTGCATTGTCATAACCAGAGTTTGATTTTAGGTTTGAGTCTTAGATATTTCGATCTCTGTAACTTTCCAGATCATGCCGATAGGTGGAGAACCATGTGGGGAACATATTCCATCCGCAGGTATCATTCCTTCATTGGTTCATTGCAACATATCTAATGATGGATATGGCTACAAAATTCAATAGTAGCTCTAAAATGATCAAGATTTTGTACTTGTAGAGATGTTTTAATTATATTAAAAAAGAAACAATATATTCTAAAACATGGATGATTAATACATTTTATATGCTTAAGTAATTCTGATATGACCTTGATTAGGATGAAACTGCTACAAAATGGTCACAAAAATATAGAGGAGAGGGAAAAAGGATAGTAAAAAAGAAAAAAAAAATTGTACTTCAACAATGTTGGGTAATTTATGAAGTGTATATGCGCTATATATGCTAGGAATTCTATCTTTGGATAAAATTATTCTACCTATGGATAAGTGTTAAATGATATTAGAGAGTTGTCACACAAATGTTCTTTCCATTAAAGCTACATTAAAATCAAATGCCAAACTGAATTGAAAAATTAATCTATCACTTGAAATATCAACTTATTCTAATTGCATAATTGAAAGACTATCTCTAATTGTAGAATTAAAAGTATATCTTTAATTGCATAAAGGAAATACTAATGCTAAATTGCAAAAAATAAATCCTAGTAATAGTTGCAGAATTGGAGTTTCAACACTATTTTTCAAAAGAGATCTTAATATTAATTGCAAAAAAGGAAATTTAACTCTATTTGCAAAAAGAAATGCCAATGCTAATGGTTTGAAAAAGGAAGTAAATCAAACAAAAACTTGTAACTTAAATTGATTACTAATGTGCGCTAATACTCTGAAAAACAATCTCTTCATCATCCATGAAATTAACTTAGTTATAAAACTAAATTTCTTTGAACAAAATGCATGTTAGAAATAGATATTTTTGGTATTTTCTTTTATGAGTGCTTTGGAAACAAAACAAAAGGTTATTAAAACACAACTGAAATGTAATCATTTAGAAAGAAAACTACATGAAACTTCTATGTGAATGTAGACTATTTATGAAAAATTGTAATGTAAATAAAAAATAACTATCCTTACAAGTCTCTAGGGGGCCTTCCTGTGAGTGTAAGTCTATCACTGCTCAAATGATAGCTCAACTACACATTGGAAAGGAACATAGTATTATATTAATTCGAAGAGGTTTCTTGAATAGATTTTTGAATACTGAAATGAACAACAACTTAACTTAACTTAATTATGTTTTTAGTCTTCCCTCACGACTTTTATACAATTCTTCATTGAACTAATTAAGAGTCCTATGTCGATATGAAATTAAACTGGTTTTCTATCTAAGAAGTAGACTTAAAATAAAACTCTATTTCCTCATGATTTGCTATTGGGAGAGAAAATCATGAGGGATTCTTCTCGTATCATATCTTCACAACCGAAAAAAGGTTCTCCACCCTCGCTTGATCTCGTCATGATATCTTGTCGAACTTCACTTGACTACTACATCGTCATAACTGGAGTTTGACTTTAGGTTTTACTCTTAAATCTTTCCATCTTCGTAACTTGCTATATCATGACAATAGGTGGACATCCATGTGGGGAACATATGTCATCTACATGTATCTTTCATTCATTCATTGGTTCATTGCGACCTACCTAATCATGGAGATCGCTGCAAAATTCAATATTAGTTGCAGAATGATCAATATTTTGTAGTTGTAGATATGTTTTAATTATAATTCACAAAGAAACAATAGATTCTAAAACATGGATTATTAATATCTTTTATATGATTGAGTAAGTATTATAATTCCTTGATTAGGCTAAAAATGCTACAAAATGGTCACAAAAATATAGAAGAGAGGGAAAAAGGATAGTAAAAAAGAAAACAATTTTAGACTTCAACATTCCCCCACACCAAAGGTCCTGCATGTCCTTATGCATCAAAAATTCAAAATTGGCTCCTCCTTTTTCAATGTATGATCTCAGAAGCTTGTGCAACCACATCTAGACTAGTGCTTCCCTTTATCTTTTTAATGTTGAAGTTTCCCTTGGTCTCTTCATCAAAAATTTACTTTGCAACCCCTTGTTGTAACATATCTGGTTTTGATAAGTTATATGTTGTAAAATAAAAATAAAACAAAAGAAAAATATAAAAAATCTTACAAAGTGAAAAATGGAAGAAAAGAAATAAAGAAAAATAGAAAGAGAGCACATTAAAATGCCTCTTAAAAAATTAAATAGTGATATATAGTGTTGCTAGTCCAAATTCCACTACAAATAAGATTAAAGTTTTAAATCATTGTTATTTATATTCTTAATAAATTCTTAACCGTACATTTTGATATGCTTAATCAAAAAATTGTAATAAAGTGATAATTGATGTGACCCTTTATCTGCAAGCGATAAAGTGACCGCAAGATTAGAGGGAGGAGATGTGGCCTGCCCAGATTGACAACATCCACACTTCTTCGCCCCCCCGCCTAGCCCATCCAAAGATTATCTGACAGGGGGGATCTTGGTAGGATGTCTCTGCAAACCTGCCTTTGGAAACGTGGCTCCTTTTTGTTAAACCCACACCCCCCCTCTCCAATTCCACTTACGACATGCACCCCCCTCTGGGTCCTATACAAAACCACTCTTCCTTTCTGCCAACCATTACACCACTCACTCCTATCGCTCCATCGTCACCCTCCACGTCACTTCACATACCAATCACCAATTTCCACTTGTCTTAATTTATTAGTTATAACATACCCGCTTCACCGTTACAAATGCTCATTCGACATTAATTCAACTCCCGCGCCCAAAGAAAATTTTCACCACAGATAAAGTGTCAAATTATAAATTCTTTGTTTGAATTTGACAGTGAGGTTTCTTTGTTTATTACCTTGGTATATGAACAATTCCGCAACTCATTCAAAGAACCAAGCATTCCATAAAATCTTTCATAAAGTTTCAAGGCCACCAAAATCTTCATTCAAACACCCAAGTACTAGTTAACCAGGTATTTAAAACGAATCCTCCATTTTCTTTTCAAATATGGACCCTAAGAATAAACTTGTCCCTCAGGATAATCCAATGTTGCCCCCATTTGTAGATTTTGATCACCAACCCCTAGTTGACCAGCTCTACCAAATTTCAGAGACCAATTGTGAATTCGACCTCTACGAACTTCACAATTGGCTCCAACAAAAACATTTGGATAACAATGATGACCTAGGATTATGGGAGTCCACCCTGCCTCAGTACATTTTTCCAGAAACCCACTATTTTCTTGATTTCTTCATCCGGTGCCAATTTCACTATATACCCATCCAAAGAACTATAGTGGCATAGAATGGGGAAATTCTCTTTGCCATTAATGGCCACTCTCTTTCCGAAATGATCCAGATTAAAAATGATAATCTCGGGAAAAACTTTCACCCAGATTCCCTCATGGAAATGTATAATAAATTGGATTTCCCTCAAAGAGCTAAATTTTTTGAAACCTTATTGCCTAATAATTCCCAACTTCCTAAGACAAACCCTCCCTATACAACTTCCATTTTTCCCAAGAAAGTTAAGAAAATCATTTCAATAATTGCTTGCATACTAGGGTATTATTCATACCAATGGATAGATGAAAACATCTTTTATTTCTATATATATTCTCAAGTGATGAAAAACAACCCATTGTTTTTTGTTACAGTGAGTTTTTACCAGAAATGATTCATGAGCAATTCATGAAATTTTCAAGTGAAGGAGTTTTCAGATATTCATCCATCCTAGTCTATCTTCTCATTTATAATCAATCAGAAATATTTCCCTTTAAAATATAGAAGAATGAAAACTAAGGGAACCCTCAGTCAGTTCTTCATTGGACCTCCTTGGTCAGAAAGAATAAAAAAAAAATTGCATTCAGTTACTTTGTGGACCAGTTCTTACATGTAGCAACCAGTTTGTTGAACAACAATGCAGAACCCGGGATAGACCCAGAAATCAAAATAATTTTACATTTAAGTGATCAAAAAAATAAGGGAGTTTGGTATTTATACCAAAGCTATACATAAATATGGATATATGGTTTTGAATTGGCCCCTTACAAACTCCCCAAATATGTACCAATTAGAATATTTTCTTTGGAATTCATTAGAAAAATTATCAACATAGATCAAGTACACTTTCAAGCAACCAAGAAAATGACTCAGTTTAAGATAAAAACACAATTTGGTACTTTCACATGTAATGAAAGGACAACAAGGAAAGAAGAAGACATTATCTTAAAGAACATGAATTTTAAGCACAATTTTACCTGGTCCTATGATCCTTTTGGCATAATTTCAAAAATGAGAATAGAGAAGAAGTATGATTCCTATATTCATACTCCTAGACCAGAAATTGAACGGTTTATGAATCTGGAAGAGTGGCAAGAAAATACTTTGCAAGAGGCTGAAGAGCAGATTTTATCTACTTCATAGACTCCATTAGCTCAGGAAAAGGGAGATAAAATACCAAGGGAAACCATCTAATCATGTTTATCTAATCATGTTGAGTGATATGTTTTCATCTTTTAGATACATTCTTCCATGTGTTTATCTTGTAATTTTATAAGAAGAAATCATGTTTGTTCATGCTTCGTCTTAGAAAAGGTTTACATGATATGTCTATGTTCTTCTAAATGAATGAATTCACCTCAGTGCTCATTCATAATTTCTATCACTTCATCGTATACTCAATGACAAATTAAACATGCTTTCAAGCTACCTACCTGGCCTCACACATTCTCTATAAATTGACCTTGAAATTTAGACCTAAAAACCCTAGACCTAACCTCCTCACTGACATTCCTATCCAGCACTCAAAACATCAAAAAAAAAATCCTATTTACTGAGTTTACATACCTAGCCTAAGATCAATAGATATTCAGTCATTCCATTGACTACAAAGTGAAAACAGGAGAGCCTTCTCTGGTCTTGGTAGGGCTAGCTACCTGACCTAAAGGCTAGTTTGTGGTTACCTTCCTTCAATCCCACTCTCAGCCTTTGGAAGTTGGGGGGAGTGATAACATTTTTGGCACCATTATTGGGGATCTATTGCAAAAATTTCCCTGGGAATATTTCTTTAGTCCTCTGAAGGTTAGACTTGTGGATGACAAGTTCTAGCATTTGAAACAGGTTGAGTTCCTAAATTTGAGCCAAAGTTCAAATTCATATGTAATTTGGCTCCTAAAATACATACTAGCTCAAATCCAGACCCAAATCCCTCACCATTTTTTACTGACCCTGAGAGTCTTTTAAAAAAATAGAAAAATAAAGTCTCGGAAAGTTGGAAAGGATATTCTTCTGCTTTTCAAATCAAATTCCTTTCCTACGAGATTTTATTCAGAAGATTTGTCCTATAATTCTGAATTTAAAACATCTTTATTCAGGTCTAAGTTTGAAACTTTACTTTCAGAAACCATCTTTGATCCTATTGATTTTGATACACACTTACCATTGTCCAAGTCTTCTTATTCTGAGCTTGCTAGTGAAGTTTTGCCCAATTTTCAGAAACTTGAAGGTCTGGCTGATAAATTTTAAGTAACTTCTGAAAGGGATTATTTCCAATATCAGTAGTAGGATTTTTCTTCATAACCTGCTTAAACATATTCTCATACAATTACATCATCATCCCTTCCTTTCATTCCATCATTACCTTTTCAATTTTTCACTCCATCAACACCTCCACTACCCCCTCCATTAGTCATGGCTAGATTTTCTCTGTTGATCCTACCTCAACAACGCACTACACTAGGCTTAAAACTATGTTCAAATAATTTTTCTTTTTGATGTAACATCAGAAGTTACTGCTCATCAACACATTTTCAAAGTAATTTATTTCATAGATATTGAAGAAATCGACAATGATGACGCCAAGATGTGCATTCTAGTGAAAAAAAATTTAGGAGAGGTAAACAAATGGTTTCACACTCTAACAATTGGTTTTGTAGCTACCTCATAGCAATTAATTGACTTGTTTATGGCGAAATGAGAAGAGAAGAAGAATACATTGCAGATTCTAGCTGAGTATAACACCTTGAAAATAAATCCCAATGAGTTTGTCCAAGACTTTACATCTTGATTCAATAAAATACATGATTCAATTCTTGAGAATATTAAACCTCCTCCAGGCCTTGATTTGCTTCATTACCTTGATGATTTTTATCCCGACATGGCTTATAAGCTGAGGGAAAGAAATCTATCAAATCTTGAAGAAATTTAGAGAAATGTCATGAGCATTGAAGAAAACCTGATCATCAAGCAGTCAAAAATCAAAACAGAGAAAAGAGTAATCATCAAGGAAGAAAAATCTACTTCATCAGAGGTCAAATTAGATACCTTGATCAAAACCATGGAGAAGATGATGGATAAAATGACCATCGCTGATCGACAAGCTGGAACCTCCATTAGAAATCCCAATTTCAGGGTAAAAATCATTAGGCTCAGTACAGGATCAAGCAAAGGGAACAAAGGGGTCAGGATCCACAAGGTCATTAGAAAATGAAAACTCCATTTCAGAAAAACTACAATGAAGGCCCCGATGAAGAGGAAGAAGAATAAATTTCAGGCGAGAATCATTTGTTTGATGAAAATCAACAACCTATTTTCCTCACTGAAGAAGATCAGTTTTCTGCAGAAATTTATGCACCGGACAATCAACAATATGTCTTGTCAAATGATTACATGCTATCAATCCGAACGGAATATTACCAAAGGGGATATCAAAATTATCTTTCTCAAGTGCAGAGAAAGTATGGTTTAAGGATTAGGAATGTTCCTATAACCTCCAATCAGAAAAAAAACAGAATGCTCAAGTAGATGCTCATCATAAATAAACTACCACTCCAAATAAAAGCAAAGACAAATGACCGGTTGTTCCTAATCATTCTAGAGGCAATGAAGCTTCCACCAATGGTCATAAAAATGATAAAGAAGTCCAATATGGACGACACAAGAAATATATTTCCCACAAATATCAGTTCGAGAAGAAAGATGCATCATTAAAAGAGGTAGAAAAACATTATGCTCTTTTTAGTCTTGAAAATGAAATTACCAAGTTGAAAGACTCCATTAATCTAACTTAAATAGTCAAGAATGACCAATACAAATTTCAAGTAGCTAAGTTTCTTGGGGTGGATCATATATTGGATATGGTTAATGTGAGTGATGATCACCCAAAAGTTCTATTTGGTCCTGTTGTTAACAATGATCTAGAAGATAATGAGGTCCCTCCATTTTATCTTAGCCTCAAATCCATGATTTTATCCTCCATAATGCCATGCTTGATTCCGGAGCCTCTCATAACCTTATTCCCAAGGCCATTACGGACATATTAGGCTTGGATATCACAAGACCTTATCATGATCTTTGTTCATTTGATTTGGGGAGGGTGAAATTTCTTGGCCTCATTAAGGACCTAGTGGTGTCTTTAGAAAAAATCACAGCCAAGAATGTCCTCATGGATATTGTTGTGGCCGATATCCCTCCTAGATATGGAGTGTTTCTCTCTCGGTCATGGGGAGCAAAGCTTAGAGGTACCTTGCAGCTTGAATTTTCATATGCTACCATTCTCGTCTTTGGGCAACTTAGAAAACTATATCGGGAAAGTAAAATGAAGTACATTATCAATAGCAGATAAAAGCATAATAATCATCCCATACATGTTGTCCACATGGATTTAGAGTCCTTTATCTTACTCAATGATTAATGTTCAACATCTTCCGAAGTTTTGATTGAAGAGAAAACATAAATTTTTGGTTTTTCAAATTATGTTTTATAAATTGCAAATGCAGAAATTCAAGAAAAGATGCCAAGTGGTTTGGAACCAAGCATATCATCCCAAAAAAGAGATGAAACAATGAAAGAAAGAGAACCTTTTGGTACAATAGAAATCTATCAAACGACAAATGAATTTCAGTCTTCCGATTTTCGGCTTCCTGATGAAGAAAGTGGTTTGTGGACCATGGACTTCAATGGAGCCTTGGATAAATAAGGGGTTGGCATTGGAGTGTGGATTCAAAACCATATAAATCAATCACTTAACATTCCTCCCAATGTTCAAACGTCCTCTTATAACTTGTATTTCAACTGTTCGAACAATAAATCTGAGTATGAGGCTTTGATAGTCGGTCTAAAAATTCTTAGCAAGTTAGATGCCAAGAAAATTTATGTGTATGGCGACTCCAAGCTGGTAATAAAATAACTCAAAGGGGAATACCAGGCCAAGCATCCAAGGATGTGAGCTTACCGAAATGCAGTGTTATATATCCTCAATACCTTCACTGAGTATACTTTTTCGTTGATCCCAAGGGACATCAATGTTATTATTGATTCTCTTTCTACTTCAGCCATCATGTTTAAAATTCCATTGTATCCTAATAAGAAGTATGAGATAAATTTCAAACACCACCCTGTTGTTCTAGATAATATTCAGTATTGGTAGGTCTTTCAAGATGATAAACAGATCAACAACTTATTACAAACGGAAGAGGAATTTGTGAATTCACAAACGGATAACCAGTACTCTAAATATGGCCAAGAATTCCATGCAACAAAGATGCAATTTATTCGGCTGAAATACAACTCCATTCCAAGAGGTTTAGTGCCTTTGGAGGATATTTTCGATCAAGACGATTTTGCATGAAAACTGACCATGATACCAACATAAGTGGGAGTGGAAGATCTCAATATTGGCACTCCGAAAAAGCCAAAGATGGTCCAGATTTCAAAATCCTTCAACGTAGAAATGAAAGGTAAATACACAGCGCTTATGTCTCCGTTTGTTGATGTATTTTCTTGGGAATATTTAGATTTTAAAGTGTACGATAATAGTATAATCTAGAATACAATTCCCTTAAAGCCAGATCAGAAACCTTTCCGCCAGAAGTTAAGGAGAATCAATCCCAAGTTGATTCCCTCCATTCAAAAAGAGGTAAATAAATTCTTTAATGTTGGTATTATATTTCCACTTTTCTTTTCAAATTGGATGTCTAATTTATTACCAGTGGGAAAGAAGATAGGAGAGATTCGTTTGTGTATAGATTTCAGAAATATGAATAAATTGTCACTGAAAGACAATTATCCACTACCAAAGATGGACCATATTATGCAAAGGGTAGTTGGATCTTCTAGACTTTCATTGTTGGGCAGATACCCTGGGTATAACCAAATTTTAGTACATCCAGACAATCAGGAAAAGACCACATTTACAACAACATGAGGCACCTTCATGTATGCCAAAATGCCCTTCAGATTGAATAATGCAGGGGAAAATTTTCAGCGAGCAATGGATATTGCTTTTGCCAATGAAAAGGATGTATTTTTGGTCATCTATCTTGATGACATCACTATTTTTTCCAAGACAGATGAGCAACACTTACAACACTTGAAAACAATTTTTCAGAGATGTAGAACATTTGGCATATTGTTGACCCAAAGCAAAGCCTTTTCTCTATGGGGGAAGGTAAATTGCTGGGCCATATCATATCAAAAGATGGAATTAGGATAGATCCTTCAAGGATTGAAGCAATTTAGACCTTGGACTATCCTAGGAGCAAAAAGGAAATCCAGTCATTCAATGGAAAAATCAACTTTTTAAGAAGGTTTGTCCCCAATATTGCTGAACACTTGAGGCAAATTAGTGACATGGTGAAGAAATATAGTGACGTAAAATTTTCTGAAGAGGTGAAGAATTCATTCAATCAAGTTAAATTTTCTTTATCTCATGCTCCTATTATTATCAGTCCAGATTAAACACTTGATTTCATCATTTTTTCGTTTTCTTTGGAGCACATTCTAGCTGTTGTTCTTTTGCAAAAGAAAAATTAGAACACAGGGCATCCCATTGCCTTCTTCAGTAGAACCATAAGAGATGTAGCCTTGAAGTAAGACATCATTAAGAAACAGTCCTTGTCGTTAATCAAAGAATTGAAGGACTTTCGGATCTATATTCTCCACACTCATGTCATTGTGTATATCCCAAACGCTATTTTCAATGATGTGCTTACGCAGAATGATCCTGAAGGGTGGCAAGGAAAATAGATCGCTTCTATGTTGGAGTATGACTTGGAGATCAAGCCTACAAATCTAATCAAGGGACAAGGCATGAAAAAGCTTATGGCTGATTCAAATCTACATGCTTTGGATATTAATTTTATTGCTGCATTATCTGAGGAGCAAGAGGCTGAAACATTACCTGAGGTATCTGCAATTTTTTCTTCATCGCCTTGGTATGCTGATATAGTTCATGTTTTGCAACACTTGAATCCTCCTCCAGTATTTCCTATTCATAAAGCTAGATCATTGAAGTTGAGAGCTCTTAAGTATTGCATCCTTAACAATGTATTTTATTGGAAAGATTTGGGCAGAGTGTTGTTGAATTGTTTGGTTGAAGGAGAAGTTGAAAAAGTGATGAGTGACTTTCATAAAGGTAACTATGGTAGTCATCTTTATTGGAAGACTACAACAAGAAATATCTTGAAGGTGGGTATTTATTAGCCAATTCTATTTTCTGATGTTTATAAAATGGTCATGAGATGTCATGAATGTCAAATCTTTTAGGGAAAGAGAAATCTCTTGCCTTTGCCCTTAAAACCAATTGAAGTTCAAGCACCATTCCAACAATGGGGACTTGAATTCATTGTCGAGATCCATCCTCCATCATCAGCCCATCATAAGTGGATACTCACTACCACTGATTACTTCACTAAATGGATTAAAGCCATTCCCACTAGGAAATCCACTGACACTATCATTATTCAGTTTTTAGAGAACAATATTATGTCTCGTTTTGGCTGTCCATACAAAATAATTACTGACAAAGAAAATGATTAAATTTTGTGATAAGTATCACATTAGGCTTGGTCATGTTAAAACATAATATCCTCAAGGAAATGGGATGGCTAAATTGTCAAATAAATATTTGGTTAACATAATCAAGAAGATGTTGCAAGAGAACATGAGAAATTGGCACAAAAATCTCACCAATGCTCTATGGGCAGACATAGTTAGCACGAAGAGATCAATCAGAATTTCACCTTTCCATATTGTCATTGAACCAAATGATGAAGATTCTTCAAGAGATCGACATTGAACCAAATGATATCCAGCAAATAATCGTCCAAATGATTCATATACAGCAATGACGAGATGAAACCTTTAGTCAAACTTCAAAGCTTCAAGAGAAAATAAAAAAAATATTTATGATAAGAATACCAAAGCTGATGATTTTAAGCTTGGAGATGGTGTTCTTCGCTGGGATGCCTGGAACGAAGACAAAGGTAATCAAAATTTTTTTGATAATATATGGAAAGGTCCTTACAAGCCCATTGCATTTAGAGGTAATAAGGAATTTTTATTAGAGGATCTTGAAGGGCAAGAAGTTCTGGGAGGACCAATCAATGGTAGGTTCTTCAAACATTACCTTACTTGATCATTTAAGAGTAGTTTCACTTTCATTGTACATATCATTTTATTTTTTTGTACAAGAATAATGAAGTTTTTGCTGAGGTTTGAAGCCTAGGGAGAAGGCCATGAGACTTCTACATTCAGCTCATGTTTTTCTTTCAAAAAAATTCAAAAAGTTTCAATCGATTATCAAGTCAGATTCAAGTCAGTTTTTTTTTAGTCAAAGTCATTCCCAAATTTATTTCATCATTTCAAGTTTGTCAATTTTTTTTTCAATTTCCAGTTGTGACTCCATTCCCCAATGGTAAGGATACCTAATCTACGATGTTCTTGACACCTCTTGAAGGAGATGCCATCCTCAGCTGGAGCCAATGTTATTGGAAATATGTCAGTGATCAAACATCCTCTTTCAGTAAATTTTCTAGTAGTCATAGGTCAAAATTTTTTGTCTTTTCAAACAAGTTTTCAAAATAATTTTTGGTCACTGAAGGAGTCTAGGTCAGAAATCCTACTCCCCTCATCCCACCCATGTACATCATCACCTCAAAGGTTATCCCATTCATTTTCATTTATAAGTCTTAGGTCATTCATTCCATCTCATCTAGGTCTGCTTTCTAGGTATCATTGTTTTGCCTTTGAAAAGTCCAATTTGTCATCAAACACGGAAAAAAATCCTTCATTTCCATCATATAAATATTCTTAAGGGAGTTATCATAATAAGGAGAATAAATTAAGACAAGTTGTGTTTCAATATCAAAGGATTTCAAAAAGGAAAAATTGTCTTCATAGTTATTGTTTTCACTAGAGGACAAAGAAGTCATTTCAAAAGCTTATAAAAGGAAAAAAGAGGCTTATTCAACTCATTATTATCTTTTCATATGTGTTATATCTCCTCTCTTACCTCCATTTGACTCCATAGTGGTCAAGGGTTTGCAGAAGATTGACAAATTTTCTCCAAAGAGGTTGTTGTTATGCATTTGGAGGTTGATGTTACACATGTGTAGATTGTGTTACACATCTGGCAGAGTTGCTACACATTGAGTTTTTGGTATCCAAATCACTCAAATAAGCTGAAGGATCATGGCATAGGGTTTATAAACCCTATACATCAGTAAGTGGACATTCTAACATCCTCTCAAAGTCATTTTACAAGGCAACTCATTGATTCTTTTGCTTACCTCCTCTCCCACTACACTCTCATGTTTTTCCTATCATGGAGTGATTTCACTACACTAAAACCTAACCCTCTCATATAACACTACCATACACCTCCCACATACATTATAATATCATTCCTCACCATCCATACCCTTCCTAATAATCATTTCCACCAAACCCTAATTTCTTGCCAATTTTCAACTGTTAAACTGGGAAATTCATGTGGTTCCCTCATTTGACCACTATTATCACATCCACTTCACCTAATTTCACTCATATCATGGAGAAAAAATACAAGCCTAGCTCCTGATTTTTTTTTCATAATTTTGCTTTGCTTCAAAACCATTCATCTCACCCTCTAAGCCTACCCCATCCCTATACTCTGTTTTTCGAAATTGCACTACACATACCCATTTCATCTACACGCTAGGGTTTCATCTTTTCACTTATAGAAATTATGGAGAGTGATAATAAAATCATTAAGGGTGGGTGCAACATAAGATTTGAGCCCTCCACCATGCAAGAAATCAATGCTTTACCCTTGGCCAAAATATGCTTTGAGAGGATTGGATGTTTGAGGTTCCGTGAGAAGATTATGGAAGGAGGATATCATCTTGAAATTAAAAGATTATTTGCCTCTAATATCAACATGGGAAAGGCCATCATTGCAGTTATGTATTTTAACCTATTAGCAAATGTGATTTCTTCAACAACTAGTATACCTATTCATGGGCAGAAGTGGTTTAAGGGCATGGACATAGACCTTGAAGATTACAAAATTTTCCTCAAACACTATGCTAGAGAGAAACCTGAGTACATATTCCCTTTTAGACACCTCCTTGAAAAATATTCTCCTTTGATGAAGTTAATAATTAAGTATTTCACATGTGAAGGGATATTTTCGAGGTTGTATAGGTACCATATCAGGTTTTTGATTCATTTCACCTCTACCAAATCACTTGACTTGCCACATTACTTGTGCAAAAGCTTTCTTAAAATGACTGAGAAGATTCAGAGTAAAAACCAAGATCACTACCCAAGTATTTTCCACCATGGTATGTTCAAACTCATTGCATTGCATCACCTTTCAGCCATCAACATGACTTGGGAAGCCTTCACGGAGAGAGTAGCAACAACACCCACCACTAGTCCTCCTGTCATGCATAGCACACCATCACCATCACTGTTAACAAAACCAATGGAGGTTGTCTCTTCCATCATGGAAAATCATATTTCAAAGATTCCTAGGGTTTTTGATGTAACTCACACCTATGAAAAGGGAAAGAGATAGGTCTTTGTGCCCAAATCTATCAAAAGTGTACCTACACTTGATACTATTATTGAGAAAAGTGAAATAGATGAGCAATATCTCATGCATCAAGACGAAACACCTTTGCACCAACATAGTGAACCAACACCATTGGATGTTGAGGTGGAAAAGGAGGTTGAGGTCAAATTAGCTGAGGAGGTCATTAAAGAGAAATATGTAGAGATTGCAGAGCTTAAGCTCAAATTATCCAAGACTAATTCCATGGCAGCCCTACTACAACAAGAGAATTGGCAATTAAAGGTGAAGCAACTGATACAAAGAAAACCTAAGCCAGACTTAGAGACATATAAAGCTAAAGGAAAGAAAATCATAGATGTTGATCAAATGCAGGACATGGAGACTAAAACACAACCAAGAAGGCCATAGACAATAGGCCTCAAGAGAGCACTGGAGCTAGATGATTTTTTATGAGCTTATAGCCATGGAGATCAACCAAGACAAAGAGTACTGGTTCAGAAGGGTAAATGAGAATTTGGAGAATCTCTTGAAGAGATCCAAAGGAGACAATAACATCCAAAGACACATGGAAAATCACTATTGTGCCAGCAACGATATTTCACAAATAAGGCTAAAATAGCTGAAGAAAAGGCTAAAAGAAATTCAATTGAAGCTTAAAGAGAATGATAGCTTATATTTGTTGGCTGAAGATTCCTAGGTTGTTTATTCCATCACTAACAGGTGCTATAAAACCATTTTTGAGAAGTTTTGAAGAATTTTGGTATTTTTTGTGATTTTTGCACAAATCGGGAAATTCTCTCCTCACAAATGCGTAACAAGAATTTTGTACGCTTGTTTTAAGGGAATCAAAATGATGAATGGCTTATATGGTTGGATGGATTTTGATTATTACATCATAGATCAAGAACCCTTTTTGCATAAAAATCTCTAATTTTGCAAAAAAGACCAAAAAACCACCCATTTTCTATGCTTCTGCCACTTTTTTGGAGGCCTTGTTACGTATCTGGAGTAAGCTTTGGAGAATGAACTTTTCAAGGCCTTCCTCTGATTTGTTTTTCAAAATTAAAGATGTTATGGAAACTAGAAATACATGGCTAGTTGACCTATCTTCCAGAATTGTATTTGGACTCGTAAAAGTGCCTCAAAATTGCATGCAAACCATTATTACGCATATGTCAGAAAGTGTTATGCATCTGCATAGGATTCCTCAGGACACTTGTCAAGCCCGAAAAATGTCATAATTTTGAGGTTTTTTTGTCCTATGAGTTTGAATTAGAGTATTTGAGTTGGTTTTTGCCTCTTATCACGAGGGAACATGTAATTTAATGTGGGGGACACGCACTCCTAGTTCATAGTTGAATTTTAGGGAATGGTTTCTAACCTCCTTAGAATATAGGAAGTGACTAATCTCATGTAATTATGATGAATTTTGGATGGAATTTCGATCATATGAGGTGCCATTGGTCATATTTTCTTTAATTATACCCTCTTTAGTATTTTTTTTGGTTGGATAGTCTTATTTTGGAGTGGAGCTATTGTACAACCTTTTGGAATGAAATCAAAGACAGTCTTGAGAACTTGAGTTGAGAATCCTGCAGTGTGCATTGTAAATTTTTTTATCTCTCTGTATGTTTATCAATCATGTTTAATGATATGTTTTCCTCTATCAGATACATTCTTCCATGTGTTTATCTTGTAAGTTTATAAGCATAAATCATTTTTTTTCATGCTCTGTCTTAGACAAGGTTTACCTGATATGTCTATGTTCTTCTAAATGAATGAATTCACCTTAGTGCTCATTCAAAATTTATATCACTTCATCCTATACTCAATGACCAATTAAACATGCTTTCAAGCTACCTACATGTTGTAATGTACAACAACACTCCCCATTTTTAAATTTTAGAATAAATCCCATTTAGAAATAGGTCCCCTTTTTCTTTATCTTTCTTCCTAAATAGAAATAAAAATTCATTGATAAAAAAGATACATATCACATTTTTATTCACAAAGTGTACAACCTTTAAAAATAAACTTTCCGATTCGATGAGTCATAAAGCCTTTTAATCATATCAAAAAACATTATAAAAATTCTTTATATATGATTGAAATGAACAGTAATCGCAATTGGAAATCGGATAATTATTTAAAATTTTGTTTTTGCTTTGTAAAATTCCGATGCGATCGCGCTCAATCACAATCGCATTTCGGATAAATTTAAAGTGTTGTGTTTCTTTTATATATTTCCGATGCAATGCGATTCATTGCAAATAACATTTCGGAAGAATTAAAACATTGCATTATTTTGTTTTAAAACTCCGATGCGACGAATCCTATCTCATCGCAATCACATTTTCGGAGAAAATGTTGAATGGTTCATTTCATTTTAAAATCTCCGATGCGATCTTCGCAATCGGGATTTGCTATAAGTCTTGTTCCACTTTCCTTTTTAAAATAATTACAATGCGATTATAATTTAAATATCCATTTATTATTATTCATCGTGTTTTAAAGTTTTAAAAGGAAATATATCTATATTTATTTCGAAATATGCCAAATTTCCAATTGTACGATAACATTAACTCGCAAATCAAACGAATAACAATTATTTGTTTTGTTATTGAATGCATGAGTGTGAATCCTTAGAGGGAATTTAAGTTTTAAACCACGGATATAATAAATATAAATCAATGAATAAACCTTTTGTATATCTTTTTTTTCATAATTACGTCTTCACCTTGGCTGAAAACTTCTCTTTTTCGCAGAGCAATAGAACATCCAATTTTTCTGTTCGTGGAGCAAGAGAAATACTCCCTGACACTGAAATGTTGAAGAGATTCAGGAAATCGAAAGCTACCATTGCTGCAAAAGCCCCTATGATTACTATGACACCTAAAGAGAAACCAGCGAAACTTAAGCTGGTTACAGACACCTCCTGCCAGGGACTTGGAAAAATGACATGGGAAAATGTTTACAATCTATTAGAAAAGGAAAACCCTAGATTTGTTGAAGCTAAGGCCACAATTCCTGACGAAGCCGACTCAAAATCTGATTCTAAAAGTCCTCTTGGTTCGTTGGCAAATTCATTTCTGCACCGAGTTTCTGCTCGGGCAAACATTTTCCCATATTATGATGTTATTATATGGGTGATTGATAATGTGTCTATCAAAGACAAAACTTTTTTTCTGCATCTGGAGAAATCTTCGGGTCGTTCAGACTAGAAGATATCAAAGAAATGTACCACCTTCCTGACCCACAGAAGATTTATAACAAAGATTTTATCAAAGAATTTGCTGCAAAAAATGAAAATCCGTAAGAACCAATTAGAGAATGGAGAAGGGCTCCTGAAAAGCATAGGCATGAGGCATCAAGTATGTACTCCGTGGAGTCTCTCTTGCCTCCATATTGTTATGTCGCAGCTATGATGTGTAGATTTTTTGGTAATGATAACTCGGCCAGGCTTTCCATTCAAATGGTTCCATTGATACATGCTGCTATTAATTCTAAGATAATGGATTGGGCTGTTATTTTGTCTGATAAGATATCCAATAGAGTTCTGGAGTACAGGAAAGAAAAAAATTCAGAAAATTCCACTCCTTTCTACTTTTGTGCTTACATCCTAGATGCCCTCTGTTTCAATTCGGAATTTCCCTTATTAGGATGGAAATGGACTCCTAAAGAACCTATCCCAATTCATATATATCATAAATTCTTATGGAAGGGGCATTTCAAAAGTCATGTTTACAGAGTCTGTCATGGTTTTCTTATTCCGATTTACCAAATCATTTTTGGCCGATTCCCTCCTAGACTTTCTGATAAAGCTAGAGTTGATTTGTCCTCTATTGGAGATTGGTTCAGGGAGGAAAATTTCACATATGTCAGAATTTTTGGAAGTATTGTAGAGCCACACATCCTTCCTTTGTATGTTCTAGACAATCTGTTAGCACAAGAAATTTCTTATCAGCTGACATTAGAAGGTATGTCTAGAACTTTAAAGAACAGCAAAAAACTTATGTGGCCTACTTTTCCTTTCAAATGTGGTGACTATACTCTCAGAAATTTTGTCCATGTTGAAAAATAAGTTGTTAAGTTAACTGATCTTAAACTTTCAACAATTCCTGGAAGGTAATATGATCCCAGGAAGGTGGCATATGATTTTACTACCTCTATTTCAATTTCTCGGTTCGAACATGAACCATATGTCTTTGATGATTTATTTGTTTCTGTAGATGAAATGTCCCAAGTTTTTTAATTTTTCCAATTCCAAACTTCAGGCCAAATAAATGAATAAATTTTTATTATTTAGAAGTCAGAGGTTACTCAGATTTCCTCTGGATCAGTTGAGGATTTCTACACATGGATGTTAACCACAACAGAAAGATACAGGAAGTACATCTGGCAAAGAAGTGACAAGAATTAATCCTGTTTTGGAGAAGAAAGATGATAGCAACAAAGATTATACTGGAAAGACAAAAATCGGTGCTAAAATTGATGTACAACAGTCTTCAGCCCAAACAAGAAAAGAAAGCACAAGTACTAATGCCCATGTGCATATTGAAAGAGGAGGCACAGACAGTAAAAATATTGAACAGGCACCTAAAAGTGATATAAACAATAGTGAAAATTATTAACTTGGAGGACAAGAGGCTACTAAATTTATTGTTTCTCCTCATTTGCTGAGCCAATATGAACAATTTTCCCAGCAAATAGGACAACAAAACATTCCCCAAGTTGATGATCCAAAGGACCAAGATGTAGAAATCATCCTTGAAAACCCCACAGGTGAAATTATGTTAAAGATAGAAGAAATCCCTCCGTTGGATATATTTTACAGTCCCAAACATAGGGTTGTGGGGAGAAAATAGAGGAAAAGGAGGAGAACTGATCAAGATGCACTTTTGGAATCATAGGGGGAAATCATGAATATTGTTTATAAGAATGCTGAGGTGAATCCATCTGAGGATCTCACCAAATTGTCTCAGTATGTAGGTGCCTATAGTGCTGCTACTATAGATAAAGCCTCTGAAGTTACACAGTTGATGAAGCAAAAGGATGTGCAAATAGCTATGTTTGAGGAACAGGTTGTAGAAAACCAACAAAAGATCATTCAATTAGAACAAAGATTACATGATGAAGAGCTCAAATCTAAACAATTAGAAGAGCAACTGGCTGTTGAAAAACAGAAGATTGATCAGTAAACCCTAGAAAAGCAACAGCAGCTAAATCAAGAAATAGAAAAATGACAAACTCTTCTACAAAATGAGAAAACTTCGAAAATTGAACAAGAAAATATGTTTCAATCTAAATTATATAAGTTCAAGAGTTATCCCATTCTGGATCAATTCAAAAATGATGCCTTGGAGACAAACAAATTATTGTCTCAAAAAATAAATGAATTTTGTCTAAAGATTGCAGAAGCAGAATCTCTATGTGAGTTAACATCTTCCTTGATAGATGAAGGAGTCACTCTTAAAATTGAATTTGATGAAGCTGAAGAAAAGATCTCCGAATTTATTTTGTGGCAAGACTCAGAATCAGAGAGAAAAGCAGATCTTCCCAAGATTATGGAGAGACATAAAGAGATTATTTTTGCAGAATGGGAACATCGCTTGATCAAAGCAAAAAGGGCCACATCCAAAGCTAAAGGAATAATGAACAATGTAACACAGCTGGTGAATGATAAATTATATGCAATAAATTTAATTGCAGATTGTAGCCTCAGCCAATTACCCAGAGTAAAAGAAACTGATCATAGATGGAAACAAGAGATAATTAATAAAAATCAGCAAATCGGCCAATTACAAGGAATATCATGGGATACAATGTGGACTTATCTCATCAAGCCACATAGTCAACAAACAACAATAAAGTTTCTCTCAAATGCCATCGATTGCATCATTCCCGAATTTTCTGATGCCACATATACAGGGCGGTTGCATTGAAAGCTTCGTCATCTTGAAGAAGTAAAGGAAATGCTTAAAATCTACCATCTTCGCACATCAACCGCAACAGATGATCAATGAGTCGGTTTTCATCAAGATCACATTTCTCTTTTAGATATTTTTTAATTTAGATAGATTGTAGGAATAGTTTTAGTTATTTTTGTTAAGTACCTATTTAAACCCCTTTCATGCATTTAGAAAGGGGTCCCGCACTTGTAATATTTTGACTTGGAGATTACATTTTTGTACTCCATTGACTCCTATATTTTTATAAAGGATCACATCTGGTGATTCTCTGCAAAATTACCTTTAAGAATTGCATTTTTGTATCTTGGAGTTGATTTTTCATTGAAGTTGGTGGATTTGAATATCGGATTGCATTGGAAAGTATTGAGATGGATATGGTATTTCTATCTATTCACTATTAGTTTCTTTTGTTATGTGATATTCTCTTTTAAATTGTTATCGTTTATGTGTACTTGTTTCACAATATTTCTTTATACATATCATTTCTGAGTGTGTTATAAATATTTATCTTTTATAGTATATGCAAGCGATATATTATTATGAATGCAATATGTTATTATAACTCTGTTTAATTTCTTAAACAAAGTTATCTCTATTTGTTACTGCATATTTCAATTAAGTTGTAATACATTTTCATGGTTACTGGTTAATTGAAACAATTTAAAGTTGTATTCACATTTGATGCCCAGTTTAGTTTTAGAGTTATTTCATCAGTATTTAAATTAGATTAGATAGTTTTATTTCAGTCATTTAGTCCCATTTTCCTCCATCTAATCATTACATTACCAACCCATTTAAATTACTAGGAAACTGGTCCTATAAATCCAGTCAGAACCACCACACCAAACGGAAAACGAGTTGTCCTAAGGTCCCGACCGGGTGGTTATCCCCTAATGTTTGAAGCACCGATTTTTGAGACTTAAACACTACCTAACCTCACACATTCTATGAAAATTGACCTTGAAATTCATACCTGAAAACCCTAGACTTAGCCTCCTCACTGACATTCCTATCCAGCACTCAAAACATAAAAAAAAAATCCTATTTATTGAGCTTACATACCTAGCCTAAGATAAATAGATATTTAGTCATTTTATTGAATTCAAATTGACAACAAGAGAGCCCTCTCTATTCCTGGTAGGGCTAACTACCTGACCTAAATCATGGTTTGCGGTTACCTTCCTTCAATCCCACTCATAGCCTTGGGAATTTGGGGGGAGTGATAACAACAAGAACATGTTCTCCCTCAATATTAGGGAGAGAAGATAATATTCCACCAACCCCAACAACTCTAGTAACTCCAATGATAGCATTCACACTAATTTCATCACCAATAAGGGAGTTGGGACATAGCAATTAGAAGGAACCAAGTATATTTGATGCCTACAAAGAAATAAAAGGAAGGAATCTGACACTTAAAGCTACTACATTTTCACAGTTTTGGAAGCAAACAACAACTTCCTAACATAGACTTCTATCAGATTTTGATTCACAAGAAGGAAGGATGAAAATTTCTTTCTTAGAACCCAAGGCTCCTCAACCTCGAACAATAGATGATTATAAGCAATAAATTTTCTCCTTTTACAAAAACCATTCACCCCATAGATAAGATGGATCTACATAAACAATTGAGTGAAATTATATTCAACACTTTAACTAATTATTCTATGATAGTTGCTAAACTTGAGAATTTTGTGTAGAAAATCCAAACACAATTAAATTTAGAAAATATTTCTTCTCTAGCTAAAGATACAAAGATTAAGTCTTTAGAAGAGGTAGTAATTAAATTGGGATATGATCCCAGTAATATTAAAGCAACTAAAGAAATTATCAAAACAAAGAATATAGACATAGCATATTTAAGGAAACAAATGAAGCTCCCTTAAATTGAAGATCCACAGACTAAATAATTGGGGCAGTTAGAGAAATAAAAATAAGTTTTGTTCAAAATAATAATTGAAAAAAATAACCAAATATCAAAAATGGAAAAGGATATTGAAAAAATCCTCAAAGAGAACGAGCAGCAGATTGTCCCAATACAAGCCATTCCATTCGTTGTAGTTCCAATAGCAGGTACAACAATACGGGAGGCATATACTTAAGAAATAACCACATCATCAACTTAAACAACAATCACAAAACTGTTTCATCAATATAAACAAAGTCCAGCACTACACCACCATATTTGACTAAAGCCATGAATATTTAGCTATTAAAGGTAAAGAGATTGAAAAACTTAGAGAGAAATTAGAGGAGTTACAAGAACAAAATCTTAAGAAATATGGTGGTTATCTGGCAGAATAATTATAGAAAACTTACAAGCTTTCCCAAAGGATACAGTATTTGGAAAATCAAAATATTTTGGCAGATACTGTTGCACAAGCTAAGGAGAATATTTGAATTGAAATAAATGAATAAATAACTAAGATATGGCCATCCATTGAGATTCTATTTGAACAAGATAAACTAGTAATGAAATCAAAAACTCTAATTGAATATGTAAAGAAGGAATACTAAAACAAGTGATGCAGTAGCCATAATCAAATTCCTAAACTCAAAAACCAAATAGGAATTAGAAGAATTGGAAATTGAAGACATAACAGACAATATTCTAGAAGTGAGGTTCTCACGAAGAAAATTCTAATGTTACAATTAGAAAATAAGTGTGACAATTTGAAGAATATTGTCTAGAGGTTCCATAAGAAATTTAATGTCTTGTATCAAAAGGGTCTCCCTGGACTACAAGGAATGGGATATGAATTAATTTAATTGGAAAATTATCAAAGAAATTTATGTGACATTTCCATTGACAGATCAATGTTTTCAAAGTTTTCAAAGTTTTTAAAAGAGAATCTATTGTCACCACTGAATGGGAAATATCCTTCTATTGAGGCAAGCAGATCTGTGACTCGAAGTCACCTCATGTTGTGACAACAGAGGTGACTTCCAGTCACAGATCCGCTTGCCTCAAGCCATCTGTAGCATTCCATATGAAGATACGCTACCAACTGAAGGTAATAATGGATATCGCATGGTGCACACTACAGTCAGGAATATTTTCCATAATGAAGATCAATTTGCATGGGGTGATGAACCACAGTTTTTGTTTTAAAACCACTGAAAAAGGAGGAGTATTATCATTTGAGAGTTTAGCTATTGGAGATCGAATTTCATAGAGTTGTAGTTTGAGGAGTTGTCTGGAGTTCAGACATGATTTCAGAAGGAAACACAAGTAACACCTATAAGGTGAAACTCTTCTAGCTCTGCCACCTATTAGTTTCAAGATACATAGTCATTAATTTCTGAAGATGACTAAAACAGGTGGGAAAATAAAACGAATTGAGCCACAGGGTGCAAACCTAGTGGATGCAAATTAGAGGGTAAGAGGCTTGTTTATCCAAGCAGGGTGGTATTCTATTGCACTAGGTTAGGGATCTCTCACTTAGTATTAGTTCAAGAGTTCAAACTCTTTTAATGGAAAATAAGCCACATTTTATGGTCCTACATTGCAAGTTTCAAAATACTCCATTTCTGAAGCATTTAACCTTATCATAGGAGGAGACCTCAATAGTTTCCTCAAGGATGCACACAAAGATCCAAATTGGGCCAAGGGAATTCCAAGCAGCTATCTTAAAAATTAATGGGCAGAAGCTATTAAACTTACCAAGATATACCTCACTTGTGAAAGGAGGTATACAGTTGTGTTTCTTTATCATATGAGGTTTTTTTTTCATTTTGGAGGTACGAATACATTAAATCTGCCATACTTCTTGCTGAAGAGTCGTCAAAGACGTCGGAAAGGGTCCAAACCCACACTGTTGTTTCATAATATAACTTGTACCATCAAGCTCTCATCAAAGTTATATTTGAAGAATATTTAAGGAAGATAAATCAAACTTGGTATGACTTTTTGCTTTACAGGGTAGGCCAACCTGCACCTACAACTCCAATTTCACAACCACACCATTAGCCTGCAAAAAGAACCAAGAGGATGACCAAGAAGGAAAACACATATAAGGCCAAGAGAAAGAAAGAAAATGTTTCTGCAGTTAAGGCTGAGAGAAGGTTGGAAAAAGGAGAGAGATCCTTAGCAAGTAAACCCAAATCTATGAAAATGGTGCCCCCTGCTCCTCCTTTTCCTAATGTCTACACCAAAGCCCGAAGAGGAAGGTTTGCAACTGTAGAGAAATATGAAGTGCAGATGCTACCAGAAATTCTAGAAGAAGATATTCAGTAGAAGATGCAGAAAGAGTGTCAGCCTACAAAATTTGATGAATAAATCCGCAAAGATGTTGGACATGATATCAACAGTAAGAAGAATAAAGAAGAAGCCAAACCTATTGCTGGTACCAGAAAGAGGCATACCAAAGACAACAAAAAGTTTAGGCTTAAGTCCAAGGATCTACACAATCCAAACTTAATGACAGAGGTCATTAATATAGAAGGTAAATCTAAAGGGTCAAAGACAGAAAAATCCATGAAGAAAAACAAAAACAAAACCCCTTTAGAGCAACACTCAGAGCCCTCAAAGAGAAGAAAGATACAAAATGGTTCTAAGGAGGAGAAAGCCATTGTTAATGAAGAAACCACAAGAACAACCAGATCCAAATTAGTCATTGATAGCAAAATAGACTTCGATAATCTTGTTGAAGCTTCAACCCACATAGAAGCAAGGTAAAAAGGTTTTTTGATACAAATACTTTTTTGCTTATCAATCACAATTTTGAACAACAACTAAGATGCTAAAGAATATAAATCTGAACATGATTTTCAACATTTTCTGTGTATTTTAATAATAAACAGAGCGCTACCGAAAATTTTGGTAGCATTCCATTTTTTGCGTAATTACAGGTTTTTACCGGAATTTCCGGTAGCGCCTGTTTTAACTAAATTTTGACACCTCTTAGCAAATTCTCTGAGCTAGTAAAGGAAGGATAAGAAACCATAACCAAATGGATATAATAAGTGATCGTGAAAGTTGGTTATGAGGTTTTTTTAGGTCTTATTAAATGGAGATACATGGTTATTTAAAGACCAAAGACACAAGGAGACAAATCAGCAGAAAAAGGGGAAGCATGACAACACACTCAACATTTCAGCCTAGATTTGTTCTCTTCTTTCTTCTAAATATATCATTTCAGTTAGATTTCGATGGGATATGGTTGTTATGTCTCTTGAAACCTATGTAATGTTAGGAGTAATGATTCCTTCTTTTTAGAAGAGATGGAGTTAGTGCCTCTCTTTCTATACATACCATTTGTAAATACCATTTCCAGGTTGGATGTTGGTCTACCTGAAGACTGAATATAATAAAGAAAAGCCTTTTTACTTCATGTTGGAGGATTTTGTGGCTCAAGGACCATCTAATGTATGGTGTGTCTTCTTTATTTTTTAATTTATTCTAAAATATGAATTGTATAAACTAGTAATGTGTGAGTCAGAAACTATTAAAGGATTTAAAAGTAAATTATTTTCTTTCATTTTTCTGCAAATTATATGTGTGTTAAAAATCCAAATTGTTGTCAAGAGATAAATATGATCCCTTTTAATCATATCTAAGTTTATTTAAGGACGAACACATGTTTCTTTACAATTTCATAACATTGGTCACCCAAAAACTTTAAAACAACAAAATATTTTAGATGCTTTGGCATAATTAATTAACCAATAATTATCTCGGATGAAAAACATCAGATTGGCACTATTATCGAGGATCGAAAGTTGAATCGTTTTCCCTTCGACAACGATTAAGCTCTCCCTTTAAGGTGAATAAAGGGTTAGTTGGTTAAAATCTTTCACCTGTCGACTTCACATAATAAATCTGGCTTCATCAAGGCATACTAGATCTCACTCAAATCCTCGTTTTGATTCTCCATTATCAGATCTAGGGAGGCTGGTGCATTAGCAGAAATTTCAGCCTAAAAGTGGCCTACTAAGGAAAAATAATAAAATATTAGTTAAAATAATAAAATAAGAGTTATGAATTTTGTAGGGAAAATTAAAAAATAATAATAATAATAATTTTTTTAATTATATTTTTGGCTTATCTCCTTATATGTTTAATCAAATTTTAAGTGTAAACACTCATTGGATGTAGAATTAAATTCCACATCCAACGAGTACCCATTACACATACTTTTGAGAAGACTCACATTGATAATAATAATAAAAAAAAAAAAAAATGCATATACATTAAAAAACGTGTTCAACACACCGTTTTAATGTATTTGCAATTTTTATCAATGTGGGTCTTCTTAAAAGTATGCATAAAAGTTACTCGTTGGATGTGGAATTTAATTCCGCATCCAACAAGTGTCTACACTTAAAATTTGAGTAAACCTATAAGGAGATAAGCCAAAAATATAATTTAAAAAAAAATAGCTTTTCTTATTTTCCCTCCAAAATATTTACATGTACCTATTTTTAAATTTAAAGGATTTTGTTTGGTTTACATATTATGTTATGAAAATTTCAAGGGCAGTTTTAGGCTAAAATTTCCTCTAATGATACTTGCCTCTTTGAGGAGAAGAATAGAAGCCTCGTCTTCAACCTCTAATTCATTTGAACGATATATAGTTTCAGAAACTAATCCTTTTAGCCCTATATCAATTCCTCTTGATCTATCAGATTTACCACCTAAAGTGATAGATTTGTTATCTAAGTGTGTTGATTTGCAATCTACTCTTCTCGTTCATCAATTAGGGCCATATCAAATCCCTGAAATTGTTTTAGAATATTCAAAATTTGAAGTAGGTTTAGAAGTTGAATTACCTGAACTAAAACCCACTGATTTTATCTCCTCTATTGGTGACACTATTCCGTCAACTTCTGAGAAACTTAAAGATAGTTTTCCTATATATACCAGTTCTTTGTTTGAAGGTGATCAAAAGTTTTACCCACACCTTCCATTAATTAACTTTTGAGGTCTAAATTATGTCTCCTAAGAAAAATGTACAACCAAAATAAAATTTATAAGAACCAATAGGATTCAAGATGATGATGTCAACCATGAGGGGTG
Source organism: Pinus albicaulis (assembly GCA_034641835.2). Taxonomy (NCBI): domain Eukaryota; kingdom Viridiplantae; phylum Streptophyta; class Pinopsida; order Pinales; family Pinaceae; genus Pinus; species Pinus albicaulis. The sequence goes on from CM076582.1 coordinate 1,462,231,066, forward strand.
AGTCACCATTTTTAGGGTAAAAAAGTAAAAAGATTAAAAAATAATAAAATAATAAAACTATTTTTTCAACTTGTATTTTCAATTGATCTCCCTAAGATTTTACTCAAATTTCGAGCGGAACTACTCGTTGGATGAAAAATTTAATTCCTCATCCAAGGAGTACCCATGTTACATACTTTCGATGGACACTGCTACACGAAAAATGAGAAATATAAAAAAAAAACATGATTGCAATCACGTTTTTAATGTATTTCTCATTTTTATTATAGCGGGGTCTATCGAAAGTATGCTACATGGGTACTCCTTGGATCAGAATCAAATTATGCATACAACGAGTGTTCCCACTCGAAATTTGAGTAAACCCATAGGGATATAAGTTGAAAATACGAGTTTAAAAAGTAGTTTTTTTTTTTTACCCTCTAAAATTTGATGATGTAATCAAATATTATTTAATTATTTCCACTATTATTTTTTAATTTCATTAGGAGGCCCATTTTAGACCTAAAAATTCCCCTAATGAAAAATTGGTAATTTACTCACATTTTCCTAAAGGATCTAGTGGTTCTGCTCATCATCTTAAAGGTAGGATACCTACTCCTCCAACTTCAAGTTCATCATCTTCTAATACACCTCCACCAAATATAATGGATGGTATTCAACCAATCATTCAAGCTCGTTATGCAGCATTGGTCCTTCCTAATTTACTAAATGATTTTCCAGATGGATATTTAAAACATTTTCCCATGTTTAATGGAGAAACATGGATGTATGTAGAAGACCATGTAGATTCTTTCTTAGATTTTGCTAATAACATGAATTTTGAGCATGAATATGTCTATACAAGACTGTTTGTACAATCTCTGGAGGGTAATGCCAGGATTTGGTTTACATAGTTAAGCGCAAAATCCATTCAAAATTGGAATGAATTAATTATTATTTTTAACAATCAATGGGGAGTGAAAAGAGATCATGTTTATTTCTTAACATAGTTTGATGATTTAGTCAAGAGACTTGGAGAACCTGTATCAGATTTCGTCAAAAAGTTTAATAAAATTTATAATAAAATGCCTCTCGATTGTAAACCTTCAGTAGCAGTAGCAAAGGTCATATTTTCGAAATATTTTAATGATGATTTTGTTGTTATGTTGAGGGAAATGAGGTCTCTTACCCTAGCAGACATGCAAACAAATTCTATTGATATTGAGGAAAATATTTTGGCATCTAATAAAATGAAATCAAAGGCCGAAAATTTTAAAAAGAAAATTAAAATTAAATAAGAAAACACTTCTTCTCAAAGAAGTAAGGATGAATATCATAAGATTGATGAAATCACTTCTTTATTAAGAAATATTTCTAACATGATTTCTAAAATTGAAGCCCAACCTAGAGTAGCTCAACCAGTTGCTAATAGAACTCAAACTCAGTATAGATGACCTCCTAAAACTCAAATTTTACAAAGGCCTAATACTGAACAAAAAATTCAACCCCCACTAATGATTGATGATCAAGAACCTGGAGATTATGGCCCCCTAATCATAGATGATATAAATAATCTTGATCACTCATCAAATCAGAATGCCCTTGTTCCCCTTCCTCAAAATAAATACTCTCAGCAAGAGCAAAAAAATTCACAAGTTTCAAAATACCAGGCCTTCTCTGAGTTTTAATTGTAGAGTTAAATGGAAGATATGAGTTAAGAACCAGATCAAGACCCAACATACCTCCAAACAACACCACTGTTACTAAACCACCAACCAAAATAGTTTAAACTCAAACAACTATCATTCAACCATTGAATCAATAAAATGATCAAACTACTATGGACAAAGATGTTTTGAAAACTTTGAATGTTGAAAAAGAATTAGAAATTGTCAAAATACCCATTCCTTTATCTGAACTTTCCAAGAATCCAGGTTACAAGAATCAAGTTTCTAAGTGGATACAGTCTTCAAGGTGGATGCTGAAGGAAATTTGATTAGTTTGCAAGATGAAAAACCCTCAGTAATTTTTGGTCCTAGTTCTGATATGATTGATGAAATTGTTCCTCCCTTTTATGTCACTTTGAAAGTACATGATTTTATATTATACAACTATATTCTAGATTCAATAGCTTCTCATAATCTAATGCCCAAAGTGATCATCGATCATCTGCAACTGCAGATTACTAGACCTTATCATGATTTATACACTTTTGATTCAAAGAAAGTGCCTTTCCTTGGTCTTATAAAGGATCTAGTTGTCACCTTAGCACAAATTCTAGTGAAGAGTTTAGTTTTATACATAGTATGTACATATATCCCTACTAATTTGGAATGTTGTTATCAAGATCATGTTGTGCCAAATTAGGAGGAAGTTTGTAGATGGATATGTCCTATACTACTATTCCTATGTATGGAGGAAAACATCTTAGGTTATATAGAGAGGTAATATTAATAAATACCATTTATAGGGATGATCATGCTATAGATCATCCTATTTATGTTGTTGATAAAGATTTTGGAGGATTTACATTATAATCCAATTATTTTCAAATTCCTCAGTTTTGCATTGAAAAAATAATGGATAAACCAAAAATTGTGAAAACTGATATTTGAAAATTATATTTTGATGGAGCATTTTCAAAAGATGGAGTTGGAGCTAGTATTGTTCTCATCTCACCAACTAAATAAAACATAACTCAATTTTATAAGTTAGAGTTTGATGTTACCAATAATGTAACTGAATATGCAACTTTCCTTTTAGGATTGGAATTAGCTAAAGGTTTAAAGGTTCAAAAATTAGTTGTTTTCAGTGATTTAGAACTCATTGTCAAACAAGTAATAAATCTATGTCAAACAAAACATCATAGAAGTAGATCTTATGGAAATGAGGTGTGGGATACAGTGGAAAATTTCTTTCAAGCCTTTAATATTTCAGTTATTCCAAGAAATGAAAACATTCATGCAGACTCTTTGGTTGTTTCAACTAGTTCTTTTAAGATTCTTGATGAAATGCAAACACAATACCAAATTCAAGTAAAACAAAAACCTTCAATTCTTGATAGTTTGAAGTATTGAAAGTTTTTGAGGATGGTGAACAAATGAAATTTTTCTTACAAGTGATTGATGAATTTTCAGCTTTACACATTGATGATGAACACTTTGGTGATCAAAATTTAGATAATGAAAATGAAACTTCATCATTAAATTCAAGAATATCTGATCATAATATCATCTAGTTATCCAACAATTTCATTCCAAAAGGATTTATTCCTCTTGAAAAATGTTTTTATCATTAGGATATTCCTAAAAACTCATTAGAAAATGCATCTGAAGAAGATATTGCAGAGTGTAATATTGGCCCTCAAGGAAAAAGTGGGAACATAAAAATATCTACATCATTACCACATGAAAGAAAATATAAATATCTACATCTCCTTAGGAATTATAGATATGTTTTTTCTTGGTCTTATGATGAGATAAAAACTTATGATACTACTCTTATTGAGCATAAAATCCGTCTTAAACCAAAATCCAAATGTTTTAAACATAAACTAAGAAGGATAAATCTAATTTTACTTCCAACAATTGGAAAAGGACTTAAAAAATTATTGGATGCAAAAATTATAGTTCCCTTAAGATATTCTGATTGGAGAGCCAATTTGGTCCCGATTAGAAAGTAAAATGGTGAGATAAGATTGTGTGTATACTTCGGAAATATAAATAAATCATGTTTGAAGGACAATTCTCCATTACCCAAAATGGATCAATTATTGCAACAAGTTTTAGGCTCTAACATGATTTCAATGTTAGGTGGTTTTTCTGGATACAAGCAGATTATGGTGAGTACAGAGGATAGAGAAAAGATAACTTTTGCAACTCCTTGGGCTAAATTCATGTATTCAAGGATGAATTTTTTTCTAAAAAATGTTGGAGCCACTTTCCAGAGAGAAATGGATCTAGCATTTCTTGGTAAGATTAAAAAAATTGTTGTCATTTATCTAGATGATATGACTGTATTTTCTAATTTTGATCAAGAACATTTAAAGCACTTGCGAAAGGTTTTTGACAGGTGTAGGAAATTTGGAATCTCACTTAATCCAAAGAAATCTCTATTTTCCATCAAAGAAGGGAAGCTACTTGGCCACATTATTTCAAATAAAGGAGTGATTATTGGTCCAAAGAGAGTGTCAGCTATTCAAGTTATTACTCTACTAAGAAATAAAAAGGAAATCCAAGCTTTCCTTGGAAAAAATAAACTTTTAAGAAGGTTCATACCCAACTATGCTAAAATAGTTAAGGACTGTTTTATGGAAATACAAAACTACGGATAAGTATGCTTTCCCTAAGTGTGGTGGTGCACTTAGAACAATATAAATAAATATATCCGACCTTTTCCTTAAAATTAATAGATAAAGGGAGAGAAACCTACTTGTAATTTTTTCGATTTCCCTCACCTCCCTTCATCGATTTTGTCACTCTCAATCCAACTTAACTCGCTTGATTGATACCCACCATGGAAAACATAAGACAGAAAAAAGCATAAAGACAATACGGTATATTCAAGTTAAACAAATTGAATCGATTAAATTCATAAATTCACATATAAAATCATTGAGATTTGCATTAGGAAAGGAACAAATGTCTTTATTATGAAGTAGAAGGAAGAGTACAACCAGCTGATCGATTCGTTGTCACTCATCTAGCTTGAGCCCCATCCTCATCACATCCAGCATCACAATACATGCACAATACCTTCAAGATCTAATATGTCACTAGCATAACTTAACATAAATTTTTTCTCTCTTGTGCATTATGTTCAATGCTCTATTTATGAGTAGATGAAGGTAGTTTGACATAAATTAATCATTGAATGGATTTCCTAAAAATGGATGAAGAGGTTTCGTTGTTCATGGGAATAGGAGGATAATAGGTTTAATGACTTCATGGGTTCCAAATTCGAGGCTATCAGATGAGGTGAAAGTTGGAACAACTTCTAGAAGTCACTAGAGGTTGGGAAGATTCCTAGAATGCAATGAAAAAGTCACTCCTAGTCAACCAACGCACTCTAAAGTGTGCCCAGATCCTCTGCAATGCAACCTTGAATGGGATTAGATGCTCTGTAAAGCAGTTACAGTTGTCTAGGGATGCATTGATGGCTCAATGGGGCACTTCAAATCGCATCTAAGTAGTGAAACTTTAATAAAGGAAGACCACCAATTCGATGACTTGTTTATTGCATGTAGAAATTAATTTAGAGTATGGTAGACCCTAATGAAAATTGATCTGTGTTTTGAAATGATGCCCAAATTGACCTGTAACAGCTGTCCCCTAAAGCATGAAGTCAAAATGATAATTTTGAGTGATTTCTTTACGACATGATGAGGAGGAATTGAAGCGGATGACAACCTACATCAATTACAATACATTACATCATGATATCGGTTCATCTTGTACATGAATCACTGAAGGGGGGCATATCCCATACTCATCACATAAGCTATCATAACATCATAAATTCGTCTACAGATATAGACCCATGATAGGATGACCATCTGAATAATGACCATCATATGGATGATTTGGTACTACTCCTGAAATCATAGCCCAGATGGATGAAAATAGATCTGGGGTCTTCTATCTCATTCACTCGATCGCTTAAAGTACAAGTCTAACCATGTGAATATGTGATCTGAAGTTGAAAAAGGGAAGACACCATCTGATTACCATCCAATGATGTGAGTCATTAACAAATGCGAGAGAAACCATCGTTAATGATAATGGCTCTCAAGGTACTATAGTACATTTTGCATGGTGTGAATAGATGATTTGATGTTGAACACCATACAAAGTCTTTTGGTCGAAGGCTTGTGATGTTAACTTGTCACTGGAAGCAAGAAACATGTCATTGAAGTAAGCAAGCTCCAAGGTATTGAAAGGTTGTTTCTAATTCAACTTCCTCGATGATGAGCTGATGTCGACAGGAAGCGACTCGTCATAGGAGGGCATTGATTTTTCCCCCATCAACGACATGAAAAAGGAGTAATGATTTTGGAGACAAAATGTGACTAATGAAGCAATGCCAGGGATGGTGGTCATGAAATGAAGGTTTATGAGTATTGCAAATGATGAGGAATAACTGAGTGACTTCGCTTGAACATATCGGCGAAACTGAATTAATTGGAAACATTTGACACAAAACCGAAGTGATGGATGGAATGATAGACCATAGTTATAATAAACTGTCAAGCAGATTATCCAACCCAAAAATCACGAAGATGAAGTGAATAAGTGTCATGTTCAAGAGTGACTTGCTACGATAAAGTGTTTTATCCATTTCCAATTTTCCCCATTCATTGTTGACCAATACCTCTTTATTTTTTAACAAGCTTGATGAGGATAACATATGCTTGATGTATAATTCCACCCTTCGGGTGAATCCATCGCTATTTGATGCTTTAGCGAGTCTAGAAAAGGTGAAACTCGATCTTGTCATGATGGACAATTCCATCGCTATTTGATGCTTTAATGAGTCTAACGACAGTGAGAGCTCGGTCTTTTTTCATGTTTAGATCATTTTAAAAAGGGATTAAAAGAAAACTCCACAAGTTCTTTTTCGTATAATAGTCCCTCAGATCCAAAAAAGTGTAAAATAATACCTGAGAGAACCTCCTAGCCATGTTCAACTAGGGTTTTCCTTTTTCGTAATCGTAATATATCTCAGTCTAGAAAAGGGTTAAACTTATACTGAGTAGATGTCGTTTCAATTCCTTTTACGAGCTCGAAAGCACAAGCGCTCGACAATCTTTTCATATTTTGAGAGTCTGAAAAGAGTTGAAAGAAAACTCTAGGGGGATTCCTTTTTTACATTTAACAAAGCTCGAAAAAGAGATAAAAGTACTCTTTAAATTCCTTTTTCATGTTTAAAAAAGCTCGAAAAAGAGATAAAATTATGCTTTGATTTCCTTTTTTCATGTTTAACAAAGCTCGAAAAAAGAGATAAAACTGTGCTTTGTGGTCAAAATTTCATTTTACGATAATGCATGACTAACTCAATGTAATCAATTGAAAACCTACTTAAAGAAACATCAAATGGATTAACAATACATGTTTAAAATAGAAAATCTAGGTAAAAACCATAGTCATTTCATTAAATATGCATAAATTAATCAAAAATACTATTAAATTAAGAAATTACTAAGTAATTTTTACCATTTCACCTTTACCATTTGAATTTTAGTGCTCTGAGCCTGTTTTACCCTCGAACTTTAGCAGTTTATTGTGACAGATTCTATGGATCATTTCTCGTTCCATCCAAACCGGGTAGAAGATCTTACCCTCCTCTTTCTATTGGTTGCATCCTTTTTCAGTTTCATGCACATTTTTTAGGTTTTTGGGGCTCCTAGGGTAAATATACAACGCCCTATGGAAAACACACCCTTGAATGTCGAAAAGTGCGTTGTAGAGAGGCTGGAAAGAGGCACAGTTCCTTCGAAACGCTCTGTCTTCTACTCAAGGGTGCGTTGGGCACAATTCATAAAGTTGCATCTTGAATTTTGCCCCAAATTTCTCCAGTTTTTTGTATGGAATGGATCCTAAATAAGCCTATGGTATGATTTCATACTTTGATTGGATCATAATGTTGATTACATGGTGAGAAAGAGAACATGACGAACATGATATGGTTTACCTAAATGATCCTGGCACTGTGAGAGCCCTCAGAGACTGCGGGTTGCTCAAGTACTTTCCATTGTCAGGGATGAGGCAACACATGGAACTATTTTAGTTCTTGATCTGTTCATGGGACCCAGCACTACATGAATTTCACATTGGGGACAAAGTGGTCTCAATATTGGTTGATGAAATTTACTTTTTGACAGGTTTGTCGAGACGTGGTGCCCCCATTTCCCTTGCGGGCTCCATCCGTAGAGGTGAAACAGTGAAGGACTACATCCGACATTTTTTTCGACCAGGAACTGAGCTAGCAAATATGGAAAGATACATATCAAATATGTGCATGATATGTCTTTTCGAACGCTCCTATTCACTATCGCAAAGCTAGCTGACAGCGTGACACTACATGTTACGAATAGATCATACATGTATTATGTGCTTGAGTGTCTTGAGCCAATCGTGTTCAAATGGGCTGAAGCAGTACTTCTTTAGATGAAAGAATAGGTGACCATGGTAAAAAGTGGAAAGACCAAAAATTTCAGTTATGGGTTGATTCTGATCACTTTTGTTTTGGAGCAAGTTCTGTTGATGCAACCACAACATGTGACGCTGGGATTAGTTGGTCCTAAAGATTCACAGATGCAGCGGTGAGTCGAGTTGATGACTAGACATGTTGGTCAGTCATCGATCTCATTTTCCACTTCATTCTTAAGTTGGCTCCGAAGACAAAATATCTTCATAGAGGATCATCCATATGTAGGGATGGATTTCTGCGAAGATCCAAATTTGATTTTACCAATCAGTGCTCAATGGGGTGCTATAGGTAAAATGTTGACCATGTTTTTTATTTATTGGGTTTTTTTACATATTTTTGTGGTTTTTGATGTTTCCTAGACTAAAATAAAGATGTTTTATGTATTAAAATGTCGGTACCGTTCGACCAGTGGCTCGTGAACAACAGGCGAGAGAACCAGCAGAGAGGACTATTGAAAGAGCAATCCTACAGGATTTGGATTTAGCCGAGAATCTTGCTGAGTTGTAGTAACATGTGGAGGAATTGACACTTGGGATACCAGATGCCCGGATCAAGGAGTTACCTATGAGGTTGCAATGCCATACCATTGGTGTGCCTAGATCTTGGATGAGGCTATTGCACATGATAGGCTAAGACGTGAACTGCTATCCTGAGCATCACTAGGTTTACTTAGATTATGCTATGTCTGCATAAACTTTGAGGTTAAATGAAAAACGTGTCTTAGACACAATTTTTGTAAAAAAACTTGATATAAATATATTTTACTTTCAGTGTTTTTCTATGATTATGTGCAATTATATTCCATTGTATGATGTGAATTGAAAATATATCTTTACATAATTCCCCAATGAATCAACCAGAGTGTTAAAGTTTTCTGGAAATATGTTGATATCGAATGTAATCAAAATTTCTTTCAAACATATGAACTCTAAGGAACGTGCGATGAATTTCATGGATTTTGGACAGTATAGATGTCAGTAAGATGTATTACGACAAGTTGTGAGTCCAGCCTGATGATGATGCGGTGAATGCCAAGTGAAATGGAATCTGAGAGTATTTCAATCAACCTGCTATAATCAGTGATATTGTTGATCGATCGACCAATACAAATCCCTTGGAAACTCACTAACTCGCCACTTGGAGAAAATATGGCCCATGCTGCAGAGGATAAATTCTAAGTGCTACGACTAGCACCATTGACATATCCAACAAATGGTTCCAAAGATTCTAACATCTGCAAAAAATTCAAAGCAGATTATTAACCACATGAAAAACTCTAAAAGACACATTGCTACACACATGCAATCAAAGCATATAATACATTGTTTACTATTCAAAATCAGGCATAGTAATTTTAAGATACAACCCATTTCGAGGCTGAGACAATGGAATCCCATAATAATCTACCAACTCATAGGCACCCTTAGCTATAATATTCTTGAAAATGTAGGGGTTGTGCCATAATGGTTCAAATTTCCCTGTTACTATCTTATCATCTTCCTGATCATAAAGCAAGAGCATGCCTCCTTCCGCGCAAGTGCGAGGGTTGAAATTGCGGTCATATTGCACCTTGATTCGTCTCTTATGTGCTTCGTTGGCCAATGTGGCTTCATGACGCGTTTCATCTAGATGGATGAGATCTAAAAGATGTGCCTCTTCTTCAAGAGTGTCACGTAGCAGATCAAACGCGAGTTTCAATGATGCTATTTCACATTGTATCGGTAAGATAACTTCCAGACCGTAAACCAGCTGAAAGGGAGTGAATCTGGATGCATTTCTCACCGAGGCTTGATATGCCCACAAATCTGAGTACATGATCAAGTTCCATTTTCGTTTATGAACCCCAATCATGTGTTGAAGCATATGCTTAATAATCTTGTTGATAGCTTCAATTTTTCCATTATCTTGTGGATAATAAGGGGTAGAACTATCATGTGACAGTCCTAACTTGGCAGTCAACTCATCCATCATGTGATTGAGAAAATGTTTTACATGATCTATGACTATGGCTTTCAATACACAAAACCGTGAAACTATCTGTCACATGTTATTGAATGTAGGCATCGCCTCGACCCACTTGGTAAAATAGTTAACGACGACAATAATATACCCATGCCCCCCGGCCGAGTGGGGGTTACATGTCATGAATCCAATGCCCCATTTTTCAAATTTTCAAACAACGATGATAGGATGCATTGGTGCTGGCAGCAAGCAGGTTTTACAATAAAATATCTGGCAAGAATGACAACTTATAACCATGATAATGAAATCATGAAATATGGTAGGCTAGAAGTAACCATCGTGGAGAATATTCTGCCTGGTAGCATAACCAGAAAAATGTTCACCACATGCACCAGAATGGAAATCATTTAAAAAATTTTCGGCTTCCTCATGCTTGAGGCACCTCCGTAAAATCGTATCGACACCTTGACGATAAAGTGTATCGTCGACGATCAAATAATCTTTGGCTTGGTATCGAATACGTTGGTGTTGCGAGTGAGAGGTATTGGGCCGAAAGTTTAGGTCTGGAGATAGATGATGAAATCCCCATACCACGGGTCAGATGACTCAATCATAAACAAAGATTCATCTGGAATTGATGGTTATGTAATAGGATAAGTACTACTCGAACGAAAGTCAGAAATAAGCTCAACAAACACCAAATACTTCTTTGTATTGGATTTTATGAATTGCAAATAAAAATCCTCCAAAATGATGATCCATTTTGAATATTTCCCCCCCAGAAATTGACGTGATAGAATGTATGTCATAGGGTTTCAATCCAAAATGACAATGGTCTTTCAGAGCAAGATATAACGGAGAAATACTTGTACAGCTTGAACGACTTTCAAAGTGAGCTTCTCAATGTATGTGTACTTAACTTCTGCATCATTGAGATTACGACTCAAATAATATATTGAATGTTTAATCCCATCTTCTTCTTGAACTAAAACCATAGCGATGGTTGTATATGCAGCGCAAAGATACAGGAAATAGTCACTCTGATAATTTGTGGGATATATTAATGATGCTCAGATTAGGGCATCTTAAGAACACCAAAGGAAGCTTGTGCAACCTCATCCTGATGGAAGGGTACCCCCTTTTTCAAGAGTCGAGTAAATCCTTTAGCCATTTCGGTGTAGTTAGGAATGAACATCCTTAGAAAGTTAGCTTTCCCTTGGAGTCTTTGTAACTGAAGTAGGTTGGAAGGAGCAGGAAATTAAGAATATCATGGACCTTCAATGGATCAAGCTTAATTCTATCTTTTGACACGAAGAATCCACACAAATGACTAGAACCAACACCAAACACACATTTGTGCAGATTGAGGCGTATTTTATCGTGACGACATCATAAAAAGATTTTTGTCATATGTACTAGGAGGTTAACCTGTTTCCGTGAATGTGCAATTAATTCATCCAGATAAAATTGAACTATATGCTTGATGTCATGAAAAGCACAATTCATTTCCCTCTAAAATGTGGCCCCAACGTTCTTTAAACCAAAATGGAGCTTTTGATAAGTGAATGTGCCCAGGGACAGACAAAATCAGTTTTATATTGGTCCTCTGGGCGAATATTAATATGATTGTAGACGGAGAATCCATCCATGAAAGAAAATATTTCACATCCGACACATTCATCAATAATTTGGTCGATAAAGGGAGTTGGATAGTTGTCTTTCAGACAAGCATGATTAACATCTCGATAGTCGACACACACTCTAATTGTCCCATGTTTCTTCATGCAAGGAATAATGTTAGATACCCAATCGGTAAGTGGAATAGGGTAAATGAATCCAACACACAAAAAAATTCAACCTCTTCTTTAATGGCAACAACTTTATTAGGGTGAATAGGACAAAGGCGTTGTCGCATCGGCTTAACATTAGGATACATTTTAATATCATGTTCAACAATGCTAGAGTCGATATTGGCATCTCCTCATATGACCAAGTGAATACATCTCAGAATTCACAAAAAAGAGCGCATTAAGTGTCAATTTCAGATGAAGAACAAGACGCACTGACATGAATGCTTTCTACAATATCTGGTTTGGTCAAATATCGATTGAAATCGTTTCTTCGATATTTGATGGGTTTCACTCAAATCAACGACGTGGATAGGAATATAATTCGTCAAGAAATCAATGACAGTAGGGTGATATATTTCAGATGGATTATCTTCACTATAATCTGGAAGATGGGATCGTTGATGTGATGATTCACATGGTTATTCTTCTAGCATCATGGATTCCATAATTCTCTCATGAGTCGAGAATACGCGTGAAAATGGATCGGAAGAAGTACCAAAATCTGAAGAACGATCAACCCAAACATTCAACAACAATGGATTTATATTGGCCGCATAAGCCAAGAAAATTGATTACTATGCTAGCTCAATTGGACTTAGCGGCATGATGTCGCCTAGCCTAACTACTTCAGAATCATTGGGTATCTTTCTTAAGTCAAATGAAGTGGAAAATATCATGTTGCAAGTCTCTATATGTGCGATTTCTGCTGATGTCGTAACCGACGGTAACGAAAAGGTTCCCATTAGGGAATATTCCTTAAAGATTCCTAGACCAATGTTTTGAAAAGAAGGCGGGGGTTCATGAACAAATGAAACACTTCTAGTTTCTTGGGAACCAAAGGCGAAGAAAGAGAGTTAATCAATGGTTGTGATACTTCCTTTATGGGGGAAGATGATCAGATGAAAGTAAGTAGATACTACCACAACCATAGCGTAAACCCATGGTCTTCCAAGTAATATATTGTAGTCGAGGGGTCCGTCAATGACCTCAAATTCAACATTAATTTATTTCCCCCCAGTTCTACTTGCAGGTTACTAAGAATTCCACAAGGCTTATATGTACGACCATCAAAAGCTTTCAACATTTTAGGTGATTGTGACAAAGTTGGTGAGCCAATTTACTTCCTACAACTCATTGACATGATACAAGTAGATGCACCTTCATCAATGATAGTGCGATGAATGAGTCGATTCAGTACATGTACTTGAATCAAGAATTCTAATTATGCTGGTAATTGTGGCACATAGCCCATGTGATGAAAGACTAAAATATTTGAATCTGTTGGATCGATTCCACCAATCGCGGAAAACAAAGCTTGCTTATGGGAGGGAAAATTCTGAAGAAACTCAAGCGTTGAAATAGTAGAAGGTGATTCAACTAGGTCTTCTACAACATTATAATTTTGAGTTGCATGAGCTCAAGGGTTGAATGTAGATTTGTGAACTACTCCCTTTAGTGGCTTTATTGTTAACTTTGGAAGGATAAACGATAGAGCCAAATCATATGAGGTCGAAATCAAAGTGGTAGGTTGATTTTTAGCCTGACCATTGGACGACGACAACAGATTACTGTAATATTTACTTCGAGTTGACATCAAAACATCATTTTTGGCCTTTATGGTGGATAGCATAAGCACTTGCAAACTAGAAGTAGGATCCGTAGCAACCATATGTGTTTATGGGTTCATAAAAGGATTTTTCAACACTGCAGATGCGACATAAGTCTTTAGAAAATTTGGGACTTCTGAGCAGTGAGGACAATCTCGCGTAAAATTCTCCTCATTGCATATCAAGCAAGGGTAACAAGGTTTCCAAAAAGAACCGGATGAATCAAATGATTTTTCCTATGGGGGTAGTTTGATTTCTTCTTATCTTTCCCCTTCTTCCTATTTCCAGGTTGCTGATCACTATTGCCTTTGTCAGATGACACAGAATGGATTTCAGAAGAAAACGTAGGATCATATGCAATAGGGTTTTGATTTGAAACAACAAGTTTAGGACCAGATAGTCGACATGCTATTGGAGCGCTAGTAGAACCAATCACACCATCATCGGCATGAATTTCCTAACTAGATGGAGCAGGAGGAATAGTAAAATTTGGTCGCGACACGTTTAGAATCTTTTCATAGAGCATGCCAGACTGAGTGTTTTAGTCATCAATAATTTTTACATGTTTAGAAGACTAAATACTTGTCCAAATATTTCTAGAAACAAAACTCATAGAAGTCTTGTGAGTTCTAGAAATCTCACTGCCTTCATTATCCTTAAGATAAATTTTCCACTATCCTGCTACTCTGTCAAGGCATGGCCATCCTATCACTCCGAGAAGACAAAGGGTAGAGAAGTGAAGAAAAATCACCTAGTGAGGAAGAAATTGACCATCAAAGTACAAGAGGGACTAATGAGATTGCCTATGACAGTGACCCCACAGAGAGTGAAAACAATGATACAAAGGCTGAGTTTGACAGTGAACACTGTGGGTCAAAAGATGAAGAAGAGGACAATCATGGAGATGAAGATGTACCAAGCAGTGATAAAGACACCTCTAGCATTGAAAAAACAGAGGATGACATTCCTAAGGGTCTTGACAGTGATGATAACATAAGAGATAGTGAGAATTCTTATCAAAATGGCAATCAAGAGCAAGGTGAAAAAGATGCACACACAAAGATCATCCATGAGGAGAAAAGTAGTCCTAAGGTCACTAATGATCAAGGTTTCCAAGTTAAACTTGTTGCACCTTTCCCCATTACCTATCAAAGAGGAGAGAGGCATATTTTTGCTGCCTCCAAAGGGCAAGGGGCCATGCCATCCTCCTCAACTCAAATGATTGAAAAAGGTAAATAAAAAATGAAGGAGGAAGTAGACAATCATGAGGAGGAAAGAGAGTTTGAACTCATCCACATAGACACTGATGAGGAAAATGAAACAAGAAGTGAAAAATCCCTTCTACAAGACAGGAATGCATAGATCAGGGATTTGGAAGATGAATTAGAGAGAGCTAAATATGTCATTTACTTCCATCATATGCAAAGAAAACATATGAGTGGCCAACAGGCCATCTACGAAGCAAGAGCACTCAAGTACCGAAAAGAGGCTCAAAGGTCACAAGTAAAGCTAGAGGATTTCATGGGCACCTATGAAGAAATTAGTGATGAAGAGGGTCAAACTAGAAGGAGACCTAAGACCATGGGTCTTAGGAAAGCATTGGAAAAGCAAAAAGAAGAAGAATTAGCCCAAGCACAAAAATTTCCCCTCACTGAACTCCTTGCCATGGAAATTGAGTCTGATAGGGAATCATGGCTTGAAAGAGCTAACATACACCTTGAAGCCAAGATGGAGAAGGCCAACAAAATCTTGGACTTGCAGAGGAGAATGGCTAAGCACTATGCACGAAGAAACCAAGTTGCAAGGAAAAAACTCAAAATTTCTCAAAATAAGGTCCAAGTGCTAAAAAAGGAAAAAATACCAAGCTATCCTTGATATTTTGGCCCAAGCTTCTCTACAGGTCTCCCAGGACCCATGAGGCACCTACCTACCAAATTTGGGAGAAATTGAACAACTTTTTTTTTTTAGCAAAATTTTGAGGCTAGGAGCGCAACACACCCTGTGTTGCGCTTTTTCCCAGGGCATCTTCAGGAAGAAAGGTTTACATTTTTGGATTCCTCATCATGAGAGGATCATTCTCAACAATTTTCAGCTCAATTGGAGTTGTTTTGGTCCCCCAAAAGGGTAAAAAACACTCATTTTTTCACCATTCTGCCCACTTTTATGAGCATATGCTGCGCTCCTGGCAGTCTTGTAATTTTCAATTTTTGGGAAACTTTCAGAGTTCATATTTAATAAATAAAGGTATATCTGGAAATTATACTTCAAGGGCTTTCCAACGAGCCATCGCGGAGCCTTTTCCGACATCAGAAAGGCCTCCAAAACACTGCTGCCAAAAGACCTATTTTTCCTGTCCCTGTGCTACGCTCCTGACATAATTTCAAATTTTGACATAGTGTGTTGCACTCCTATGGGTGACTGGGAAGAATGTACGTTTAGAAAGTTTTCATATTCCTATCAGGGCCTAAAATTCAATTTAATTTCTATTTATGCCCGAAAAATATATTTGTTAGATATTTTTGTGCCTTGGGCCTTACAAGGGCTCAAGGACAAGTTAGGATATTTCTTGTTGGCCAATAGGATTCTAGATGCTATATTAGGCTTTCCTCTTCCTTGCTTGTTATATAAAGCATGAAGACTCATTGTAAATGTTGGGACTTGATGTGTTTAAGAGAAATACATGGTTTTCAGAAGTAGAAGACCAATCTAGTGTTGTGGAGCTTGTGGATGATTTGCCTTGGTTGATTGTGATGAAGGCTTGCTACATGATTCCTGAGTTTAGTTAATGGTGAAGTATCTCTCATTTTTTCATGTTTTCTCTTGTTTTTCGTATGTCCATCTTTCTATATTGCAATAGCTCAGAAGAGTATAGGATGAGAAATGTTGTTAGAGGCACCTCATTCCTCCAGTTTTCTATTTTCTTCATGTTTTCTTCTGCTAGGTTAGTTTACAGAACTCTTAGTTTCTCCTTAGGCCCAACTAAGCTTTTCTATTTCATTATTGGGTTAATATTCTAGTTTATGAACATGATTCATGGTAAGCCCTGCTTGTTTTATGCTATGTAAACTATGTCTTGAAATCTCTCTTTGATGTATTGATTGATTAGGTTAAGCCAAAGAGGTCTTGTTTCGATCTTACCCTTTGTATATGCTTATCAGTTTCCCTCAAAATTCTTTATAGTTTAATGAATGATGTTTAGGAATTACCTCTTCATTTATGATGCTATTTGTTTCTTATATGTTTTCAAATCTTGAAAGTAGAATCATTGAAGTTAGATTAGTTGTCTAACTTCATTTGCTCCACTGGATTGTATATCTTGAATGTGTATTTTTTTAGAAGTATTATTATTGAGTAAATGGTGTGCCCTATCTCATAACCAGTACCTTTTGCTTATCAGTATTCAAGATCTCTCTGTTCATAGGTATTTGACAAAGGATTCTTAACTGCCCTTTGCTCTACCTTGGTTCCCAAACTTAATGTCCATTTCACCTCACACATAAACTTTAAAGATCCATTAACTACACTAGATTTTCCCTGTGATGTACCCCGATTCATTATCGAGATATCAATGACCTCATAGACTCCATAGCCCAATTTATTTGATAACCTCTCACTCCACCTATCCTACTTGATCATCTTAACCCAACCAAAACAAACAGAAAACCTACTCTTAACAGGTAGCCTAAAATCAACCATCCAAAGAGAACAAGTTCACATCCTTCGCATAATAGAGAGAGCCCTCTCTGAGTCTAGGAAGGCTAGGTCCTAGGACTCTGAAGACTGGTCTGATGTTACCCTGTCATTTGGTTTACCAATATACCAAATCACGAGACACCAATAGAGTGTAAATCAGATCCATATACTGGGCATGAGAAATTACTTTCTCTTCAGTGACAACACCACCTTTTTCCACATCCTCGGTGATATATGGCAACAAGGAATTTATAAACCACTCAGCTAAAAGTTGATCAAGAACAAAGTTTTTAACCATTAGATTTCCATCTCGACAATAGCAGATAAACTAGGATTAGTTGAAATGAATGGATACTCAGTACTCAAAGGATCAGATGTCTCTGGTATATCAAAGGATGTAGCACCAAGAGTTCCAGAGGTACCAGACTCGGTAGGATGAGCATGCCTTCATCTACTAGGAGTATCTTCTCGCAGTAACAGAGGTTTATTCGCTGCCCTACACAAACGATGGGGAAGGGGTTGATCTTCTTCCACGTTTGCTGATTGATTTTATACAAAAAAAGGAAAAAAAAAAGAGAGGGTGATGCTAGGAAAAAGGTTTACCAAGCAACTGTGAACTGCATACTGCCTCAGTAAACCAAGGACTTGTTATACGTGCAGGAAATCTCCTCGAATGTTCTATTCGGTGTATCATAGGTACAAGGTGGCTGACTCGGTTACCTATGGATGGTAAGCAACCTAAATTTTTCCTCCCAAATATACACGAAGGTATGTGGAGGCCCAATCTGTATTAGCATTGTCTAATGCGAAACCACATAGTGATAGCATCCCCTTATACTTTTTGTACAAGAACACTGCCCGATATACCTGCAATTATGTGGATGAGCTCCGATATACCTATGTACATGGAATGAGGTATCACACTTGGAATGTATCGCATATAATTAACAACAGCTGCTATGTTTAAAGACGTCGAAACACGTTTTCTAGCCTAGACCTCTAAATGTTATCATTAATGTTACAATGTTTCCTTAGATAAATTCAGATAAATTGTATGTTGATCTTGATTATCAGTTTGTCTTTTAGGTTCACCATGAGATGTATTGAACATTCCTAGAATGCAATTAGAATGATAAGAATCTGTTTCAATTTGATTTTCCACAATGAAAAACTAGCTACTAGGGATATAGCAATCAGATTGTATGAAATCAACAATGAGCACATCTGAATGCAATTTTTCCCTAAACTATTCCCTAAGCAGCAATCACAATCCCTATATGCAAATGCATGCTTTTATTTTCAATTTCTTTTAAGTTTAGATGAACGAAAAAAGAAACTAATGCACAAACAATCACTCAAAACTTTCAAGAGAAACAAAGAGTAAAACGAAAATTCATCTTTACGAAAATAATGAATTTATCAAATGTAAAATTCAACTTTGGAACTATTCAACAATGATAAACAAAACACAAAGAAACATTGATCAAACAAATCCAAAGTGAGGCAAGAAGAGTAGAGGAAAACTAGTCTCTAGAGGGAATCAATCACTCAAAACTTCAGCAAGAAAACACTGACATGAATTGGAAAAATAAAAAATAGATAGATTTTGGTTGGTCACAGGGAAAACACACCCCTATGTGGGAGACAATGCGTTGTAGAGCACTGTCCCTAAGCCAGAAGTGTTATGTAGAGAACTGTGTCAAGACCAACTATGCATTAGTGCCAGAGGACTCTCTGAAAAGGAAATCAAACACACTACTTTTGCTAAGACACATTAAAATGACTGAAAATAAGAACGTAAAGTCTACTATATGTTGATGGACAAGGAAAAAACCACCAGGGATGATCCGTCGATCCCCATTATGGTCGCAAATTTGTTTTACAGAAATACAAATCTACTGATAAGTATGCCTTCCCTAAGTGTGGTGTTGCACTTAGAACAACAGAAAGAAATATATATGACCTTTTCCTTAAAATGAATAGATAAAGGGAGAGAAACCTACTTTTAATATATTTTCTTTCCCTCGCCTCCCTTCGTCGCTTTCGTCGCTCTTAATCCAACTTAACTCGCTTGATTGATAGCTGCCATGGAAAACAAAAGACATAAAACAACATAAAGGCAATACAATCTATTCAAGTTAAAGAAATCAAATCGATTAAATTCATAAATACACATAGGTGAAGTTTATTTGCTTATTACCTTGGTATATGGATAATTCCACAACTCATTCAAAGACCCAGACATTCCAGAAAATCTTCCATACAGTTGCAGGGCCGCCAAAATCTTCATTCAAACGCCCAAGTACCAGTTAACCATGTATTTATAGCAAATCCTCCCTTTTCTGTTGAAATATGGCTCCTAATAATAAACCTGTCCCTCAATATAAACCAATGTTTCCCCAGTTTTATATTTGGACCATCAACCCATAGTTGACCAGCTTTACCAAATTTCAGAGACCAATTGTGAATTCGACCTCTACGAACTTTACAATTGGCTCTGGAAAAAACATTTGGATAACAGTGACGACCTAGGATTATGAGACTCCACCCTGCCTCGGTACATTTTTCCCTAAACCCACTATTTTCTCGAATTCATCACCTGGTGCCAACTTCGCTATATACCCAACCAAAGAACTATAGTGACATAAAATGGGTAAATCATCTTTTCCATTACTAGCCACTCTATTTCTGAAATGCTCTAGATTAAAAATGTTGATCCTGAGAAACCCTTTCACCCAAATTCCCTCATCGAAATTTATAACAAATTGGATTTCCATCAAAGAGATAAAATTTTTGAAACCTTCTTGCCTGTTAATTCCCAATTGCCTAAGACAAAACCTCCCTATACAGCTTCCATTTTTCTTGAGATAGCTAAGAAAATCGTTTCAATAATTACTTGCATACTACGGTATTATTCATACAAATGGATAGATGACCACATATATGCTTTCCTCTCTATATTCTCAAGTGGTGAAAAATGACCCATTGTTTTCTATTATAGTGAGTTTTTAGTAGAAATGATTCATGAGAAATTCATGAAATTTTCAACTGAAGGAGTTTTCATATATTCATCCATCCTAGTCTATATGTTCATTTATAATCAGTCAGAAATATTTCCATTTCAACTATAGAAGAATGAAAACCAAGGGAACGCTCAGTCAGTTATTCATTGGATCTCCTTGGTTAGAAAGAACAACACAAAGTTTTCATTCAGTCAATTTGTGGATCAATTCTTACATGTAGCGGCTAGTTTGTTGAACAACAATGCAGAACCAATGATAGACCCAAAAATCAAAATAGATTTATATTTAAGTGATCAAAAAAATCAAGGAGATTGGTATTTATACAAAAGCTATACATAAATTAGGATATATGGTTGTGAATTGGCCCCTTACAAACCCCCCAAATATGTATCGATTAGAACATTTTCTTTGGATTTCATCAGACAAATGATTAACATAGATGAAGTACACTTTTAGGAAGCCAAGAAAAATACTCAGTTTAAGATAAAAACACAAGTTGGTACTTTCACACTTAATGCAAGGAAAATGAGGCAAGAAGCAGACATTATATTAAAGAACATGAATTTTAAGCACAACTCTAGTCCTATGATCCTTTTGGAATAATTTAAAAAATGAGAACAAAGCAGAAGTATGCTCCCTATATTCATACTCCTAGACCAGAAATTGAACAGTTTATGAATCAGGATGAGTGGCAGGAAAATACTTTGCAAGAGTCTGAAGAGAATATTTTATCTACTTCACAGACTCCATTAGCTATGGAAAAGGGAGAGAAAATACGAAGGGAAACCATCTCCCCTTCAGTATCATAAATATCAACTAAGGATTTTATTGTGTATAATAAAATACAAAAGAAAATAAATGTGGAGGGTGAACATCAAGAGAGTATCATAACAATTGCATCAAATTGTTCTTATAGGAACATGTTATTTGTTTTGATAATTTATTAATATGCTTTAATATTACTGGGATCATATCCCAATTTAATTACCACCTCTTCTAAAGACTTAATCTTTGAAATTTAGCTAGAGAATAATTTTTTCTAACTTTAATTGTGTTTGGATGTTCTGCACAAAATTCTGAATTTTAGCAGCTCTCATAGAAGAATTAGTTAAAGTGTTGAAGTTCATTTCACCTGATTTTTTATATAGATCCATTTGATCTATGGGGTGAATGGTTTTTTTATAAAAGGAGAAAATTAATTGCTTACAATCATCTGCTATCTGAGGTTGAGGAACCTTGGGTTCTAAGAAGGAAATTTGTGTCCTTCCTTCTTCTGATTCAAAAGATGATAGAAGTATATGTTGGGAAGTTTTTGTTTGCTTCCAAAACTGTGAAAATGTAGTAGCTTTAAGTGCTAGATTCCTTCTTTTTATTTCTTGGTAGGCAACAAATATATTTGGTTCCTTCTAACTGCTCTATCCCAAGTCCCTTTATCGTGATGAAATCGTGTGAATGTTGTCATTGGAGTTACTCGAGTTGTTGAGGATGGTGGAATATTGTCTTCTCTCCCTAATACTGAGGGAGATGCAGACATAGCGGCTTTAAGGAAATATTTGAAGCTCCCTTCAACTAAAGATCCACAGACTAAACAATTGGGGGAGTTATAGAAATAAAAAGAATATTTGTTCAAAATAATCGTTGAAAAAAATAACCAAATCTAAAAATTGGAAAAGGATATTGAAAAAATCCCCGAAGAGAAGGAGCAGTAGATTATCCCAGTACAAGCCATTCCATTAGATGTAGTTACAGTAGCAGGTACAACAACAAGGGAGGCATCTACTTCGACAGCAACCACATCATCAACTTTAACAGCAGTCATAACAACAGTTTCATCAGTATAAAAAAAATCCAACACTACACCAACAGATCTAGAAAAACCATGAATGATTTAGCTATTAAACGTAAAGATATTAAAAAACTTAGAGAGAAATTAGATAAGTTAAAATAACAAAAGCTTGAGACAGATGGTGGTTATTCGGAAGAATTACAGAAAAATCATAAGTTTTCCCAAAGGATACAATATTTAGAAAATCAAAATATTATGGCATACATTATTGCACAAGCTAAGGAGAATATTTGGATTCAAATAAATAAAGAAATAACTAAGATATGGCTATCCATTGAGATTATATTTGAACAAGATAAACTAGTAATGAAATCAAAATCTTTGATTGAAGATGTAAAGAAGGAAATTGATAATAAAGCAAGTGATGTAGTAGCCATATTCAAATTCCTAAACTCAAAAACCAGAGAGGAATTAGAAGAATTAGACATTGAAGACAGAACAAACAGTATTCTAGAAGTGAAGAAAGTTCTCACTAAGAAAAATCTAATGTTACAATTAGAAAATAAGTGTGATAGTTTGCAGAATATGGTATAAAGGTTCCATAAGAAATTCAATATCTTGTATCAAAAGGGTCTCCCTAGACTACAAGGAATGGGAGATGAATTAATTCAACTAGAAGATTATCAGAGAAAGTTATGTGACATTGCCAGACATAGGTCAAAGTTTTCAAATATTACAGGAACAATCACAAGGAAAGCATTTATGGAAGGGCTCAGTTATGATTTGTTGATCAGACATAAAGTACCTCACTTGTTTCTTACCAAGCCAACTTTTGAAAGATACACAAAAGTAGATGAGGTCTATCGAAAGTTAACTATATTTTTATTTCAAGATGAAAAGACATGGGAAAAATTGGGTGAGTTGATAGAATGACCAGTCAACAGGTATCCAGAGCAGATTCAACAACAAGACTGTTATTTTCTAGATCCAGTTCGCACCAGAAATCCTCGATTATAGAGCTAGTAGCTTGTTCAGTTTGATTTTACTATATTTTTGCATTTTTGTTTGATAAACAGTTATATATATTTTCAAAACAGATCTAGATATTTTTTAGAAAGTTGTATAAACACTTCCAAAAGAAAATTGTAAAGGGTTGAACCCTTGGGATGAGCTGCTAAAGCTGAATTGTAATCAATTTGAGCTAGCTTTTAATGAATGAAAAGATTCTAGATTTATTTCAAACCAATTTTTCATCTTGTGAGTTCTTCTTAAGTTATCATTTCATTTTGTTGTATCTTCATGTATTTAAGTTTTTACAAAGACACTGGGTAAAATAAGTTTAGTATTGACTTATTATAAATCCCCTGTGAAGTTATAAATTATTACAAAGATTAGTTTATTGAACCATTTGTCTCAATAACTCCTCTACATGAATAAATTGTTAATTCTTTGTGAAATTAAATACATTTTGTTGGATTGTAAACATTTTTTAGTTGCATCTATCTGTATGATGGAATTAATGTTTTGTTTGAATATTCAGGAAATCATAACTTCTTATAATTTCAACTTCCACCCTTTTTAAAAATCCAAATTATTTTCAAGAGATAAATATCAGCCCTTTTCTTCATATCTAAGTTTATTTAAGGTTGAACACTTGTTTCTTTACAAGTTCAAAACATTGGTCATCCAAAAAATTTAAAAGTACAAAATATTTTAGATGCTATGACATAATTAATTAACCAATAATTATCTCAGATGAACAATGCCCCTGATTCTTTTTTTGAGCAATCTATTGTTTTCTTTGAGCTTCTTGTTTTTCTTGTGCCAATGGCATAGATGAAAACGTATATTATCATTCCTAGTTCTTAATATTTTATTTTGTATATTTTCTACTTCTCGTTCCTGTGTAAGATGTTTATTAAGAAAGTATAACTCATATATATCTTGTTTTAGAGTGCGCTCAATTTTGTGCCTTTTTTTCAGGAGTATTTTTTGTCATAGGGGTTTCATCAAATAAATTATCTTGATTCTGAGAAGAGAGATTTACCTTATGTTGTGCTCTTTGTTCCAGAGACTCCACATAGCCATATATTTCTTGCTGAATTGGATCAATGTCTGGTGTTTTCCTTGTCGGGTTCACTGTTTGAGGTGGTCTAGTGTAAACTTCTTCTTTTTCATCAAGATTGGTCATTTCTAGGGATTGTACAATTGAAAGTTTGGAAATTCTTCTACTTCTTCTCAGTTTCATTCATGATTCTTCAATATTTCGCTTCTCTTTCTTTTATTGGTTTGTTCTTGTTTCTTCTTCTCTAATTCTTCATTCTCTTCAGGTAGCTTAGAATTTGGATTAGCTTTCTTTACTCTAATATTTTGTTTTTCATTTTTTTTTTTCGCATTTTTCCAAATACTGAGAGAGTGGAGTGTCATCTTCAAGAGGTTCTTTTGGTGCCTCTATTTTATTCTACCCTGAATTTTATTTTTCAATTTCCTCTTCATTTTTAGGGTTTTGTAGTGAGGTGCGTCGACTTATTTTAACCCTCTTACTTGTTTCTTCCTCCTGAGATTCTACAAAGTGGTTGTGGACTAGAAAATCTTTTTAGTTTTCTCCCTTAGCTTCTAAGTGTGCCTCTACAAGGATTTTGTAAGTCCATGATGGTAGAGGGTATTATAAATGGATTTAGATTCTCTTTGCACACTAGATGCCATCTTTCTAAGACTACAAAGAAAGAAATATGGAATTTGATTTCATTTCTGTTAATAAAATGCATCAAAAGTCGAGCATGATAGAAAAACATGGTTCTGAACCTTCCTTCACAAGTTAAAAATTTCTAAATAACCAACAATAAATTCCTCCATTTTCCTTTTAGTGTTAAAAATGGAATTCCATTTTTAAAGATAGATATGTCCATACTTAGTTCTCTGAGGAATTTTACCCAATCTTTCTCCTTTATTTTTCTATTCTTAAACCAAATCTCTCTGTTTCTAGGAAATTTCATAGCTTCTGCTATGATGGAATATGTCAATATAAGCTTAATGTCGTTGATTTCTACCTCGACCCCATAAAAATCCCAAGAAAAATATTTAGTGGCCTTTATCTCATGCCCATCGAAATTTTCAAAGAACCCAAGCCACCCTACTTGCTGAAAATATCCTTCGACTCTCGAGTACGCTTGAAGGAACTTGAGTCCATTTGGTTCTGATTAGACAATGATACCCATGGTGGAGAGAAGTCTCGATCCTAAACTGTTTATTATTTACAAAGGAAATGGAGGGTTGACACAAAGGAGGTGAGAAAACTTGAATGGCAAGGTTTATGGAACGGAATGAATTGGAATGAGATGGAGTAGAATGATAATGGATTAAGGTGCTTGTGGGGTATTTTATTTGTGATAGGACTGGACCTTTTCGTATAATTACCCACGATTTTTAGATCCACTTTCATAGGATCGATAAAGTGTATGCAATTTCAAATAGATTTGATGTGACCGGTTAAGTACTGATGATGGAACGGGGTTGTAACGATTATGATAATGGGAAATAATCTTTAGGCAGTTTATAAGGTATTTTAATAACCCAAGATTTTTTAATAAAATCATCCAATGAATTAAAATCAAATGTACTTATATGAAAATAATTTTGTCATCCTACATACCTCATTATGATATACCTTCCTTGTGGATTCTCTGAATATGAAGTTTTAATCTTGTTCTGATTGTAGAAATTAGAGTTAGCTGCGAAATTGACAGTTGGATGCAGAATGACATTAATTTTATTGTTGCTTGTTCTCTTGAGATTTTTCGTTCAATCATAGGAAGATTCTTTATTATCATTTTTTATTTCATGATAATTGAAGAATTTTAGTCTTCATAATTGTTTCTTATCACCTGTAAACTTATTAGAATAATAGGGATAAAAATAAATAGGGAAAATACAAGAAAATTATGAAAATATAAACCGCCAAAAATCCTTGGTTTTCGGTTAGGATTTTTTGCATAAGCATGCCAACATTGTTGGTTTTCATGCTTATACTTTTATATTTTATATTTTATTTATTTATTTATTTTTATTATTATTATTATTTTATTATATAAAAATTTACAATTGATTTGGAGAATGAGGAGAAATATCTAGAACTTCCTTGAGAAATCATCAATAAAAATAACATAGTACTTATTTCTCGCTGTGGAGTTTGTCGAAAAGGTTCCACAAACATTAGAGTGGAATCTCTCCAAGATGGCATGTGCTTTGCTATCTTGATCATGGAATGTGGATTTTACATACTTCCCCAAGGTACAACCCTTGCGGGCATATTTTTTCTCAATTGATCCTTTAGGGAGGCCAATGGTTATTGTTTGCAAGTTTTTAAGGCACCACGAAGCAAATGGGCCAATCTCATGTGCCAGAGTTCAATGACATCACGACTCTGGACTTTCTTTGCCTTACTGCTTAATGTAGTGCAGTACTCCACATCAATTTTATACGATTTCTTCACATGAACCCCAATATGCTTCATTTTTCCAGTAACTATGTGTCTAAAAAATGATTTCCCTTTATTGAAGATTACATCATAGCAACAGTATTCCAAAACTTCTACAAATTTGATATTATTCTTCAGGAATGGTACAAACATGACATATTTGAGTGAAAAGGAGAGCCCAACTCCCTCTTAAAGGTTAATGTACCGATATCGGTAGCACTGTACCTTTCGTCGTCCCCAAGATCAATATGCATTTGAAATATTTCTCCTCTAGGTCACTGTAAAACTATCTACACCATGTCATGTGGAATGAGGCACTTGATTCCAAGTACAACACACTCCCCATCACAGTGTTTTCCATGCATGCAATCAGGGTGAAATCTAGCTCAAGCTGTGAAGCCAATGCTTCACCTGCTACTCTTGTTGAGTTCTTCTTGCTATACTTTTTCTATGGACACTTTGTAACATAGTGCTCGAATTCATGACAATTGAAGCATTTTATTTTGGAAAATATTTCTTCTTTCTCAGGTTATGGCATCATTTGATCCTGGTTTTGGAATGTCAGTCTTGAAATATTCCATCAATCCATTGTCATCAGGCACTGCCTCTATGCGATCCATTTAGGAAATGAAATTTGAGTTTCCTTCCAAGGCATACTCTAATGTCATTACATTGAAGGAAATTCTCCCAACTCTGAAGAAATCCTGCTACACTAAAGCTACAAATTCGAACCTCCTGAGGAACAACTTCAAAATTATTGTTCTAATTTGAATCCTGCTCTGATACCATGTACAAATATGATGATATAATTGTAACTTCTCAAGAAATTATTCACAATTTATAACACCATTTGCAAACATGCATCGATCACACACAAAGTACACATATTTATCTAGGGGGAAAAAATTGGTAAAAAACATTAATCATATGAATAGATAATGTATTATAATTACTTACCTGCAAAATAATATTTCTTCTTTCTCAATGAGAAGCTCTGATCTAGACTTAGTCAATTTATGCCTCCACTTGAGATCCTATTTCCTTGCACAAATCCTAAGGAAATTGGCCCCTATTCTTTAGTAATTTCCTCCAAATTGATTGGGCAATTCCCAAGGATTGATTACACATTGCATGAAACACTTGTACACTCAAAAATAGCCTACAACTGATGTTAAACTACCTTGGAATCTCCACAGCAAATGATAAATTTGATTTCCTTGCATGCATGAGCCATTTTTGGTTGCTTGATATGTTAACTAGATGATCACTGAGTTAGACTGTTGTCCCACTGCAAAATTTACCTTCAACTAGTTCTATATTAACTGAATACAACTAGAAATAATTGAACTAGATTGATACAAATTAGCAATCAACACATGAAAAATGAACTCCAAACCCTTAACTTGAATTTACTAATCTAACTGAGTGACGAGATCCATGTCACCTCAGTTAATTGCCTCCAAGTTGTCTTCTAATGTAGAAATTTCGAATTTTCTCAATTTGACCAAGGCTAAGTCAAATTGAGACTTTCTTGATACACTATTCAACACCATATTCGAAGCATGAATGTGGGATCTCATGGAATCAACAAAAAATAACCAAACCAGGTCTTCCAGAGGCCATACCACCTCAACCCTCAACCATTGATTCCACCTCATGGTTGGACACCACTAACACCAATCATATCAGTCTCTACCCCTCTAGGAACTAGTAACTCAACCCACAACCTTTTAGGGCTCCTGAGTATTTGTCCAACCCGACTCCAGGGACAAGTAACTCAACCCACCAAGGGCTCCAGAGTGTTTTTCCCAACCTAGGATCTGAGACAAGTAACTCAACCCAAGTTGTTCTAGCACTTCCATAGCCTTTGTTCCAACCCACAACCATAAGGAATCATGAGTACCAACCATAAAACAATCAAGTAGAAAAACCGCCAACACCATGTCTATCCCAGAAATGGCAAGGAAAGGCTAAAACAAATATCAATCCAAGAAATCCTCCATGCCAATG
This sequence comes from Pinus albicaulis, assembly GCA_034641835.2. NCBI lineage: Eukaryota > Viridiplantae > Streptophyta > Pinopsida > Pinales > Pinaceae > Pinus > Pinus albicaulis. The sequence continues at coordinate 1,462,259,661 of CM076582.1, forward strand.
ACAACACATAACCAAAAAACCATATGCATCAGCAAAGAAATCACACTTGCAACCTGTTACTTACAAATCAATGAAGTTGTGGTTTTAGATCCACCTGTTCCCTTGTGCTTTATGCCTTTCCTTTTCCTTCTTTCTCCAAATTTTATGTATAAAAAAGTGCTCCAAGAATGCTCCAATAAAACTCCAAGTGTGCAAGAGTATCATATAGTGAGAGAATAGAAGAGAGCTCCAATATAAAACTGACAAAAGTTTCCAACTGATCCTCAGGAGCCTTTTATCATTGGGGCCTTTATTTTCTTCATTTTCCTTCATTTTTCCTTCAATTTCCCTCTCATGCAAATTTTTGACCTTTCACCTCCCTTTTCTCCTATTTTCCTTTATTTTCGTAAATAATGTCGATTAATGCATCTTTTCCTTTTCTAATTATTTTTCCAATTTCCCTAGACATTAAATAATCACCAATGATACCCATTACTAGGCCTTTCCCAGTATTCAGCTTTGAATACGTGTCCCATGACCTTGGTCTTATTTTATTTACATAGGAAATCAACCGAGGGTTGTTACACAAGGTTTTGAAGCAATTTGTTCAAGTGCCATGAAAAATGGCTTTTTAAGCCAACATAACTGATGTCTAAGGCACCCCACAATGATATTCCAAATGTTCCATCTCATATACATATATTTATGGTTATTTCTCATGTGCTCAGTTAGATTTGGTTGGAAATTCTTTCGCTTATTATTCAACCACATCATTGTCGGCAACTTCATCCTTTATTATCAAACTGATATTTAGGAAACAAGTAATTCCCAAAACTCATTTATTCTTTCACCCTGCCACCTACTTGTTAACGCATGCATGAAATTATTTAATTCCATTTCCTCCTCTTGTTGTATGCAACCATTTCATAGTGCAACTAAGAAATTCATATTTTTATGGTATGTTTCCTCTGTAAGAAGAATCCAACAGATCAGTCATAAGCTTGTTCATTTCTTTAATAGCCTTAGTAACTGTTGGAGCGAGGTCCCCTGGGGCACACTTTTTGATCTAATTTTGTATAATTTTTGTCTATGTTCACTACGTGAATGAGTCAAAGGGGCTTTGGGGTGGGCCAACGCCCCTATTTTTGAAGTAACTGGGTTTAAGGGTAAATAGTGGGCCTCAAACCATGGTTTGAGACCATAGCATCTGCGCGCTAGAAGAATATAAATAGATAGATCAAGTCTAAGCAAAGTAACTAAGTTCAAATTGGATATACTATTATGATATGACTGCATATGTAATACTTTTTACGGTTTTATCTGGGTTGGGTAGAAAGGCTCATGCTAGTTGTGTGCGCAGAGACCTATTCCTGGCTATGTGCAAACTCCGTTGGATGTGTGTGTGGAAGGGTTTTGCGTAAGGGGAGAGTCTGATGTATTGACAGGATCTGAATTAATAGAAAAGATAGATTTTGCGAACATATTGTGTTATTGATCTGAGTTATCTATCTATTGTTTCTATTCTGTTTAAGATTATACTGTTTCTGTGTTGCTTATTTATCATTGTGCGAGTATATGTGTTATGGTTATGTATGTATAATGATGGTTGATAAATCTTCTTAAGTGATTACATTTTGTTAGATATGAATCTGGTTCTGTTATGTTTTATCTACATGGAAGCAATCTATGATTATGTATTATTATGTTAAAGTCTTGCGCGCATTTTTTTATCATTGATACAAGTCTACAATTGATCTGCTTAGGACCACTTCATTATTTTCTTCCTCAAGGTGGAGAAACCTAGTTCCAGCACCCCCCCATACTACTTCAGGTGAGATTTTGATCTGTGAAATTAAGCCATTGCCGAAAGGGCTAGTAATTGGAGGGTTTGTCCATCGCGTGATAAAATCTGAACCTGTGTCAAGACCCCTCAAGCCAAAAAATGGTTATGTTGTCAGGACCGGGATCATTTTGAGGGAGATTTGATGTTGTGGCATCCTTCACGAAATGAATTACAATATTTTCTAGATAGAAAGTTCCTTTAATTTTCATTGCAAGAGAATCAAAGTACTAAGATATCTGATGAAAAATGGGTACGAAAATACATCTATACAAAAGTGCATGAAATATTCTTTTTCTCCTTTGCACACAAGCTGCTAAAGTGGTTGTCGTGCTTAGATGAATTCAATACCTGCATAAAGGACAACATAGTCACTGAGTGGACTCCTGAATTGATCCAGAAAGTAGAGTAGCTACACAATAAGATCACTCACGTGGTAGATCATTGGATCGATCACCTCTTAGGAGGATTTGTGATAGAATTTTCCATTGATCAATTTGTATCCTATTCTAAAGTAGAAAGAAGGTTTTTCAAAGGCCCTAGAGGTAAGTTCCTACGCTCACTGAAATTATTGTTGAAAATGATATTATGTGAATGGGGTTGTCTGTGCGAACATATTGCTTTAATGCCTTGAAGAGGCCCAAATACGCGCAAGGGAAAGGTTTACTGCGAAGATTCTGAAAAAATTATTTATAGCCCTCTGAAGCCTAGATCTGATAGTGAAGCTGAAACAAAAACTAGTAGCTCTAGCGACTTTGAAGGAGAAATTTCATCGCACCGGAAACCCTTGAGTCTGTTTCTAACTCCATCCACTCCACTTCTACACTCACATCACAGAACACCCACTCCACCACGCAATCCATCTCCACCACCACTTCCACCTCCCCTAGAAGTATATATGGATGCGTAAATGAAGTTACCTAATTTTAGATGCATTGGAGATGAGGATACTGAACACTTCTAGTTTGTGACTGAGCCCGTATGGTAGGCTCAACGGGTTAACAATGTTGATATTAGGAAGGCGCAGCTGGCTACTTCTTTCCCAGATAGTGCATTAGGTTGGTACATCAGGTATGCTCAAGGAAACCCTAATTCCACCTTGTACCAAATAAAAGATTCCCTAAAAGAGAAGTTTAAGAAGCGCAAGTCATACACGCAGTTGGTCATAGAAATGAAAGAGATTTGTCAGGAGGTTAATGAATCTATATGGCAGGCCGATAAGAGACTGAAGCACACCATCAGATATGGTGGATTTTTCATTAATGATACTCAACATAAAGAGTGGTTCATTTCTATGTTGCTCCCACATCTGCGCCAACTCTTAGGTCAGTAAAAGATTGCTACACAGGTTGAGGATATGGAGGTTGCATGAAACTAGAGGCTACTCCAATACCTATTGCACTAGGAACTCAACAGATACAGAATTAGTTAGAATCCATGCATCTAGAAATTGAAAACCTACACAAGGACAAGGGAAATGAGGTTTGCGCAGAGGTTTGGTGCATAAAATGTAAATATTTCGGGCACCATAAAGATCAGTGTCCCGTCTTCAAAAATTATCTGAGCGCTAGAGATCCTAGTCCATTGAAGAGTCATGTATGGTGCACAATCTATCAAATCTCAGGGTTACATGGCACAGCTTCCTACCCAAGCATTTGAAAGTATCAAGCTGACTTGAAGCAGTTATTTTTCAAATTATGTTCGTCATTAGGGCATGATGAGAAACATTATCGCACTTATGATACGATATTAGATAAAGATGAAATATATAAAATGCAAGCTAAGCCTACATCATGAGCACCCCCTTCTAGGGTGGAGGATTTCAGGGCAGAGGAAGAGGCCGAGGAGGTGGATTAGCCGGATGAGGAAGATGACAATCCATTTGCTATAATTGTGGAGATGTTGGTCATTATGCACGTGAATGTCCTAATCTGGCGCAACATTCATGCAAGTATTGTATACAATTTGATCATGTCATAGAATATTGTCCTGTAATGATTGCTAAAATGATGGAGAAGAAGACGCAGACTCCAACACAAAATATTCAAATGGTGAGAGGAGAAACCTGTGAAGAAGATCCTAGTGTGAATGTGGTGGCTCAGAGCAGTGTAGCCACTAATGAAGATAAAGGAAAGGAAACAGCCACTGATGTATGGATCTGTAAAGCACCTGAAAACAAGGAAGGCTTTAATCTTCAGCACGCAGAGGAGACCTTTGTTGAAGCATGGAGGGAATTTTCAGAAAGAAGTGCATCAACATCAGGAAGACCTATGAAGGAAGCAGTAGGAGATGAAGAGATCAAACCATTCCTAGAAGCTTGTATAAAGTAACTTACTGTGCAACAAATAGGCTGTAGAAAATATTCAAGCTCTAATAAATAATTGCACAGAGAAGGAAAAACTGATAGTAGAACAATGAGCGGTCAAGAAAATATAAAATAATAAGAAGCGAATGGGTAAAGAGATGTGTATGACCGTGAAAATTGGTGCTTATGAGATGGATTTAGTTATTCTAGATCTGGAATTAGATGCTAATGTTCTACCTAAGAAAACATGGCAGCACATGGGAGAACCAAAGCTAGAGTGGTCTATTATTCAACCACGCATGGACAATTAGCAGAAGATCATACCTTTCGGGAGGCTGTCGTAAGTTGTGGTCAGTATAGAGGGTGTTAAGGTGATGGTAGACTTTGAAGTCATCCAAATTGTAGATGATACTGATCCTTATACTGCGTTGCTAGGATTATACTGGGTTATTAGCATGGATGGTGTTATAAATCTGAAGAAAAGGAGAATGGAATTTGAAATAAATGGAGTTAGGGTAATCATTCCTCTAGATACTGCAGAAGGAAAAATATGTACAGAGCTGGTGTGCACTGATGATGAGATCGATCGAATCTATAAACTAACCTTGCGCGAGAAAGATTAGATTAATCCAGCAATAGATGGAAATATTAAGTGGGAGAAGGACAACTCTTATTTTTCAGACTCTAATGAAGAATTAGAAAATCGGAAAAACCAGTTGCATGAGGCATCTGCACTGTGCTGTAATCGTGTGGCCCGATCTCTATGATGTATAACATCTGAGGTACGTGATTTGCCACACTATGATGGATTAACTAATATAAACATGTTTATAAGGGATCTTGAAAGGACTGTGCCTGAAGGATAGGGATTTCATGCTTTGGATTTTGGCTTGTGCGCTACTCCAACAAGATGGTGGAAAACTCACATGGAGAACATGGGAAATTGGGAGGAATGTGTGCGCATGATGAGGCTATGGTTTAAATTTCTAGTTATTAAAATGGAAGATGTCTATTCTAGCAAATAGGATCCGCGCAGGCATTTGGCGAGATGGAATCAGGTATGAGGTGTAGAAATAAGACCTGAATGGGTCCACATGTTTATTTACACATTAGGGAAGGTACCTATTGAATGGTATTTGGAGACATAGTTGCGCCGAGGTACTAGTGAATGGTCTACGCTGACAGAAATTTTTATTCTTACATTCATCTTTGATAGTGGATTTGATAATATTTACCACGATTTACATAATATTAAAGAAGTAATCTTTGATACAACAAAGCTTGCAATCGAGTGCGCTCCACCAGCCTGGGATGCACAAATGAAAGCTATTGTGAATTTCAATAACCTAACAGTTGAAGAAAGTGAATAGAATCCAAGGAATATCATGATTTCTGAATCTGAGGTACAACACACAATGGTTGGGCCGTCGATCACCTCACTAGATGTGACAAATACTTTAAAAATTAGACAGGTGAATATTGGATCTGAAGAACAGCCTAATTTGGCCAAGATTTGAGACTACTAGGATGATGATACAATTGGAAAAGTTGCTAAGGTACTCACTGAGTATCAAGATTTGTTCCCTACAATTTTTTCTGAGCTGAAACGAATAATTGGGGAACTAGGGGTTATGAAGATCACATTGAAACCTGATGCGCGGCCAGTAAAATGATGCCCATACAAGCTGAACCCATGATATAAGAATAAGGTGAAAAAATAGTTGGACAAAATGGTTACTGCAGGAACTATTGAAATTGTAGAAGAGTCTGACTGGGTAAGTCCATTATTAGTGCAAGATAAGAAGACCAAGGGAGAAATTAGGATCTGTGTAGATCTGCGCAAATTGATTGATGCTTGCGTGCATGATCCATTCCCTACTGAATTCTCTGATGAAATACTGGATAATGTTGGTGGCCAAGAAGCATATTCCTTCACAGATGGTTTTTCATGATATCATCAGATCCAGATTGTGCCAGAAGATCAGAGTAAGACCACATTTTCTACTTTTTTTTTCTAAGTATGACTAATTCTATTATGTATAAGGTTACTGGTACAAAACAGGCACAGTGTCAGCTATGAAAGTCTGAGCACTGTGTTTGAAAAAAAAGTTGTTCCAAGAGTATCTGGACTGCCCAGAGTGGGAAACCAGTCCTATTAAACATAGAGTCTTAACCTCCCTTGAAAGGGAAACCGGTTTTGAGTACATATAAACTAAACAAACATAAAAAGAGATACCAGAGTTCAGAAACCACTTTTCTAACTGATCTGCAAAGCTACAAAGTCTAGATTTATCTATAGAACTGGAACAAAAAACCTGGAAAGCGTTGCAGAAGCTAGTCATGCGTCGGAGAAGGTGGTTCCTCGATGACCCTGCAACCTAAATCCTCGTTGCTGTCATCCTTCCCAGAGTCGAAGGTGTCCGTCCCGCCAGAGTGCGCCACTGTGAGTCGTTGCTGCTCCTGAGGAGAAAGAGGGGAAGTGACAGGAACAGCCTCTGCGTGGGGAAGACCAGAACCTGGTGGAGGGAGAAGAGAAGCCAAACGGGGCGCAGGATGGTTGGGGATTTCTTCACGTAGAGTAACCGTGATGTAGGCCGTGAGAACAGAATTGGAGGTCGTGCTATCAAATATGAGCTCCGCACGCTGCGAAGTCTACCGGATGGTGGGCCGAGCGATGCCAGGAGGGACATGCTGGGGAGGGCTGCTGCCAGGTGCATGAGCATGGGAAGGAGAAGGCGGAGCAGCGTTTATGGAAACAGTGACAGCATCCCCAGAGCGACTACGACCACGTCCTCTTCCACCACGCGGGTTCAAAATGGAATCAAGAGCATCGTCGGCGGAGAAAGAACTGGGAGGGGGGCGACAGAGACCTCGACTAAGGCCTCGTCTGCTCCTCATCCTTTCACGGAGACGAGGCATGTCGCCAGTGGAATGACGAAGCTGACCGGGGTCGAGAGGGGCAACAGTGATAGCAGGGGAAGGGGCGTCAGGTCGAACAATGCGGAGAATGGCAGGAGGAGCAGGAAAACGACCAAGAAGCCCACCACGCAGCTTGGTGCCAGCACAGGAGAGATAATTGAGCAAGCAATGCGGACTCTGGGAGTAATGAAAACCTGGAAACAATTCAGTTCAGGCGTGCAGAGAGCAGCGCCTCCCGGTGGTGGTCTTCACGCTGGCCTCGATCGAACCAGGAGCACAAATACCATGCAGCGGGGCAGGCGAGCTCATCGAACCAGTGGCGTCGTCGGAGCCTTCCGAATTACCCTCCATAACATGCATCACCACCATAACAGCTAACAAGGTGAGCAGACCAAGATGAATAGCCATCGCGCGAGCAGGGGCATTAAGAGCTTCATAAATGCAGGTGCTGGGAGCCATGTGGGCTACCCTGGTCGTCGCCATGGGGAAGTGCGCATGGAGGCACGTCCCGTCCGAAGCATTAATCAACCGCATCCAGCGAGACCACATTTTCTATTGAATGGGGATCCTTCCAATATACAAACATGCCCTTTGGATTGAAGAATGCTCCTGCCATTTTCTTGCGTGTAGTATTTGCTGCTTTTAAATAATTCATCCACAAGTTTCTGGAAGTATATTTTGATGATTGGATTGTCTTTGGGTTGTTGATGAAGCATGTGTAAAATATGCGCTTAATGTTGGATACTTTTAGGAAGTATCAGATTTCCTTGAATTTGAAGAAGTGTATATTCTGTGTACCATTTGGGATACTGCTAGGACACATTGTCTACCAGTAGGGGTTGATGGTAGATCCTGTAAGGATCTTAATCATATTTAATTTTGAGATACCTGAGAATTTTAAGCATATACGCTCAATATTAGGGCATACTAGGTATTATAGGAATTTAATTCATGGTTATGCGCTAATAAATGTGCCCATGGAAAAATTCTCAAGAAGGATGAAACATTCTACTAGGATGAGGAATTTCAGAAGAGTTTTGAGCTGCTAAAGGAAAAGATAGTCACTATGCCCATCCTGGTCTTCCCAGATTGGTCAAAGGTGTTCCATGTACATGTGGATGCCTCATGTATTTTGCTCGGAGATATTTTAGCGCATCTAAGAGCGGGAGATATTGATCACCCTATTGCCTATGCAAGTCGAAAACTCTCAAGCGTAGAGAGGAATTACTCAACCATGGAAAGAGAAGGACTAGAAATGGTGTACGCACTATAGAAATTCTGCCACTATCTATTAGGAGGCCATTTTAAGATGTTCACTGATCATTTTTCTTTAAATTGCTTGGTCAATAAGCTTGTGTTGGGGGGAGAGATCTGCAGGTGGTATTTCTTATTCCAGGAATTTGATTTTGAGATTATGGTAAAACTAGGAAAACTAAATGCTAGGCCAGACCATCTGTCGTGCATTGAGACTGGGGAGGAACCTACAAATTTTGATGATGGATTGCCAAATGCGCAGTCGTTTGCAATAAAGGTGGTTGATCAGCATTTCCTCGATATCATTCAATTTTTTACTACCGGACGTGCACCTGACGAATATATAGTTCTGCAAAAGAAATAATTTTTTGCGCATGCAACAAAATTCAACATTATTGCTCGCAGTTGTACAAAATGGGTGCGGATGAGGTTCTACAAAGATATGTCTTGGAATATGAGAGACGTGCAATCCTAAATGAAGCTCATGGAGGGGTTTCCGGTGGTTATTATGCAAGTAAGGCCACTATGTAGAATATTTTTCGAGCTAGGTTATGGTGGCCCACGTTGCACAATGATGCCTATGTGTATTGTCGTGCATGTGATGTATGCCAGATGACGAGAAAGCCATCGTGCAGAGAATAAATGACCTTGCATTCACAGATGGTGTTGCAAGATTTTGAGAAATGGGTTATAGATTTTGTGGGACCTATCAATCCTCCAGGAAAGAAGAGTGGTGTGTGATACATTATCACTGCGACGGATTATGTAACCAAAAGGACCGAAACTAAATAGATGAAGGATTGTATTACCGATACAGCTGCGTAGTTCATATTTGAAAATATAGTGACTCGGTTTGGTTGTCCTAAGATTCTGATAGGCGATCAAGGTACGCATTTTGTAAATGACACCATTGAAGCATTGATAGAATAATTCAAGATGCGTCATCAGAAGAGCTCTCCCTATCATCCGCAGGCGAATGGAATAGTTCAAGAATTCAATAAGATATTGGAGACTACACTAACTAAGGTGTGCAATGCTAACCAAAATGATTGGGATGAGCAAGTGCCAACATTTCTTTGGGCATATAGGACCACTTACAAGAAGTTGACTGGAAGGACACCTTTCTGGATGGTTTATGGGAAATAAGTTGTGTTTCCAATGGATTTCATTGTTCCAAGTCTGTGCATTGTAGTATTCACCAAAATGGTTGAAGAAGATGCTATGGAAGAGAAATTGTCGCAGTTGGTTGCCCTGGAAGAAGATCGATTTATCACAAATTATCACAAGCAAGTTTAGAAGGAGTGTGAAAAAGCATGGCATGGTCAACACATCAGGCACAAGGTATTCAAGGAAGATGATTTGATTCTGTTATATGAAAACAAATTTGCGCGTCACCCATGGAAATTGAAGATGCATTGGCTCAGGCGCTATGTGGTTAAGGAAATCATTGATGGAGGTGAAGTGCACCTAGCCATATTGAGCAGAGAATACCTTCCTGGGTATGTCAATGGAAGTCGTCTGACATCGTACAGGGATGACCATATGGCTACCAAATGACTATATGGTCAGAGTATCAGAACTGTGCAGATGGGATAGCAGATGCACAACAAGGTGCGACGCATGCGCGGTAGCTGCACAAGGAGGTTGATTGAGTCACAGAGGTGTCCAAAACTAGCTGTTGGAACAGTAAATCTGGAAAAGAAAACTTTATTACCATTTATGGGAGTGTCTAGGTTGCATTTAATGAAGGGAATTTTCCATATTTGGGAACTTTTTTTCATTTATGGAGACACATTAATAGAGAAGAAGTTGTTGAAGATGTGCCACAATTATAAATATGACCTATGGGGTTGCAATAGTTGCATTTTTTTCTGAGTTAATTCTTTGGTTTGAGCTCCTTGATTTCTGCTGCATACTCAATGTCTATGTCTGTTTTGGATTCGGGGTTCAAGGAAGCATTCTGCCTCGCAGGGTTGGGATACGTAATTCCTGGAAGTATGACAGCCACAAGACCTGGAGATGACCCTACTGCGCCCAAAGTCCCTATTGTTGAAACACCTGCACCCTTGAAGTCTACGAAGGGGTAGTATTCTGGTACATTAAAATATCCAAGGGAGAAGACCCCAAATCCACACTCAACTGCGGCTGAGTAGCTGAAGAGGCCTATGGCCGAGGTCCCTAAAACAGTTGTGGAAGGAGAGGAGGATGTGGTTGAACTGGCCCCATTCTCGCAGCTGCTAAGCTATGTTGCACTGCGCAAAACCTCCATCAGAATTCCTAAAGATCTGGACAAGTTGCGCGCAAGTATCAAGATCCCATTAATCGCTGAGAATGTCTTGATGGAAGGGGACATGTTTGCTAAAGTGCCACAACTCATATTGGAGGACTAGGACATTGCGAATGTATACAAATTTCTAGAACTTACACCTGAGTTGTATCTCATTCAAGTCATATATGAAGGAGGCATTGTGCACCTTGAGTCAATGAGATGGGTGCTAGGCCTGCACAAGGAAGACCTGCTAAACTTACTGCATATCCCTCATTTTGGGCGCAGCCCCATAAATGACATTTGCGTCTGGCAGTTTCTCGCGCTAGTATGTGATGATGCGTTGTGGTTGGGTGATCGCATCCCTACTGAAGCCGCATTGATCCATAGGATTATGGGTCTGCCTGCTATAGGAGATGACCCCATTACTGATTTCAGTGGAAAATCCTAGCAGAAAACTATTGCAGAGAAAATTAAAAATAAATACCAAGTCTCGTGCAAGAGTCGAGGGTTCGTTTTAAATGAGATAAATGACACATAAGTTCAATTTGGCACGCTCATCTTGGCCTGCAAGATGATGCGAAAATGCACACCAAAGGAGGTGCCCGCACACGTAATTCTCTCTCTGGATAGTGCAAGAAGTGATTTGTTTATAACTGGTCTAGCTATTTGTTCAAGGAGTTCCTCGAAAATGTGCACGAAGCACAGGAGGAAGGCAAACAGTTCCAATATGCTTGGTTGTTACGATTGATTACGCTGATTGGGTGGAAGACCCCCGAGGAAACCCAGTTTCTAGAGATTGAGCCTTAGATGTGCGAGGTTGCGCACTATGCCACATTATGGAATTCTTCAGACTCGGTGCACACCAAGTAGAATAAAATATTTTGGTTCCTTTATGATGCTACCCTTTATCAAGTTGTATAGTCAAATCCGCGACTGTCACCCACGTTATATGATCAGTACAAGATGGTAGCTGACTTCAAGGCTACCTTTCACAACATGCATATTCGTGCGAAAGGCACTGTGGAAGGATTTTGGTACAAGTTACCATACTTAGTAATGGAGGATGATTTGCTCAGAGTTACGGCAGAATGGCCATCAGCATGGTTGACACCTATAACACCGACAAAGCCGCACACTGGCACTCAGCCAACAAAAACAACTGAGAAGGTGATTGAGAAGGCGATAGAGAAAGAAGCAATGCCAACCACCACTGGCAAGACAATCGACCTTGAAAAGGAAACATAGCCAGAGAAGAATCGGTCTGCGTCGAAAGACATAGTAGAAGCAGAGACATATAAGGCAACCAAGCATGACTCTCAAGTCGTTGGTGGATCAATAAAAAAGAGAAAGGGATCCAATGTTGGGCAGGAGGTCTTGATGTTGACATAGGATGACCTACACAAAATTGCTAACACAGTCACGTCTGTGACTAAAGGTCGTTGGACCGATATGGAGGTACAGTACAAGACTACGTTGTAGATTTTTTAGGTAGTAATACAAGAACTGAAGATGTAGACCAGCAAGATACAAGGGAGCGTAGCTCAGGTGAGCCATACCAGCGTGCAAACATTAGATGTTGCATTACTAGCCACCGAGGATTCCTGCCTTGTACAAATCCCTGCACCTACCATTCATGTGGATGCTAGTCGGTGCACCCAATTCTGCAATATAGGTGATATACATATTAATCTTTCTTTTTTACCTGCTGGGAAATTGCACTTGATGCATACAATGATCGCAGATGAACTCTAGTTTAGAGAGTTTTTTTCTCACACCACTAAAATGGAATCCCAAAAGCAAGTTGAATTGAACATCAAAGATAACAAGCAGCAGAAGCAGCATGTCACACAACTGAAGCCTCATGCGCTGCGCTAGAGGAAAAAATACATCAAGTTTGTCATGATGTTCCAATAATGCTAGCCACAGCTGCACCAAAGGACTGGGTGCGGCTCTGAAAGCATCTCATGATAAGGTCTTGACCGTCAGAACAGAGAATGAACAATAAATCGCAGACCTACAAACAAATTTGTGGCCTGAGACTCCACCAGAGGTTCATGCCCAAAGAGCAGTCGAGGTAAAACAAGCTACAGACGGTATCATTGTTGCAGTCACACAGTGTGAAAGTATGTTAGATGAAGTTATGGGTGTATGGACATCCGTACATAATGACCATTCGTTCAGCAGTTGCACAATGAGCTGCATTGGAAGGAACAACAATTTGAAGAGATCCAAACAGTGGCGCCGACCCTGGTTCTTACACAACGCCTAGCTCATCTGCAGGAGTGTCGGATGATACAAACAGAAATTGAAGACCTACACCGAAAATAATAGATGTTGGAGGCACGCATGCAACCATGGCCTTAGGAGGCTCTTCATCTTTGACAAACTCTGTACACCACCTTGAAGACAGTTCGAAAGACTCGGTGTAGCATAGAGATGGCCAATGAAGGGCCCACCACGAAGAAGTTAGTTCACCAAGCCCAGGAAGATGTGATGCAAAGTTTGGACATGGTGCTCCCTCTTTAAATGCACTCCAAGCCAAACTAAAGGAGGAGAAGCCTCAGTGACTCGGGACAAGTCGCATGTTTGCGTTGGGGCACTGCGCGCTGCGTGAATGATTCAAGGGGCTTTGGGGTGGGCCAAAGTCCCTATTTTTGTTATAAATGGGTTTAAGGGTAAACTATGGGCCTCAAACCATGGTTTGAGATCATATTATCTACGAGCTAAAATAATATAAATAGATAGATAGAGTATAAGTAAAGTAACTAAATTGAAATTGTATAGACTATTATGATCTGACTACATCTGTAATACTTTGTACATGTTCGTTTGGGTTGGGTAGAAAGGATCTTGTTGGCTGTGTGCGTGGATACCTAGTCCTGGTTGTGTGCAGACTTTGTTGGTTGTGTGTGCAGAAGGGTTATGTGTAAGGGGAGAGTTTGATGTATTGAAAGGATTTGAATTAATAGAAAGGATAGATTTTGGCAAACTTATTGTGTTATTGATCTGAGTTATCTATCTATTGTTTCTGTTTTTTTTAAGATCAAATTGTTTATATGTTGCTTATTTATCATTGCATGAGGATATATTTTATGGTTATGTATGCATAATGGTGGTTGATAAATTTTCTTAAGTGATTATGCTTTGTTTAGATCTGAATCTGGTTCTATTATGCTTTATCTGCACAGAAGCGATCTGTGATTTTGTCTTATTCTGTTAAAGTCTTGCGAGCATCTGTTTATCATTGATATAATTCTACAATCGATATGCTTAGGACCACTTCATTATTTTCTTCCTCAGAGGGCAGAAACCTGGTTCGAGCACCCCCCCATATTGCTTCGGGTGAGACTTTGATCTGCAGACAAAGGTCACCACCGAAAGGGCCAGTAGTTGGAGGGTTTGTTGGTTGCACGATAAACTCTAAACCTGGGTCAGGACCCCTCAAGCCAACATGAACCCATTAACCATTGTCTTTGCGAGCCAACATAACCTCAAAATATTGAACTGGTGTCAATCTTCCAACTTGTTTTTCTTTCCTTGCTGCAAGACTGTCAAAAAAGATTCCATTGTGCACATTATATTCTGCATCTTTCTGTGTTGCTTCTTCAGATAATAATGGTTTGTCCCTCTAAAATCCATTGGAAACATTCTATGTATTTTGATTATTTTTCAATTAAAATAGGATACAAAAAATAGCTCTGGGTCAAGCTCAACTATCCTCTTAACAATATTGTCGATTGGAGGCACATCATCATCTGATCTTCTTGATTTTAAATGAATAAAATTATAGAACCGCTCTAAAACATGATTCAATGTTAGTTCTAGTTTTACTTCCTCCTCTCTTCTAAGGGGTACCAAGTAAAGCATAACATTGTCTGTGTTAGATATGTTTGGGTTCAAGATACCAAGCATAAATGGAAACTTTCTTTGTTGATTCCATTTCCCTAGCGACTGCGGAAACTACAAAAAATGGCATCAATATTACCTGTTTCTGTGATAAAAAGGTTTTATCTTTCATATAGTGGTGCTTCGGAATTTTTGAAGCATCTATAGAGCCCAAAAGCTTCAGGACCTTCTTAGGCTTGAATTTAAGTGCTTCTTCTTCTGTAGTGGAAATAGGGACCACTTGTGGTCCATACTTAAAATCCTTGATCCTTTGATCTGGAGGAATTTCTTGTCAAGATCTTCCCTACCTTTATACACAACATCCATATTTACTTCTCATGTTTCATTTTGATCATTTATAGGTGCCATGTCTGAATATATCTTCAATGTAGGGATAATTTATTTCCTTGTCTTCTTATAAACTCTCCCCCGAATTCTCATCATAGGAGTCAGCTCCAAGTCACCTTTGAATACAGTTACTGGAAAATTGCTCCTAGGTTTCTCAAAACCTAATAGTGAAGTTGAAATTTCAACTACTATCACTTCTTATTGTGCTTGCTTTGAAAATACATTTAGAAGGTAAATGTTTTCACTAAATAATGATTTAGTTAGTCTAGGCATCCTCTGTTGGAAAATTACAATGTCAAGTTGGATACCATGCTCTTCTATATGGTTAGAAATTATGTCTACTTGATCCTTTTTTGTTCCTTCATCAGTTTCTTTGATTAAGGATTGATCACCTACAATTAAACAAAGGTTTTTATTTCCTACACTCTTTCTTCCAAGTTTCATTATCAGCAAGTCTACTCCAACTACTATGGCATGAAAAAAATCACCTAGAGCCATTCCTCTTGGAAACCTGTTCAAGGCTTCAAGAATATCCTCATCATCAACCTTAATTGGTTGGAAATGAACCACACTCTCATAGGCACCAACTTCCCTCTATAGATCATTTTCAGCTTTTGGCTCGTATTTAAGATCTCGCGTTAATTCTACTATAATTAAACCCTGTAGCGTGTAATGTTTTATCCGGCTTTCATTAGCCATATTTTATAAGTCTGCTAAAACATTTAAATACTTTCTTTAGAAGGCCTTGTGAAAACCTAGTGAATATACCTAAGGTGATTTTCTTCAAACATATTTTTGAATTGTATTGCATTGGAAAACTCATCACCAATGGTTGATTCATAAATCTCACGTACCATGCCAAACTCCTTATTCTTGCCTTGATCAAACACAGTGGTTGTCCAAATTATTTTTTGCCTCCCTTATACTACATATGATAGAAGTAGTTCAGTTGTAAGACCTTGATCCATGAGGATTCCCATGGTAAGTTGAGGCCTATGATTAAAGACATCAGTAGACAATAATTTATTTATTGTTGGTCCAATTCTTCCAATGTATATCTTTCTTATTTACTCATGTCACCCACAACATTACAAGAATTGGAAGAAGCCTCCTTCATAGTTGTATCCCTATTTAATCTATTGGCAAGTTTCCTTTCATTCTATAGTGGAACAATAAAAATTTCTTCAACAATGATGGAACAATCTTCAGCATTAGTGCCATCCATGCCCCATACATGGAAAGATGGTTGATGAACCAAATCAACATTTTCTTGGTAAAAATTTGATCTTTTTTGTTCCTCTATTATTTGTCAAAGAATCATCTATGGGCTTGCATAGTACTTTATCAACATCTTAAGGATGATCTCTAGGGATGCCAACTTCATATCCTTCTCCATATTCTTCCAGACTTTTGGCGACTGATTTATATTTGAATCTGCAACTTTAATTTTCCTTTCTTGCTTTATTTAACCAAACCCAAGCATATATAATTTTTGTCACTTTTGTAAAGGCTTGAATGTGATTTTCAAATTTTTGAGAGGGAATAATTTCTCTTAGTTATCTTTAGCATTTAATTCTGGTCTTGATATTCTCCTCCTTGGTGGCATCACTTGTCTTTAGGACCACAACTAGCCAATACCGTGCTTTGATACCACTGTAATGTACCAATCCAAACTACAAGGATTTTTTTGTGCACAATTTCAAACTCCTTAAGCAAATGTTTCAAAAATATTTATAAATTTTGGTGACACCTCTCTTCAAATAATTTGAGAGAAAATACAATCATTTTACTCAAGCAAGTAACATAAAGAATTTGTATGAAAACTAGAACCAAACAAATATTGAGGAAAAGTGAATTTTTATTGAGACCAAACCATAGGATTAAAATTCCAATTGTCTTGAATACACATGAACAAAGAGTTGGAAAACCAACACATCTCCTTCTAAGAAGGCACTACATATTCATACCAATTCGTTCTTCCTTTGAATAGTCTGCTATAGGTGTTTTATCAATTAAACCTTCAATGTTTGGCCTGCTACAAGCATCAGAAATGCTCTTCCAATTATGTCTTCATATCTGGAGTAGCAACTCAATGCTTAGCACTTAGACACACCGCCTCAAACAATTCGACTTCTATGAACAATATTGAATATCAGTAAGGAGAGTGGCATGATGAAAAACTAGAATGTGAGCCACCAATGTTGGAATAAGGGTCACAAAAATTATTGTTACAACTAGTCAGCCTCCAAAACCATGGAAAAAATTGATCCCATGAACTCAGCCTTATTAACAACTGCTTAAATAAAGAACCAACGAACTATCAAAGGTTTTTTGCATTCAATCCAAAACTAAGATAACTACTAAAATCAGCCTCCAAGCTTACTCTTACTGAAATGAATTTCCTTTATTTCTAAAGGAGAAAATTGATCCTCAACCCTAATATCTCTTCCTTCCTCTAAGGTAAAATTTAGCCTGAGGGTTTAAAGCCAAATTTTGGCCTTCTCAATTCTTGTATTCAACCCTCTTCAGATAATTACAAACTCGACCCCCACTATTTGCATTTGACCCTCCTAAAAACAAAATATCTCAACCTTTTGTGGAAAAAATAATAAACCTGCAAGTAACCACAATGCCAACACCCTTGCAAATATAAATCTTGTTAAATATTTAACAAATAACCAATGAGATGAGCTCCACTAGGGTGGAAATGATGTACATCGAAGATGGATGGAATCTAACTAGGGTGGCAAGAGATCCACCGATGCTAGTGTGAGGCTCTCACCATAAACCCTCAAAAGAAAACTCACTTGAGCCCTAAACCAATAACAAATGATTGTATGGAATAAAATTCCCAATCATTGAATTCCCTTCTCCTTTTATAATCGTTCATTAAGACTTCTCCAAGCTTCTAGGTATTCCTTAAATATTATTTTATTGAATAAGTAAATTTTCCCTAAAAAATGATTTTTGTCCCTTTTTAAAATAAAATACGTTTTGTCTCTCTATTATTTATTATTTACCTTTTTATTTAATAATAAAAAAATTGAATAAATTTTCCATAGATATCCTAAATAAATTTTTCCCTCACTAGCCTATTAGGAAATAACTAAGCAAGCGGGGATCAAGTCAGTGTCTCATGAGTAGGGAGACATTACACATTTACCACTCTTGAACTATCTTTTTTCAAAATTTAGTAAACTAAATATTTATTATTTATATGTCACGATTGAGTAGAGTACTTTATAGCCAAATGATTCATTAGAATATAGATCTCATAACATTCACCAATAACCAATTTGTCATACGTGTAATTAGTCAATTTAACATTTATGAAACATTATTTTCCATAAGTAATTGTGTGAATTATTTAATACTAAGGTTATTCATTAGGATCCCTCTTCCATGATCATCATTAAATAATAATCCATTTATCATGAGTCTGAATATTTAATACATGATTGATCATTATGGTCCACCTCCTATCTTTTACTGGAATACATTTCTTATTAGTTTGAATAATCCATTTTTCAATTAGTTAGTACTTAAGTCATCAACTATTAAGTCATCATCCTTTGAGTATTATTCATAAAAATCAACTTTTCATAAGATTGAATATTTAACACTTAATTAGAGTATGAAGAAATGGAATTAAAACAAGAAAAGTCAATAACGTCAATTGTAACCCATAACACTTCACCCAATAACCAATGTCACCCACCCCAATATGACTTTGGAATAAACACGCTTAACAATGAATTTTCCCCATAGTTAAGCCTGCTTAATGTTATTGAAGATTTATTGATTCACTGCTCAATTGTTCACGCAAATAGGAAGAGGCACATAATCTATGATTAGAGAAATAAACACGACTTCTATCCTTATTTAGACTTCTATTCAACAATCAAATTTCCTAATTTAATGTAATGCTTTGTTTCTTCATTGAATTTTTGAATTAAGTGTTAATACACTTTTTTATTATTATTGTGAAGTAAATGTTTGTATATACTTTAAGTCAGATATTACATGTTATAAGGAAAACTTGATCGTATCATTTAATCGTTTCAAAGACACACAAGACAAAAAAAATTCCAAGAGAGACAAGACTCAAAATAATTCAAAATATGTATGTGATATACTACACCTTCAATTCCTGTGAAGAAACTTAGTAGATAACTGAAACTTTAAAACTAAATCCATAACATGAAAAGAAAAGCTAAGAGGAATTATCTAATTCAATGGCCTCTATTGGTATAAACTCATTGTTGTTTTTTGGAGAGCAACCATAATCTAGAGGAATGCCTATATACTTTTCAATGCGCCTAAGCCAATGATCCAGAATAGACATTTAATGTTGCAAGTGGTCCAAGGGGAAGAGAATATCCTCATGGGTTTCATGTCTTTCTTACAATAATTTTCCAAGTAGAAACTTCATGTGCTAGTATATGCCCACCGTGTACCACCTGTGTACATTGGTTGTATTGACTGTGTGTGTGCCCTACATAAGGAACCATATTTGTTACATCTGCTAGAACTTTAGTGTCCAAGAGAATGCATCTCTGATTAGAAATATCCCATTCTACCTAAGCAATCTCTACTTGGATTGGTTGGAGGGTGAGCTCTTGATATCGTATTTCCAAAATCTTTGCTTAAATGTGTGCCCTTGTATACCCACATTCCCCATGTTCCCGATAATAGGAATCCCCACGGTGAACAATCAGCTCACTGAGAGGGCATGGCTATAACTCAAAAATTGGAACCTTTCCAAGGAAAGACAAAAGTTGCTCCAAAATTAGGACATAGGAGAGAAGAGAAAAGAGGAATTTTTGCAATAGTGGCCTTGTGACTGGCCCTACCTAAAGGGGGAGGCTTGAAGGAGTTCCTAGAGAAACATGACTCCCCAGACGCTAGAGAAGAATGGGAGATGGGGTCGCCAAGGGCATCATCATCACCTAAGAAACCAACAAATATGAGATAATGGATAAAGGATAACCTTAAGGCTAATAAGTAAAAAAAAGGTGGCAAACTTGAAGAGAAGGGGGTTAAAGCAAAGAACGGGAAGATTTCCAAATTTGACAAAGAGTGGAAGCTTATAGGAAAACCCACTCAGTAGCTCTTCCCTAAGTATTTCCTCATATATGACAACAAAATTCTGCTAAAAGTTGGAGACAAAATAGGTCCAATTGACAAAGGAAAACGCCATGGCTAACTGGCTTGCCTAGCCTAGTACCTTGAGATCAAGGCTTGAATAAACATAGACCAGAGATAAGAATATTTTCAATTTCCTTCGTTGAAATAACTAACCTCACTAAGAATGACTAAATATAATTCCCTTACCCCAAACAAAATAGTGTAAATGTTGCCCCCTACCCTAAATATGCAATACAACCTTAAGCTGAAAATTGTTTGACCAGAAGTAATCATGCAAATATTTAGACTGTGATTTGATGTGAGTAACCTACACCATACCATCAATTAAGACTTCCATAAGGAGTTGCATCAATAAGCCAATCAAATAGGGTGGCCAGGTTGCACCATAGGTGTGAAGATATGATGATAAGCATTGGAGACCATCAGATATTTACAGTCACAAGTAGATTGGGCCATGCACTAGGCACCAAATGATGGAATAGGGATTTCCTCCATGCTACTCATAAATGTCATAAACATAGCCATTATGGAAATATGTTACCATGCTCCTTGACCATGTAGCTTAATGGGATGGTGGCAACCCACCCAACCTTTTCTTGATACTAAAACCCTATTTGAAATAAATATTAATATACTTATTTCATTATCTCTTTTTCTTTTTTACATCTTCTTTTTAAAATTCCATTCATAAAATTTCCAATCATAAAAATATAAATATAAAATGTATTCTAAAATTTCAAAAGATAATTGAAAAAACTTCTCCCCATAAATTCTAAATTCTAATATTTAACCTAGTTTAAACTATAAAAATTTATTTCCCTGTCATTTCATAGTTACATACTATTATCTTTATCACTTCATGTTTTTATTCAAATTTCATGTGAAAGGATATTTCTATATTCCATGTACAAAGCACCAAAATATCCCCTCTATCACTTCCTAATTTTTATTATTTGATTCTTTGATCTCGTACATGTTCGTAACACCCTCATATGATGTTATATATTGAGAATATGATATATATGCTTTCCTTTGAAAATATCGAGAAAATAGACAAATTGTCCCTCCTTTGCCAGCCAAAATACTGTGACATGTTATGGTTAGTGGGACAAGATAGATAATGCACTAGTAGAAAATTAGAATGTTTGGTTTTTAAGGGGCCACATTTCTTTTTCCCAAAGGCATTAAGGGACCACATTGCTTTTTCCATCAAATCGTATTTTGATAGCTACTCAGTAGAATAACATCCTCTCAGCAAGTATATTTTTTAATTATATAGTGACACGGTAATATGTAATGGAGTATATAAATGATTGAATATGGATTTTTTTATAATTTAATATTAAATTAATAGGAAAATAAATAAATAAAATATATAATATTGTAAAAAAAATATACGATATAGTGATAATAACAAATTGACTCTTATTAAAATTTAAAATTTAAAATTTAATTATTACAAATTTAATTATTACATAGGGATGAGAATGATAAGAAATTTTTTTTAGTTTATTTTATGTTTTCTAATTATTACTGTGATTGGTTTTGAAGGTTTTTGTTCTGAAAAGTGGTTTAGGTTTTTAAATTTTATGATAGTTAGGAAGAGACATCTAAAATCTAGTTATGTTAAGAATTAGTGTGATGTTATTCTTGAGTGATTTTAATGACTAAGATGCCTCATAGATTGCAGTTCTTTAAACCACAAACTAGTCTCAAAAATTATAAACATGTGAGCAAAAAAAATATTTATGAAAATAAATGTAATGATTGCATTTATTCATTAAAAAAAATCTTTACTTTACTTTAGGAAAAAAAAAACTACTTATTTTATTATACTATAGAAAATAACACACAATATATAAACCCTAAAGCAAAAGTTATAAAATAAAGAAAAGCTTATTTTATTACAATATGAAGCATAAACAATAATAAATCTTAAGTCAAAACTTGCACCTTCGCCTCAAGCGAGGGTGGTATAAGGATGGGAAGTCATGGATTGACCATTGGGGCATAAAGGAGGAGATCATCTTGGAGAATAAAGATGATATTAATAACACCATTGCTTCCAAATTTAAGGATAAGTCGTGGAGCGATAAGGAGTTAGAGGGGAAAATGAAGCTAAGATATTATGAAGAGGTGATCAACGCCACTCTTGCTAACCAAAATTATCTTGCTGCCTTGACTAGTGCTAAGAAGAAAATGAATATTGCAAAGATAAGCACTAATTCCCATAAGCTTCGAAGTGAAACCAGATGTTGATCTATTCCCACAACACTTTAAGACAAAAAAATATGTCTTATTAAGAGAGTCGAAGATGAAAAGCACTTTCTCTTGGATTGTCTGACTCTTATTCACATCCGTTCTCCATTTCAAAACTTTTGCCACACTACCAACCTTTTTGATTTGTGAAGTCAGCAAAACTACATTAACCTTATAACTCCTCTCTTTTTTTATCACAAAAATAAAATATTAAAAAATCTTGAATAATCACTTCTTTCTTAAAAAAATTGAAATAAATCGTATTAATCATAGTCATAAACCACCTCATGTATAAACATTAAAAGAAAAATTCTTAAAATAAAAGCTTAGCTGATAAAAAAAAAGTTGGGAGCCAGAAAATTAAAATAGAATATTACATCTCCGATCACAACTTATATGAACTCTGAATCTTTAACCTGAAACATTACTAATCACTTATATAGTCTTTACAGTTAGAAATATATCTAAGAATCACTTTCCATTGTTTTCAATCCCAAAAGCTATTGGAAGGGTTAAAAATTATGTTAGAAGTTCAAGATTCCAAAACTCTTAAAATAAAGAACGTCTTTACGGACCATGTTCATCTTATTAGAGGATATGGAGAATATCATTATATTTAAAGATCTCTGTGAGGTAGTTTTTGTTTATTACAAATCTTACTGAATTCGGGAAGAAATTGTTGCATACTTTCAAAACCAACTCCGTCTAAAACCTCCTCTTAGTAAAAGGTTACTATATATTTAACTAAAAAAAATATAAAACCTGTATAAACACTTGGTACTGTTTTCATAGTATAATTTTACTACCATGCATTGCTCATGTTTTTTTTCAACCCAAAGTGTGAATCAAGAAAACTCTTTCTTCTATAAGAGATCATTTTTTTTTTTTAATTTGTAATGGAATTTAACATTTTTATTATTTTGGGGTTATAAGCTTGTAATGGAATTTACCGGTTTTTTTAGTAAGAGTAATTTTATTTTTTAGATGTAGATAAAATTATATATATTAGTTTGTTTTGGTTTGTTATCATGGAAACCAAACCAATGGCAAAACCAAAGTTCTTTGAGCATCCACAAGGTGCAATTTTTTTGAAAGTTTAGAATTACAAAACATGTTTTAGGAGGCCTACGGTCTACTAAAGTCACTATGAACTAATAAGTAGAAAAACAATAAGGAAAATAAACAAAAAGAGTATGGGCATAAACCATTAACCAACTTTGTGGGAGTCGAATTCCTCAACACCATTAGGTACTTTATTGCTCCCTAGTAAGTAGTTTGGATCAGGAAGGAGGCCTAGATGTGCCTCCTTCTTTTAAATTAATATGATATAAAAAGTTTATAACCATTACTCTATGTGGTTTTTCAAAAAGGAAGCTAGGTCACATGGAGCATGAAATAACAACTATAGTATCTTAGAGTTATTAAAATTATGCTTAATTTGATTACAAAGGTATTGTGACTCATAGAAAGTAAAACAAAATCTAAAATATAATGAGATTAATCATTGGATAATCACTGAAAGCATAATTAGGGAAGATGTAGCATATGGTGATTGTAAAGGAAACAAAATGTAAGAATTATTGGATAGGGTCTATAGGGTTTGGAAGCTTGGATGCTAAGAGTTTGTGATTTTTTTACTATTATCTCGATTTTTTTTTCGATGATAATTATGATAATTGAGTTAGAAGAGGTTTTTTTGAGAAACCCTGGTCTCTTCTCTTACTAGGAAATCTTATCATTGGCTCGCCACACTACTATATATAGGAATGAATTTTGACAAAGTAGTACGATAGTATGGTTAAAATTAGTTGTACCATTGAAAATTATAAGAATAATGCCATTTTTTTAATAATATGTCCACATTCATTGGTATTATGAAGAACCCTATGCACTTCATCATACTTACGACAATCTTCCTAGTTCATCACAAGACTGACAAATAGCCAATTGTTTGACTAGTCACTTTTATCCATTGAGTTGTTCAAATGATCAGTCACTTTTTGACTAGTCAACCTTGACTTGGTCAACAAATTTCAGAATTCCGATGATAGATAAATTTATAAATATCTATCATTTAAGAGATGTTACAACATTTTCATTATAACTACAATGGTTCTAATCCCCATGCCGTGAGTTGAATTTCAGCAACCAACAACACGATTTTGTCTCTTGTTGCATTATGATACAATATGACTCGTCCTGGAAACATTTTCATGTGCGTGTGTCTGTATATATATATATATATATATATATATATCACTGGTTGAATTTACCCCTTGTGTGTCACAAATCTGGAACTTAGTCTGCTATTTCTCTCATTATTTCCATGACCCATAGGAAACTATGTTCCCAAGTCTGGCTACTCGAAATTACGAGAGGGACTAGAAGGAAGGATAGAGCAATGACAATCAATCTCTAGCGAACGATAGAGGAAAGGAAGGAAAAACCAAAACTGAGGAGGGAAGGGGTGAGCATGAGGGAGAGTGACCAAAAAATTGGAGACGAACCTTGCTCTAGAAGGAAACAATAGAAAAACACCATCACAAAAGACATGGATGGAGTTTAAACAAGAGCTTACCACCTTCTTGCAATGAATGTTGAATCTAGGAGCTAGAGGCCATGCATGGCCTTGATTACCAATCATATTGAATCCTGGAAAAAAATGTACTTGTTGCCTCGTGTGGAACCACCTTGGTACATACACTAAGCCTCCACCATTGTGTGTGATGGCTAATGCACAAGATGAGGTAGATTGGGAGTAACTCCAAGTGCAAGGCTAGTAAATTATTACTAATGGGGTTGTTGTATGATTTAATGTCCATTAGTTTCAACATTAAATGCTTGTGACTATTGCAATCACACAAACTCAAGGATGAATGGACTAGCATGGGTGGCCCGTATTGATAAGATGTCGGTAATGCATCAAGGGGGGAGGGAGGGGGGTGGGGGGGGAGGGACTGTGCCACATCTAGCCTTATTTATGTTGAAATTTGCAACAAGAAACAGTGAAATTGGCATCCAGAAACAACACGATAGCACCTACACTAGTGTGGGACCACAAGTCATGTAGTGATGGGTCCTAGCGATACATTAGTGTGCAATTCAATTTATTTAATAAATTGGAAATGTGTCAAATTTATTTATCCCTTAAATAAAGTGGACAATAAAATGTAATATTATCTCAAAATCACTTGTAATAGTTAACTAAGTGTGATAAACTTAGTTAGCTCATGAATTTCGAGTTGAGGGTGGTTGGTGAGGCATGCAGAGTGATTCTATGTGTTTTAGAGTTCATTGCAGTTAAGTGCATTAGTTTAATGCATGAGAAATCAGTTAACTCAATTTTTTGAGTTAAAGTCAGTTGAACTAGTTGTAACTGTTTGTTGCACTAGTGAGAGATCAAGTGAATTAAATCAGATTTAATTCACATCTAGTGATCTACCATGCAACTAATGATTTACTATTAATAGTTGCATGCATGTCAGTTCTAGTTGAGACAAAGGTTAAAGGGAAGTTGACTATCACTTGTGATATTAGCAAACTACCTAGATGCAGTTAAAACACCACAAGATTGACCATGATACTAGTGTAGATGAGAAAGGATGAAATTCCTAAGGAATAGGGATTGCATTCCTCATGAATTGCGTGAGCAAGGCAAGCTGAAGACAGACTGAGAATTGGCTAAGTGTTGGCCTAATTACGTCTGGATCAGCGTGAGACGATTAGCAGATTGCAGGAAACTCTTGTGAGAAGAGTGCATTGTAATTGTTTCATGATTCCTTGATGAATATACAATATAGATAGAGGGGTTATGAGCAGCAATCTTTCCCCCGGAAAATATCTGTGTTGTGGTTTGATTTGATTCTTTCTTTACTTATTGTGATTGGCGATCATGTTTATTTTCCACAATTGATTTTTAGAAGGATTCAGTATCTAGCTTTAGTACATTGCTTGATCGTATTGAATCCATTGATATACATATGTTTGTATACTTTCTACAGTTTATACTTGGTGAGGCGGTGGCGATGCAACTACCCACCTGTCGTTTGTCGACCACCCCATATAAGGGTAATTGAATTCAATATTGTATCTTTATAAATTTTCTATTTCCATGGATTTTAGTTTTGATGTAAATTGTTTTCTCTTTGAAAGCGGTAACATCTATTATAATTTAGTTGTCAAACAGTAGTGAGGATAGTGACTAATGACTGCTATCTATGAATGTGAATTGACTCATCATTGTTATTTAAGGAAATCCATTCCACCAACAGTGACCTGTTGGTGGTCTATAAGAGGTTAGAATTTCAAACTTGCTAGATGCCTCTAGGTCTTGGGTTGTGAAACTATTTCTTTATGTTTGAGCAAGGTAAGTTCTTTGTCAATTAGAAGCAATTTTTGGTCTTACTTGATGACCAAACAAGTGGTTTCAACTTCAATAGTATACTAAAAAAATACAATATCCATTGTGGTGATCCCAAAAGTTATTTCCATCAATATTTTGTGCTTTCTAGTATTATATATACCTAATTACAATTTAACCTTTCACTTAAAAAGTATGTAAATTATTTTTTTACTTTATTTTTTTTTTCTTTTCATTTTTTCATTTTAATTTTCATTTGTCTAATTCAATTGATCATAAACATTTTATTAAATTAAAATAAATTATATTAAATGAGTTCAGCTTTGATGATTGGGAAAAATGTTGCTTCCCTCTATAAATTTTGTTGTGGTAAAGACTTATATCTCAGACCACTATCCCATTGTTTTGCAATGGAGGACAGAGTTGGTCAGAAGGGGTATACCATTCAAATTCAACCGTGGAGATTTGGGATTCATATGAGACATCCAGAAACAGACTAGCCATGGAATAGATCACACAAAAGTTAAAACACCTAAAAGGTCGGGTCTAAATATGGGAAAGGAAGAAAAGGATAGTTTAATACAAGAATTAAAAGCACTAGTAGTAGAGATTCGTGAGACTGGGAATCACTTTTCCACTGGGCACCCACAGAACAATACTCGGCCGATTGAAATGTTTGGAGGAGAGGAAGAAACACATAATCCACGTGGATATTAAAGAGCATGTCTATTTGGATCTAGGAAGGGGATCGAAATACAAAATTCTTCCACCACTATGCAAATCATCAGAAAAATATAAATTTCATCTGGAACATTGAGGGGGTCGACGGTGTTCATGTATACACAGATGTTGCGATGCAGAGGGAAGTAGTACTATACTTTTAGAATCTATTCAAGGCCAGGGAAGAGATTCACATCGAAGATCTTACATGGGGTGCAGAGGAATATCCTACAATGTTTGATAATGAGGAAAACGATGTGATATATAGACCCATCACTCATGATGAGATACACTCTGTTTTAAAATAATTTTCCAAGGACAAATGCCCTGTCCCATATGGCTAGATAGTTGAGTTATTTTTATATTTATTTGAGCTCATGAAAGAGGATTTGTTGAAGATGGTGGAAGAGTCCCGAATCAATCGTTACATCTTGTGGTCTATTAAATCCACTTTCATTGCACTTGTTCTAAATGTCACTGCTCCCTCCTCATTATCAAATTTTTGTTCGATCTCACTTTGCATCATTATATATAAGCTCATTTCAAGGGTTATTGCAGAATGGATAAAAGTCGTTCTTTCATAACAAATTTCCAAGGAACAATTTGGGTTCCTTCACAACAGATATATCCACAGCGCAATTTCCATTGCACAAGAATGTGTACATACCATTCGGATGAACAAATTAGAGACACTAGTGATGAAGGTTGATTTACAGTGGGGATATGACTGTGTAGAATGGGCATTCCTTGGGATTATCCTTTAGAATATTTGTCTGACTATACAAATAGAGTGAATTATGGCATGTGTGTCACATGCATGGCTTGCGGTTCTCATAAATGGGTACCCCACTTATTTCTTCTGAGCTGGTCATGGCTTGAGACAAGGTTGTTCGCTATCGCCCCTCCTTTTCATTCTTGTCATGGACGAGATAAGTAGAAAGATTAATATGGCCAAAACAAGTGTGTCTTTCAGGGGTCTGCAGATGAACCACGTGGTTAGAATCACACATCTCTTTTTCATTTATGACATTATGACTTTTAGTATGATATCAGGTGCACAATGGGAGACATTGTATCACATATTCTGACATTTTTGCAAGGCATCTGGTTTGATTGCAAATGGACACAAGTTTGTACTTAGTTATTCAAATGGTAGCCTCTCTAAGGTTCAACATATTGTTGAGATGTTTCGGGTCACATACAAACCACTTCATGATGGATTCACCTACTTTGGGTATAGGGTGAAACCAAACAACTATCATATGTAGGATTGGACTTGGCTTCTGCACAAATTCAGGAAAAAACTTAAGTGTCAGACTCACCAGTGCCTCTCGCTGGGCGGAAGATTCACATTGATTCAATCAGAAATCCAACATTTGGCCATATATTGGATGCATCTTTTTGTCCTAAGCGCAAGAATTATTTATGAGATACAATCAGTCTTGAAATGTTTTTTGTGGTTTGGACTGGGGGGGAAGCGCAAATTCCATCTAATCAAATGGGACAATACCTCCTACCCCAGAGACCTAGATGGATGGGGTATACTCAATACTAAATAATTTCAGAGGTCATTACTTATTAGGTCCATGTGGCAGGCACTATTTGGTGAGGGAATTTGGAATAAGATTATACATGGAAAATACCTCAAAGGAAGATCAATCACAAACTGGATTCACGGGGGGGGAATTGGAATTACAAGTGGATCTTTCATATGGTTGAGTTTTCAAAATTCAAAAAATATTTTCCTTCAGTGTATCATATGGTCATTTGGGAGAGAAAATAAGATTATTATTGGGAGAGATCGTTTTGTTGGTTTATCAAACAATTTTAGACTCCTGGAGGACATTTTGGAGACACTGCACCAACAAGGTATATCCTATTTGGAATATGTGATCAGTGGTTGGAAATGGGTACACCCGACTTGTAGGGAGGTTGAATAACTTGGATTGATGGGGCAGTCGACACAGACATGCCATTCATACATGAACAAAATTAGGGGTGCGGGTCAATGTCGACATCCAAGTGGGGACACCCTTACATGGGAGGGCAGTCTTAAAAATGACATGGTGATAGTAGCAGATTGCTATCAATACATCATGCACAGGGATAAAGAATATGAACCACAACCATGGTTTTTGTCGATCTAGAGATCAAATGCACGTTTAAAGGTCATCCTTTTCTGTGGGTTGGTAAGGAGAAATCACATACTGGCTTGGGAAAATTTTTGCAAATGCAGTTTTCTTGGACCCGGGTGCGTCCTGTGTGGCAGGGGTGATGAAACGTTAACTCATCTATTCATTCACCGTAACATTGCATTACATATATGGTCTATGATTTTGTCATCTTGCAAGTTATTTTTCAGAGTGTTTATGTCCATCAAACATTGCTTGAGATGGGGTGCCTCCGGGGTAGGGACTCAAACCTTTATTTCGTTGTTTACCTTCTGGGAGATTTGGAAGGCACACAACCATTGTATTTTTCGTGGGGTGCCAATCAATGCTCTCAGAATATGTGCTAAAGTTCTCTCATGGATGGAGCATATGGCACTGAGGAGACAACGCACTATAAACATGCCTAGACGCTTCTTAAATCCTTGCATAAATCTTCCAGCTGGATTGTTTTATGGTGTTGCACATCAGGGACAACGTGGTTGTGGGGGATGGTTGTGAATCAATGAACAGACAGCCTACAAGTTACACTAGCAAGGGGGAGAGGTACAAACTCAAGGGCCGAGATGATAGCCCTCTGGGGCTTAATGTGGTTTGCAAAGGAAAGGGAGCTCCAAAATATTTATATCTACAGGTATTCTAAAACAATCATTAATGGATTTTCTGGTTTATCCTATTTCGACCCTCCAGAACTTCGGGGATGGAGAGATCGAATCAGGACTTTGCTTCGGAATTTCAGGAATTTCACAATAATGCACATATACAGAGAATCAAACAGGATTGTTGATGCTATTTCAAAGATAAGACTGTGTGATCCATAGGGTTTCATTTTCTACAACTTTATTTCAGACGATACTATGAGGGAGGATGGAAAAATTGCCATCTCATAGTTGGATGCGGTTTTGGTCATTGTTGTTGCTATGGTCATTGTTGATCTCTGATCTTTACATATTTTTGTTTTTGGAAAATGAACAGTTCTCAACCTTTTCATTTTTTACCTTAAGAACACTTGATTGGATATTTACTTAATTTGCTGGAACCAACTTTCAGAGTACTTAAATTTTTTTCTAAAAATATTTTCTCATTATGACTAAGATTAATAGCTCATATCAGATATGATCGTTAATATATGTTTTTCAAATGTAACTGATTTTTTCTATCTAATAAATTCCAATTAACTTACCCCAAAAAAAAAAAAAAACTCAATTTATAATAATATTTCTTATAATAAATTTTAATTTTATTATCTAAATAATCTTATAAACATTAAAACTTATATATTTATTACATAACTTTTATATATGTTAAACAAAAAAATTATAGGTCCAAAAGTGGTACCACTTATATATATATATATTTATAAACATTAAAACTTATATAGTTATTACATAACTTTATATATGTTAAACAAAAAAAAATTATAGGTCCAAAATTGGTACCACTTTTATTTATATATATATATATAGACATCTCCACAGTAACTTTTAAACTTTATATATGTAAAACAAGAATTTATAAGTCCAAAAGTTGTACAACTTGCACGTAGATCGCATATTCCCCACCATGTGACCATCCATTTATGCGATAAAGGTTGGCCGACTGAAAAACATACAGCTTGTAATTGATATATTGGTATATGTTGGATTTATTTATAAAAACAATCGAAATAATTAAAGCATGATGGAGAGAGTGTACCTTGTAAATCAAGTTGGAGGAAGTAACATATATTCCACTCGATTTTTGTAAATATATATGGAGACAGATGTGGCCTCTCCACGTTGGAGTACATGGGGACGAACATATGGTATAGTGGATTTATGGACAAATGATATGGGACCAGAGTTTAGCGTTCTCGTCGATGTCATGTCATTTGGTGTGCTTTTTGGATTTCTTGGCTTTTTTAATTTAAAACTCGTTTCACACACTTTAATATATACATGTCATTTGGTGTGCTTTTTGGATTTCTTGGCTTTTTTAATTTAAAACTCGTTTCACACACTTTAATATATACATGTCATTTGGTGTGCTTTTTGGATTTCTTGGCTTTTTTTTAATTTAAAACTCGTTTCACACACTTTAATATATATATATATATATATATGTATGTGTGTATATATAGATATTTAATTAATGAAATTTATTTTTAAAATAAAATTTTGTTTAAACAAATTATTATAAATTTTTTAATAAGTTTTTTTTTTTTTTAATGTCTTTTTAAGATAACTATAGGCTTAAGTTTTGGCTTATTAAGAAATTAAGATTTAGGGGCATTTAAGTCGTTAAAATCATCCGGGGATCGCACTCGACCTAGGCCACACCAGCATTAACATGACTGGATATTTTCCCACGAAGTTTCAAACCGATGACCTTTACATCACAAAGTGACTTAATAGTCCATCCCATCATTGTCTATTCTACGCCTCGTGAGCAACTTTTTTAATAAGATAATAATTTAATGCATAGTCTAATTAATAAATGACACGACTTTTTTTCAAGACTTTTTTTGTTAGTTTCTCCAAGATCCAATACAAATTTTTTTAAATCTTAAGTTTAAATTATTTAATTTGCAAATATCAAGTGCCTCAGGGGTTTTTCAAGGTATTGAATCCATTTATGCATTCAAAAGTGCATTATAAACAACAAGAAATCACAATCTCCCTAGAAATTGTATTACCAAATTCTTGCCAAAAAATCATTTCGTCGATAAGTTAGATTACGCCATAATTTCAAAATAAAAAATTTAAATGTTGCACTTTTAATACATTATTGATTTTTTCCTAATAATAATAATATATTTTTATTATTATATATATATATATATATATTTTATGAGATTTTTTTATAAAAAATTAAATAGGATAATAATTTGAAAATACAAAATTTAAATATTGCATCTTTTCTACTCATCATTAATACTTCATATATATATATATATATATATATATTAATTTTTCAAAATATGTATATACTTTATTTCTTTTGAGAATAAAGATATGTTATTAGTTATTAGATCCACTCATGATATAGTTTAGATCATTATATTGTTTGTCATCCATTTAGATGCTTTTAGAATGGAAAAAGTGGAAGAATCAAGTCACATGACCATATTTTACGATGGGGCTTAGTTTGGAAAATTAACGTCTAAAACCTTCCAGGAGTATTGTGAAGCATCAAATGGCGTTTTTTGGGGGTAAAAACTCGTTATTTTAGTGCAACACATTTTTTGTCCCATTCTACACATAGAGATCTTTCCAATAGTGCAAGAATCACCTCAATTGGAGTCTGTATGCAAAGGCTACATCACTTGGAAGTTGACCTTCCTATTTTGACCACCATAATTCAAGAGGATGCCACGTCAAACCCCATGACTCATGAAAAAAGGGCTAACCACATGATTATGATGAAGAAGACTCTAGAGAGTCAATATTGTAACTCTAATTAAGAGTTGAAGTTAAACCTAACCATTAGTACGTTGCCAAGTGTGTTAGGAGGAAAAGGGTTCCATTATTCTTGAGTGCAACTTGTTCCGTAGACAAGTAGAGTATTTGAGAGGGACCGAGAGAGAGCACACAGAGAAGATTTGTGCACTATAGTATCCCATGGGCCACAAGCCTTACTTATTTGTACTTGCATCCATTTTCTAGTATTAAGAGAAAGAGAGTAGGGCAACCTCACCTTCGAGTTGGGTTTTCTCTCGAAAGGGTTTCCCAGGATATATCTTGTCAATTTGTGGTTTGTGAATTTTTATTTCATTATTCTCTATTTTTTACATAATTATAATTTGCATGCATACGCAATAAACAATAACTTACAGATCTAGAAATCTAAACATAAATAAACCTTCATAGTGTATATTTCAAATTCTTAAGTGTAATTTATCATATATGTTGTGATGAACTATCTAGAGGAATATCCACAACAATTTACGGATCATATTGGTATCAAATCAGGTTTCTTTGGGCATATTATAGATATTTGCAAGGGATCTAGATCGACTAAGCCAAAAGTCATAAAACCCCAATCATGGTCGTCAAATTTGTGAATAACCCTCTTAATCCTGCGAATGAGAGGTTTTCATGGTTGGAAGCACAAGTTGCAAATATAAATTGTTTTGTGAATATCCTCATGGAAACCCTAACCAATAAAATTTTTATATTCAAATAATATGGGGGGTTATAACATAGAGGTACAATCAGAGGGGAGATCATGAAGAAATAAAGAAGGAGTCGAAGAAAGAACCCAAAAAACATCAACCTAATTTGAATGTCCTTAACCATTCATAGTCCCTATTCAAAATGGAAGTGAAGGTCTACATTAATTCCTATCAAGGTGACATTGACGCTCTAAAGTTAAATCATTGGTTGCAGTGATTAGAAGTTTATTTCAGTTTTCATCATATAGAGGAAGAACAATAGATTTCATTTATTTCACTGAAATTAGAGGGTTCTGTCCTAAATTGTTGCGAAAGCCACAAGGCTACCTTGAGGTTTGAGGGAGATCCTCCAGTGACTAAGTGGGAGGACTTTAAAACCATCATAGATTCATAATTTTACCTCATTGGGTATATAGAGGACCAATGGATTCTATGGTACTACTTTAAACAAAAGAAGGGGCATAGTGTACAAGAATACACCATAGAATTTAGAAAGATGGTCATAATGCTATGTATCTCCCCAAAGAACTCATACGTATTCCCCAAGTAACTAGGGGGTCTACACAGCCATCTACGGAAGCAAGTGATGTTGTTCAAGCCCAAATCGATGGAGGAGGCTTGTGTATAGGCACAATACCTTGAGAACATAGGCATGAAGAAAGGGAAATCAAGTGGATTGAAGAAGAATGTTAGGTCCCTATATGACTAGTATAGTCCCTTATTGTTGTTAGTGTAACCCCCTTATTGTTATTATTGTACCCTTGTAACCCCCATTTTGTTATTATTGTGCCCTTAAATTATTATTGTTAGGTCGGCTAGGATTACATTGTGGCCCACTAGGATTACATTATGGCCACATGGACTCCTATATAGAGAAAGGAGGTTTTGTAAATTGTATCATCCAAGAATTGTTCATTTATGTAATGTATTGGAGGTTTCCCCCTCGAAGTGGCTTATTTCTAAGGCGTTGATATCTCTTTTCTTCTATTTTTGAGCTGGTTACACAACATTTGGTATCAGAGCTTTGGATTCTAGGGTTTCGCTGCTCCAAACAGGTCATCGTGGAATTTTCGCTATAACTTTTTTTCTACGAAGTTTCAGAAGCTGAAATTTTTAGGGTGCGAAGCAGAAATCCTGAGGAAGCTTGTCTAAAAATTTGTGAGCTTGGTTCGAATATTTATGAGATATCATCTGTGGAAGTTAGGTCTTTTTTCAGGCTCCTAAACAGGTCATCGTGGAATTTTCGCTATAATTCTTTTTTGTACGAAGGTTCAGAGTCTGAAATTTGTATGGTGCGAAGCTGAAATCCCGAGGAAATTCGTCAAAAAATTTCAGAGCTTGGTTCGCAATATTTTTGGAGATATGATCTGTGGAAGGTAGTGCTTTTTCAGGCTCCTGAATTTCATCTCAAATAGGTGATCGTGAGAAAAGTTCAATAACTCTCTCTCTGGGCATCGGATTGGAGTGCCGTAAAAAGTGGTCGCAAGTACACGGACTGTAGTTTCTTGGCTATAAATTTCAGGGACAAAAGATGAAACAGTGACACGTGTCAAGTCGTACAAGTTCGCTCTACTGAACCAGTCCATAATTAGGTCATTGTGGGAGATTGGACACAAATTTGTCTTGGAGAATCCAAATCAGGTCAGACCTGTGGCATTCAAAAGATAATTCAGAGGGGTATTTCATTGCTGAATTTCAGATATTGAAGTGCTGCAATCACAAATATAATCCAATTTCAATATTGAGCTCCTCAAAATCAAGAAAAAGGTGTGTATTTTTTTTTCCGAATTGCATAAGTCTTGTTTCAAGAATCAATTTGAATTGATTCCAAGGGCATATTGTAGAATAGATATCAGTATTGGGTTCTAAAAGATGCCCCGTAAAAATAATTCAACACCCATTAAGCCTTCAGAAGGCTCTACTATGACTCATGAAGATGAAGAATTGCAAGATGATCTATCAAAATTACAAGAGCAAGTGCAACAAATTTCACTCTCGCAAAGAGCAACAAAAAATGAAATGGAAGTTTTGAAGAAAGGCGTGGAAGTGAAGATGGACGGTTTGAAGAAAGGTATGGAAGCTAAGATGGATGGCGTGGAAGCTGGCATGGAAGCTAAGATGGATGACATGAAATACAACATGGAAAACATGAAGAATGATCTAAAAACACACATCGAAGGTTTGACAAAGTTGATACAAGAAATGTTTCCTAATGGTGAAAAGATAGTAGAAGAACCTCATGATGAGAACAAAATCAATTTTAATCGTGATTTCATAAACTCTAATGTTTGCAGGAAGAACCACCATATTCCAAAAATGGATATGAGGAAGTTTGATGGAAAGGATCCTGTAACATGGATACTACAGATGGAGCAATATTTTGATCTCCATAACGTGCAAAACACAAAAAAGGTACGCATTGCAACTTTACATTTAGAACAAAATACATTTGTATGGTATCGATGGCTTTGCTCCCGTAAAAAATTGTCACTTGGTCAATTTTTACAGAGGAAATGATAGCACATTATGAGGATACGAAGAGCAACACCTTCTTTAGCCAATTGATAAATCTCAAACAAAAGGGTTTAGTGGGGCAGCACATTGAGGACTTCCAAAAATTGAATATAAGGGTAACTCATATTCCAGAGGAACACAGGATCGATCTCTTCATAGGCACTTTAAAGGATAACATCCAACATGAAGTTCGTGTTTTGGAACCAGATTCATTGGAGAAGGCATTCAAGTTGGCAAGAAAAGTTGAATGTAAAATAATGGCGACAAGGAAGCCTACCACTCAATTCTATAAAGAAGGAAGTGTTGCTACGCCTAGATTTCCACAACTTACAAGGTTGACACCACAACAATTGGAAGAAAAAAGAGCAAAAGGGCTTTGCTATAGTTGTGATAGCAAATACACTAAAGGTAATAAGTGTGTTGAGAATAAATTATTTTACATAGATTGTGAAGAGGAAGTAGAAAATGAACAAGAAGAGGATATACACCAGGAACTAGCCCTAGAAGAGGAAGAAATGAATCCGACCATATCGTGTAATGCACTGGCAGGAATTACCACTCCTCAAACTCTCAAGATAGAAGGACAAATCAAGAAGAAAAAGGTAATAGTGTTGATTGATTCAGGTAGCACCCATAATTTTATTCATTGTAAGGTAGCCAAGGAATTAAATTGTTTCCTTGGTTGCAAATGGAGGAACTATAAATTGCTCTGGAAAATGCCATAATATCAAGCTAACCATGGGGGAATATGTATTGACTAGTCCAATGCTTTCCATTCCTATGAGAGGTGTTGATGTTGTACTAGGAGTACAATGGTTACAATCTTTGGGGACGGTAGCTTTTAATTTTCAAGAACTTTTCTTGAAATTTTTTTCAGAAGGAAAGGAAGTCGAATTACGGGGTATTGAAGGGAAGTCAGGAAGGATAATAAGCTCTAATGTCATGACAAAGCTTCTAAAGAAAGAACAATGAGGCGTAATTGCACAATTATGCTCACTAGAAGTTCCGACATCAAAATCATCTATTTCTGCATATCTCCAACAAGTCTTGGACAATCATTCCAAGGTGTTTGAAACTCCCAAAGGACTCCCACCTATTCGTGATCATGATCATGCTATTCATTTGATTCCAGGAAGTGTTCCTCCAAACATCAGGCCTTATAGATATCCTTACTTCCAAAAGAGCGAAATTGAATGTATGATTACAGAAATGTTAGAGGCAGGTATAATTCAACCTAGTCAAAGTTCTTTCTCTGCTCCTGTAGTATTGGTACACAAGAAGGATGGATCATGGCGAATGTGTCCAGATTATAAGGAGCTCAATAAGCTCACCATTAAAGACAAATTTCCCATTCCTGTGATTGATGAATTATTGGATGAATTACATGGAGCAATTTATTTTACCAAGTTGGATCTTCGTTCAGGATATCATCAAATTAGAATGAAGATCGAAGATATTCCAAAAACAACATTTCGAACTCATGAGGGTCATTATGAATTTTTGGTCATGCCTTTTGGCCTTACCAATGCACCTTCTACATTTCAAGGGTTGATGAATTCCATTTTCAAACCTTCCTTAGAAAATTTGTGCTAGTATTTTTTGATGATATACTAATCTACAGCAGGTCTTGGAAGGATCATGTTGAACATGTTGACAGGGTGCTCAAACTATTGCAGGAGAAACAATTATATGAAAAAACATCCAAATGTTTCTTTGGAGTACAAGAGGTGGAATATCCGGGTCATATTATATCTCACGAGGGTGTTAAAGTAGACCCTAACAAAATTAAAGCCATTAAGGAATGGAAAGTCCCCACGACCATAAAGCATTTGCGAGGATTTCTCGGGTTAACAGGGTATTATCGCAAGTTTGTTAAGAATTATGGGAGAACAGCAGCACCTCTAACAACATTATTGAAGAAAGATGCATTTTCATGGACTCCTGAAGCAACTAAGGCCTTTGAACATCTTAAAGAGGCAATGTGCCTAGCCCCGGTCTTAGCTACGCCAGACTTCACAAAAACCTTTATTGTGGAATGTGATGCCTCAGGAAATGGAATTGGTGCATTTTTAATGCAGGAAGGAAGACCCATTGCTTTTGAAAGTCGTCCAATCAAAGGAAAGTATTTACAAAAACCTATTTATGAGAAGGAAATGTTAGCAATACTACATGCACTAAAGAAATGGCGAACTTACCTAATGGGAAGACACTTCAAGGTAAAAATTGATCATGATAGTCTTAAACACTTTTTGGAACAACGACTATCTTCAGAAGAGCAGCAAAAATGGGTCACAAAGATGTTGGGTTATGACTTTGAAATAATCTACAAAAAGGAAAGCTTAATGTTGTTGCAGATGCACTCTCAAGAAAGAATGAAGAGGTGGAAGCATTGCTTTGTGCCATTTCTATTATCCAACAAGATTGGATAACCGAAGCAAGAGATGAATGGAAGAAGGACAAAGATGTATGGACACTCATTCAAAAGTTGCAGCAAGATCCTAGTACATCTGATACATTTAGTTGGAAAAATGATTCCTTATGGTACAAAGATCAATTATATCTTTGTAATAATTCCCAACTAAAACAAAAGATTCTTCTGGAATTGCACACTTCTCCTTTAGGAGGACACTCAGGATTTTTAAAAACTTACCACAGGGTGAAGAAAGAATTTTTTTGGGATGGCCTTAAATCTGATATTCAAAAGTTTGTGGTGGAATGTTTGGTTTGCCAGCAAAATAAAGTGGAAACAATTAAGACCCTAGGACTTCTACAACCTTTATCCATTCCAAATCAACGTTGGGAGGAGATTTCAATGGATTTTATCACAGGTTTACCTAAGTCCGAAGGAAAGAGTGTCATCATGGTGGTAGTTGATAGACTTACTAAGTATGCACACTTTTGTGCATTATCTCATCCATTTAAAGCAAGTACAGTTGCTACTACATTTATGGACAGAATTCAAAAGCTACATGGAAGCCCAATGGTTATTGTGAGTGACAGAGATCCCATTTTTACTGGAAATTTTTGGACGGAGTTATTTTCTTGTTTGGGTACTCAATTAGCTCATAGCTCATCTTATCATCCTCAATCCGATGGTCAAACCGAGATAGTAAATAAATGTTTGGAAGGATATCTTCGTTGTTTTGTATCTGATAAACAAACACAATGGGTCAAGTGGTTACCTCTCGCCGAATGGTGGTATAACACTTCCTTCCATACTGCAGCAAAAATGACCCCATTTATGGCACTTTATGGATATCATCCACCATCCATCACATCATCTTTAAGGGAAAATTCGAAGGTTCAAGCAGTGGAAGATCACATCGAGCATCAGCAAGAAGTTCTCCAACTCTTAAAGGATAACCCGAATTTGGCACAAAATCGAATGAAACAACAGGCAGATCAACATCGTAGCGAGAGAAGTTTTGATGTAGGAGATTGGGTATTTTTACGGCTACAACCATACAAACAAATGTCCCTCAAGCAAGCAAAGAAGGATAATAAATTATCGCCAAAGTACTATGGTCCTTACAAGGTGTTGCAAAAGATGGGTACTATGGCATACAAATTGGAGCTTCCTGCTTCTTCGCGAGTGCATCCAGTTTTCCATGTTTCATGCTTAAAGAAGGTTATAGGTGAAAATCTTCCAGTTCAAACAATATTGCCAGAACTTAATGAGGAAGGAAAAATCATATTGGAACCTGAAGCGGTCACGGAAACAAGAACTCGACAGCTACGGAATCGATCAATTTCAGAGTATCTCATCAAGTGGAAGAACTTACCCACTGAAGACTCTACATGGGAGGATGAGAATTTTATACAGAAGCACCCAGAGCTACTCAAGCGTTGAGGACAACACTTTTTTGAAGGAGAGGGGCATGTTAGGTCCCTATATTACTAGTATAGTCCCTTATTGTTGTTAGTGTAACCTCCTTATTGTTATTATTGTACCCTTGTAACCCCCATTTTGTTATTATTGTGCCCTTAAATTATTATTGTTAGGTCGGCTAGGATTACATTGTGGCCCACTAGGATTACATTATGGCCACATGGACTCTATATATAGAAAGGAGGTTTTGTAAATTGTATCATCCAAGAATTGTTCATTTATGTAATGTATTGGAGGTTGCCCCCTCGAAGTGGCTCATTTCTAAGGCGTTGATATCTCTTTTCTTCTATTTTTGGAGTTGGTTACACAACATTTTACACAACAAAGAAGGTGCACTAGGACACTTCTAAGCAGGTGAAGAAGAAGTGGAAAGGGGGAAAATATAACAAGATGATGACCACAACACATCTGTGCAAAGATCCCAAAAGCCATTGCAACCGTTGTAACATTTACAGTCATATAAAGGAGAAGAATTGGAAGGTGCATCTAGAACTTAAATCGAAGAACAAAAAGAAAGATAATAAGAAGAAGAATCTCATAGCCATTGATTCGATCAACCAAGTTGAAAGGATCTTGGATTTGGATGCAAATATCATTTGTACATCAATGTAGAACACTACAAGGAAAAGACCCTCTAGCATATGTTTTTGAGGAACCCCATAGAACGATACCCCATACATCCGTTTCTAGTGGAGGTTACTAGAGGAGGTTGGCGAGCGGAGGGTTTTGCGGATGGTTTCCTCCCAGTGCGCTTATCATTACAAGTCACCCTGGTGCACTCTAACCACGAAAGCACTGGTGCGGACCAAAACATTGGCACACCGGACACCGTGCACTCAGTACACACATGCCCGGTGCATCTTATTATTTTATAGCACTAATGCGTCACAAATATTCTGCGCCGGTGCATTATAAAACATAGCGCCAAAACCGAGACGACCCGGTGCGGTCGAAAGAAAGTGCACTGGTCCATCATAATACATCGCGCCAAAACACAAACCGACCGATGCGTTTGTAAGAAACAGACCCAGTGCACCTATAAACAATGCGCACCGGTAAAGGGTTATATTAAAAAAAAATTACGGCAAAATAACTTGGATTTTTCATTTTTCCAGTGATTCTGAGCTCTCAATTATCGGTGCGCGCCCTACCATAGAACGCACCAGTGTGCATGAGACATTGGCACATCGGACATCTTGCGCGATGTACACACACATCCGGGGCCTCCTATTTCTATAACGCACCGGTGCTTCACCACTATTCCGTGTCGGTGCATCATAAAACACCGCGCCAAAACAGAAACACGTCGGTGCGTTCTTATCAAAGAGCACTGGTGCGCCTATAAAAAACGTGCACCGGTAAAGGGTTATATTAGAAAATTACAGCAAAATAACCCGGATTTTTCATTTTTCTAGTGTTTTTGAGCTCTAAATCACTGGCGCGCGACATCCCATAGAACGCATCGGTGCACACGAGACATTAGCACATTGGACAGCTTACACGATGTACACACACATTCGGGGCCTCCTATTACTGTAATGCACCGGTGCTTCACCACTCTTTCACGTTGGTGCATCATAAAACACTGCACCAAAACAGAAACGCATCGGTGCGTTCTTACCCAAGAGAAACAGTGCGCCGATAAACCGCACGCATCGGAATAGCGTTACATAAAAAAAATTTAAGGCCAAAAAACCGGTGCTTTACGACTATTCCACACCGGTGCTTTACGGAATTTCCACCCCGGTGCCTCATCAAAATTTTGCGCCGAAACTGAAACATCCCGATGCGGTGTTAGGGAACCGCCCCGGTGCATTATAAACAATGCGCCAAATTTGACACAGCCTGGTGCGTTTGTAGGTAAGCATACCAGTGCGCCTATAAAACCCCGTGCACCAAAACAGGGTTAAATAAAAAAAAAAAATTACGGCCAAAAAACTTCATTTTTCACTTTCCTCAATGCTCTAGAGCTCTCAAGCACCAATGCCATTTCCCTTTGTCTAAGTCGCCCTGACATCGGTGCTCTCATTTCACCCATTGCACGCACTGCTGCTCTGCATTGGCCACTAATCTCCAGCTTCCATTTTGAAAAATGGTGGGAAAATTTTATTTTGCAAAGTTTACAGCAAATATGCCTCCTCGACGGTGAAATGTACATGCATTTTTCTAGTTTTTCCATAATTAAGCCTTTTAGCGGATTAGAAATTGAAATAACCTTAAAAATAACCATTAAAAAAAAAAAATTATCACGCGGTGCACCGAATTTGTTCGGCTCACACCAGATAGCGGTGCTGCCTGCAAAATTTACAGGCCACACCGCCACCGGTGCTAATGATATCTGCACCGTTTCTGAGGCAGTACCGAAAAGCGCCCTGAATAATTTCAAAAAAAAAAAAAAAAAAGCAGTGGTGCGTTCATTTATCCAGGCGCACCGTTGACCACGGAAATCACAATGCGGTGCGTTGACGGAATTATCCGCCCTAGTGTATGTCAGTGCACCACATTCTGGATTCCGAGAGGGTCAACGGTGCGGTCGGGTAAAAGACTGCACTGTCAGCTATGTAATTTTCATGAAGTCGGTGCACTGACACGACTATACGCACTGGGGCGTATATTTCAGTCAGCGCACTGCTATTCTGAACTTTGATAAAGTTAATGGTGCTTGAAAAATAGACAGCTGCACCAAGGTCGGTGCATTGTATTTCATTATGGGCTTCAGGACCGGTGCTCTATGTTCTTAAGATGCACCGCGATCGGTGCATGACTGTTTTTATGGCGCACCGACTTGTCTGTTTGTTTTTTTTTCAATATATATATATATATATATATATATATATATATATATATATATGTATGTATGTATATTCCTAAATACATGTTTGTTTTAATAAAAAAAATTATTTAATATGGCAATGATTCAGAGAGAAGAGGAGGAACATCAGCAACAACAGGCTGAACAGTATGAAATGATTCACCAATGGGAGGCCCAAGAGAGGGAGCGAGATGCATACCCTTGCCCTATTATTGCAGATACCCAGGAGATCCTTCGGCAAGTAGGCCTCCTTAAGTTCTATGAGGAGGCTACTTCCCTAAAGGCGCACAGTGTGTTTTTGAGATATCTTATCTGCAGGTGGAATGCCCATCGACAGGATTTATAGGTTGGTTCTGACCAGTGGTACACACCCACTGAGGAGGATTTTTATTTTATTACAGGACTATCGAGGAGAGGGGTGGATTTTCCCTCATTCCCAAATGTGCCAGCTGGTTGTGCAGCAGGGAGTCAATTAGTTTACTCCCAGAGATACATTGGAGCACATGTATTGTATCCTTCAGAGTTTCAGGTACCTAGAGGTCAGTTACGTGTAGGTTCTTTTGGTAGACAGGACGTGCAGTGCCTCTCCCTTATCATTTCAACCATTTCGCATAACACTAGTGATGGGAAACACATTAGTTGCTCGCTTTTATATTATGGTGATTCTTTATTACAGCAGCCACGACTTATCAGGTGGTCTGCCATTTTTTTGCAGCAGTTTTGTACGGCCTTAGATAGATGTCGTGCTCATGCACAAGGGAGGGTCAACTTCCCTTTTGCTTCAGAGCAGTTTTGTTTATTTTTTGAGAGGTTTCCAGAGATGAGACCTAGTTTTGTTCGACAGCCTCGTAGGCCGATGTTTGAGGCTCAGATGCACATGTGGGGGCAGATGATGCCTAAGAGGGTAGACACTTTGTTTCCCGCCAGGATATCACATGATTCACTGGACTTACTAGCCAGTGTTGACGGGCTGCATCCCTTCATTTTGGTTCCATGTCCTTATGCTGGCTTAGATTGGCGAGGGTGTCCCAACATCCTCTTCACAGATGATGACCCGCCAGATGATAGA
Source organism: Pinus albicaulis (assembly GCA_034641835.2). Taxonomy (NCBI): domain Eukaryota; kingdom Viridiplantae; phylum Streptophyta; class Pinopsida; order Pinales; family Pinaceae; genus Pinus; species Pinus albicaulis. The sequence goes on from CM076582.1 coordinate 1,462,303,552, forward strand.
GGTAATATTACTGTTTTATTTATATTTATTCTAACATGTTCTTAATTAACTTGTTTTTATTAAATTATGTAATGAAATTGTCTAATTATTTTTGTGTACTTGTATATATTTTGTAGACATTGGCTCTTTTGATGGCGAGGAGATGCCAGGTCCACCACATGATCCAGGTGTGGATCCTGATGATGACAATTAGGATATGGCTGATTTCAAGCATGATCATGATGAGGATGAGGCTGGTGCAGCAGAGAGACATGCTCCTGCTCATCATGGTTCATTCGTGCCGCCTTTTTCTAGGCGTGGTCAACCTGAGACTAGATATAGGATGGAGTTGGCCAACCAACTCTTTGCATTGATTGTTGATGCGAGCATCAGGCCCGCTCATTACAGAGACATACATGCTGACGATAGGGTGTTACGGTTGTGGAGAGGCATGATGCGTGACATGTACGGCCTGATGCGGCATGTCGTAGGAGCTACGACAACAATTATGCGACTCAGGAGGGCTATCCGTAGCTATAGGCATAGTCGAGTCGCAGCACGTGATGGACATGAGTTCGTGAGTAGCGACTCACATGCATCTCATGATCGTTCACCTCGCGGCGCGCCTAATGAGCATGACGCTCCACTGGCAGCATCTAACAGTCATCATGGAGATGAGGTTGGACCATCGGCCACGTCCAGTCAGGAACCTACAGCTACATCCATCAGTGCTAGTCATGATGATCATGAGCAGGCTGGACCATCGACCGCCGAGGCTACACTATTCACTGAGATGGCCTCCACTACTACTGCTCATATTGATGTTGTACTACCACCAGCGGATGCATCCATCAGTACTAGTGATCATGATCATGAGCAGGCTCGACCATCGACTGTCGAGGCTACACCCAGCTTTACTGAGTAGGCATCCACTTGTAGTACTGCTATTGATGTTGTTATACTACCACCAGTGCCTGATCCATGACATTTATATTACAATTGTATATTTTTGACATTATTCAGTTATATATATATATATATATATATATATATATATATATGATTCAATAGGGAATTATGGCGGTGATTGGCGGAGTTAGGGTTTATGGTTTCGGACTCAGAGCTTCCTCTATTGCCCCTCCTATAGATGCTTCTGTAGGGCAAAGGTTCAGTAACTACCCTTTACGTGGCTATGCATCGGACAAGAAGGTTTCAGGGGCTAGGTGGTGCTCTATTTCCACGACAACTGAATCAAGGCCTCCCTGCATACTTATTTGGTGGACTAAGCATACGCAGTTGTTATCACTCTCGGACAGGGTTGCTGTGCGCGACTACCTAGCTGGTGATCACATTCGACAGTCTGAGGGGTGCTGCAGAGATCTACTGCCAGTGGACGAGTTGTGTGGCTCCCCACTCTCCAATGTGCCAAAAATGAAACAGTTTGAAGGTTGCAGGCTCTATGATCTGGACAGTGTGCAGGAGGACAGAGCTGGGGCATCAAAAATTGTTTGTAATCGTAAACGGATCCCAGAACCCATTTGGCCTTTTCCGTAGCTTAAAAAATAGAGACTACTGGAGGTCTATTCAAATACCATCGAATTGGAAAATTGGGTAAGTACTAATACTTTCCAGATTTTCGTAAAACCGCCTATGGGACATTGTTTTTTGATTTGGGTAAAAGATTCTAATAAGGTCACTGATCTGAAGCAAGTCATTTGGAAAACCATTGGTTGTCCAAGTCATGTTCAGTCTCTCATACATGGTAGGAGATATCTACAAGATTTCAACTCACTTCAGGGTTATGGCATATGCTCTGCCTCCACCATTTATCTAAACCTGAGGCTGAGAGGTGGTGTTGTTGGGTATAACAGAGCTCAGGGACACAAAGGACCTCACACAAACCACAAAGAACACCCCACAGGACCATCATATAGGAGTATACTCAAAGGGAATAATATATTAGATGCTCCTACAACACTGGTGGTGAATAGCCCCAAACCGTATATTGTGGAACAACTTAATCAGATTCCAGAACTGCATATTGAAATTCCTGAGATTGATGATCAACAATCATTCTATGAATCACAGGCACTTATTTGCAGATTTAACTATTTCTGGCCAAAACCAATGGAATTATTTCATTGGATTTTCACAAACTGGACGATGGACGGTGAAATACATCTCTGTTCCAAGGGATTCTTCATTGTTAAGTTCTTAACCACGGAAGCCAAAGAAAACATTCTCAAGGCTGGGTTGTGGTTCTGGGGTTCCACCGGTCTATTCACCACACCATGGTTTTCAAATTTTGATGCAAATACTATGGAGGTCACCAAGCTACCGGTATGGGTGAAGCTGTATAACCTCCCATTACACTTCTGGCATGAATATGTACTCGATGGTATTGGAAAAAGTATTGGGAATTACATTAAAACATATACTCAACGCATGGAAGAGAGGATCTTCACCTTTTCACGCATTTGTGTAGAAGTGGACCTTAGCAAAGGACTTCCAGAATGTATTCTTCTGACTCATAAACAACAAAAGTGGACACAACATCTCAATTATGAAAACACTGCATTCAGATGCAAGAAATGCAGAAGTACAAGGCACTTACAAAACACATTTCCAGAAGCAAAAAGAGAAAAAAAAAAGACAAAGACAGGAAAAGCTAACAAGGGATGGAAATTTCCAACAGAAGGACCAGAACAGGAGATGGAAGATGAGGAGGAACCAACACCACCTGAAAACAATCAGACAACAACCGAGGTTGAGACACAAGAAAAAGATATGCAAGAGCCTACTAACATGGCACAGGGACCCTTGGATCAAGAGACGCAAGAAAATGGAGGACACAAGCGACAACACAACTCAGATACTTCAGTTTCGGATAAGGACAATGGAGCAAACATAACAGAAAACCAGCTCGCACTTATAACCACCTCGCCATCACCAGGTCCATGGCACAAGGTGGAAAAGAAGAAAGGGAGGAAATTATAATACTCCCCATGTACTTAGCACCTAGGAAGCATATTACTGCCAGTCTTTGACTTTTCTCAGCAAAGTGTAACATGTAATTTTGTTATCTTTAATAAAATTATGAATTTTTCCTTTGTGAAATATCTATATATATATATCTATATATATATATATATATATATATATATATATATATATATATATATATATATATATATATATATATATATATATATATATGGTCCATGTATTTTATGTTCATGTTGCAGTTGTACTTAATTTTCATGTTGGTGATCATCATGATGTGGCGCATATTGTTAGGTCATGTTAAATATGTTCATTTAATGTTTAGCTTGCAGATAGATGTGTATATGTGATAGCATGAGTTATTTGACATATTGAGATGTATATTTGATGTTTGTGTTGTGATGATCTTAATATATAATGTTAATTTGATGTTTGAATGTGTTTATTAGTTGAATATGATGTTTGTATGATGGTTATCATGATCGTGATGATGTTTATTAATTAATTTAATATTAAATGACCATGATATTTATTAAATATTATGTCGTGATTGTAATTGTAATTTAAATTTTAATTGTATGTAAAATTGTATTTGTATTTGTACTTATTGTAATTTACATTGTAATTGTATGTAAAATATTTATTAATGTAAAATTTTAATTGTAATTGTAATATTTAATTTATTCTAAAATTATTTTAATTGTATATATGAAAAATTGTAAAATTGTAATTGTAAATGTAATTGTATGTAAAATTCTAAAATTGTAATTGTAATTTTAATTGAATTGTATGTAAAATATTTATAAAATTGTAATTGTATTTGTAATTGTAGTTTTAATTGAATTGTATGTAAAATATTTGTAAAACTGTAATTGTAAATGTAAATGTAATTCTATGTAAAATTGTAAATGTAATTGTATGTAAAATTAAACTTGTAATTGTAATTCTAATCGTAATTCATGTATGTGAAATTAATGTAAAATTGTAATTGTAATTTTAATTCTAATTGTAATTATTGTACTTTTAATTGTAATTGTATGTAAAATATTTGTAAAATTTCAATTCTATTAATGTGAAAATTTTAATTGTATTAATGTGAAATGATTTTATTATAATATTTAAATTTGTAAATTTGCAAATAATTGTAAAATAACAAATCTAGAATAATACGAATTTTTGTAACATAATAAAGTTTAGAAAATAATGAAAATAAATTCATGTACTTTATAATTATCATTATTTTATTACGATCTTGCATGCAAAAAAAAGAACTTTATACAGTCCGGTGCGCTTATCATCCTAACACACACCGGTGTGTCGTATAAATAAGATGCACCGGTGCGTCACAACTCTTCCGCACTGGTAACGAATAAACGCAAATAAAAAAATGCAACTCTATTTTCTTTAAGTGAAAAAATAAAACGACAATTTGAAAAATGGGCAGAAAAATATTTTCGAAAATCTAATTTCATAAAATAATTCTTTAAATACTAAACACTTTTCATTATTTCACAATTTTTGCTAAAATTTTCAGCCAGATATTTGCAGGAGACAACCTAGAGTAAGAGAGCAGGAGGACATTGTGGAGCAGTGAAATATGTTCGAATAGAAGTATTCAGACAATCAGAAACCAAACCTCTGGTGATTCAAAACTTGTATCATAGAATTTGAAACCATCTCGTGATTAAATTTGATTATTTTTTTTACTTTTTTTCTGCAGTTTATCCATTTTTACCCTAAACCCTTCATTTTTTTTGTTTTTTCCCTTTCTTCTCCCTATTTCTGTGATTTCAGAATTAGGGTTTTTCATTTTAGATTGATGTCCAACCCACAGGACAACTTGCATATTCGGATTCCAATCCATTCGGCCATTGCGTGAATTTTTTAAAAAACGGATTTTTCTTTAGCGGTGCGCCCTGCGTAGTATACTGCACCGGTGCTCTGTATTATACAGCGCACCACGAAAGTACTGTAGTAAAAAAAATTGAAAACATTTTTTCTAAATCCGTGCGCCAAATATGAAATAGGGCACTGGTGCTCCATTTAACTAGGAAAGCACTGTACAGTGTATTATATTATTTTCTGGTGCATTGTTAATATCCCCATGCACCGGCAGCGGTGCGGACCTCGTGAAAGGCGCATCGGTACCCTGAGATTTATTTTCTACCTAAAAAGTTGAGATTTTATTTATAAATATATTAATGAATGATATGGTATAGGTTTCAGATTGATAAAGAAATGTCTGACAAGAGATCAAGTAACAAAAATACTGGTAACACATCAAGGAAAGAAAAAAAGACAAGTTATTTATAAATTATTTATAAAAAATATTATTTTTGAACTATATGTAAGTTTAACTAATATGTATTGTTTACTGTGTATCATGCAGAGCCAAAAAATGATGAAGCTCGATATAATTATTTCTGATCTAGGACCAGAAGAGCGTAAAAGTTTAATGGAAAAATTGCAAAAGGATGAATCGGGTGAATGAAAAAATACTATCGATCCAATATGAGTTTATTTTTTTAATTATCATTAATAATATACTTAAAATTATTAGATAGCATGTATCAAACAGTCTACTAATTCACATCTGTTTAATGTTGTATAGGGACCAACAACTTAGAAAATGAATGTTGTTCTAAGAAAAGAAAAAAAATAAAACATGCAAATGAAAATCAATTGCTCCTTAGCTCATCTGGAGTGGTGCTGGAAGTTAATGAAAGGGGAAAAAATTTTACAAAAGTTTGAGGGATCTAGTGGAACGAATGTATAGAAGTTATTTCCAACAACAACAACATGCTTCAAATGTAATATGTAATCATTGAATTTTTCGATCATTAGGTACAATAAATAAACAATTTAGCATTAAATATTAATTTTCAAGAATTTTCTTGCAGAAAAGAAAAGAAAATGAAACCCATTCAACACATAAAATAGGATGACAAGGAAAAAAATGGTTGATCTTTATGTTTGTGAGTAATTGTTACTTCCTTCTAACAACTTAACTAGATTTCATTTTTGTATTTTTTAAATTGTTTTACAAAAATCATCATTGTCGAAGGTCTTCAAATAGGTGCTAACATACAAAGACGAACCATCAGACGAACTGATTGAAATTGGGTTAAATATGGGTTGTGAGTATATGTTGGCATATCAGAATTTAATTATGAAATTTGTAAGCATATATCGATCTTGTTTTACTTAGCTCCGTCTATAATTAATAGAACAAAAACACATTTTATATTAAATATATGATCTGTTATGGGGTATAAAACTTGCAGGAAACAAAGTATGGAACTGCGCCAACAGATGAAATTTTTAAAGATGGCATGGTACATTGTTTTGAAAGAATGTGTATAATTTATGAGTCAATTGTTGCTATGGTACGTCATTTTTCTTTTCGATTTACATTGATGTATATTATTTAATATTGCAATTTTCATTATTCTCACCAATGTATATACACTCATTTCAGTTTATTTTTATGTTTGTAGATGGAAGGTGAAGAAGAAGAAAATAATCAATGCCATGAACAAAACATTTCTGAAAATAACCCAAGTCATGGAAGTAGCTCTAGCAGTGACAACAGTTCAAGCAAAGAATGATGATCACTATGTTTGGATATCAAAGCAAGTCGTTTTATTTTTTGAAATACATATGTCTGTGAAAGCAGACATTTTGTTTAATGTAATGGACATAGTGTCCCAATTGAAAGACAAAGGGATACCAATAACTATCCCATTTTCTATGATAAAGATTTTCTGATATATATATATATATATATAATCATAGAATATGTTTTAATTTATTTTATTGCGTTCTCCATTGTCGTTCTCAAATGCACTAATAAAATTTTAGTTCATATGAATATTGTTATAAGATATATATGTGTCGACTTTTTATGAATAATGAATTTTAAAAAACCACATTAATTATGATATGATATAACAAATTAATCCAAACATCACATTCAAATGAATTAATAAAAATGTAATTAATATGAATATTGTTATAAGATGTGTCGACTTTTGATGAATAATGAATTTAAAACAATCACAATAATTGGACTGTCACAGGTCGATGTTTCTAAAAAATACAACATGAAAACCAGTGTGTGTCAGTAACTGTACACCAGTGTGTTTATGTGTCTATACACACCGGTGCCGTTATATGATATATGGGCACTGCACAAATATTGATACCAGTTATCAATATCAGTGTGTTTGTGTGATACTGCGCACCGGGGCGTTTACGTATCTATAAGCATCGGTGCATTTTTATGATCTATGGGCACCGCACGAATACTAATACCAATTATAAATCTCGGTGCCTTTCTATGATACGGCGCACCGGTGCATTGATACGACCTATGGGCACCACACAAATCCCAAGACCAATTAGAATGGCCCCGTGTGTTGTATGACCAACACTACGCCCGGTGCGGTTTTACACCTAAACGTTCTGGTGCGTTGGACTGACACAAACTCGGGGCGTCGTCGGCATGTACGCATCGGTGCGTTAAAGGCATAGTAGTGCAACGATGAAAAAACATCCGTAATCACCTCCGGCCACCCATTTTTTTTTAGTTGTGTTGAATTTTAGTTAAAAGCTCCGCCAAAACCTCCGTAACCATAAACGGATGTTGTAGCAAATGTTTTTTTGACAATTTTGGCCAAGTTTATAACACTAAAAACCTCCTTTATAACCTCCACTAGAGGGTCTTTTCCTTGTAGTGGAAGGAGGTGAATTTGAGTAGCCTTCAACAACATGAAGAGAACAAAAATATTAGGCTCTTCCATATAAAGATACAAGTTAAGAAGACTAATATTGATGCTCTATTCAACTCAGGAACACAAGAAAATCTAATTTCAGTGGAGCTAGTCAACAAATTGGGATTGGACGTTTGTGATCATCCAAGCTCAATGGGTAAATGAGGATGTGTAAATAAAGGTAACAAAACAGTGCAAAACTAGATTAGCTATCAATGTTGATTTTATTAATGTGTAGAATTAGATTCAGTTCCCCTTGTTGTATGTGAAGTGGTGTTTGGAAGTCCCTATATGTATATGTAGGATGCAATATTAATGAAAAGATCCAACCAGTATCACCTCGTTAATGATGGAAAATTGTTCACCATCAATGTGCACAAAGGAAATTCAAAACTTTCACTAGTAAGTGCCAACCAAGCCAAGGAATTAGATTCAATTCTAGCAAGAAGTATGTTTTACTGTTTTAAATAGAAAATCAATTACCTCTAGAAGAGTTAGTGAGATAAAAGATATCCCTAGAGGGGTGTACTAAGAATAAAAAACAACAACTGGAATAGTTGCTACAGGGATATAAGGATGTTTTCTAGTGGGCCTAAAGGGCTACCACCCAAGAGGGAAGTGGAGGATGAGCTAGCTATTGTTGAAATTTGTGAAAAAATGATTTGCAGTTAACCTAATTATTATTCTTCTATATTTAAATATATTTTTCATCCTAGAAAATTGTTTATTGCAAATAAAAAATAAAACACAATTGCAAATTTCACCAATTAAATAGATTGCAGAAACTATGATACAAAACCAATCACAAAATGGACACAATATTTTTCGACAAAACATCCTTGGAAAAACCATGAAGGGAAAACTAGTTCTTTAGATTTGAGTGTTTTATTATTATTAATCTTCAACAAATTCTGCTATTTATAAATAGAAAAAATTCTTTCCAAACCACGAAAAAATCTCCAAAAAAATTTGTATTCACCTAAAAAATTCAATCTGACCATTGGAAGGCTCATGACCTTCCTCCACAGCTTGACACAACCTCACCAGCAATTCACACTACTTTCTAGCAATCTACTGTGAATTCCTGCAATCCATATTTTCTGCTATCAAACTGATTTCCTGCAATTCATTTTGCAACTGGAAATATCGATCTGCTAAACTGGAACTTGTACGACCTCTCTTGGAAACATCATACGACCTATATTGGAAATATCAACATCTCTATCTGCAGAATAAATTTGGGATAATTTCTCCTCTGGATCTCAGAAACTGGAAGAATATTGATGAAAGAAACTCCAAAAATATTTATTTCTTCAACTGCTACTAAAATCCTCATTCGTGTCAATATTCACGCTATCAATGTGCCATCTTCACTGCAATGAATGATATCCAAGGCTTCCCACCGATTTCCTTTATAATATTTCATTGGGAAGTCAATGGCCAAGATCTAGAATTAAAATGATCTAATCGATGGCTGAGATCATTAAGAAACTTTACTAGAAGTCTCTAGAGGAATCTATTTCCCTAATCTTAAAACACAGGAAAATAATTAAAAACTGATTAATTAATTTAATTAAGACATTTCGATTTAAAATAATAACTTGGGCTTGGAAATATTTTTTTCTCTTGTGTTCCTAGCCTCACTAAAACCGCCTGAGTCTAGAACACCTATCTGAGCTACATCAACCAACACCCCCTCTTAGTGAGGAAGGTGTTTTATCCTATGGTAGTGGAACACTTGTCACCTTGATTACCACATGGGCCATTTCACTATGCCACAACTCTTTCATACTATTGCTTCAAGCGATGAGTGAAAATTTACCTGCCATCCATATAGAAATCTCATCTATGACTACCATTGTATGCTTCTCACCCTTCTTGTCACCTTTCTTCTTGTGTGGGAAATTGTTGAAGTAATGGCCAAACTCATGACAACCATAACACTTGATCTTTGACATGTCATTCTTATTTTTATTCTTGGAGTTGGACCATTTACTAGATCCCTTCTTCGCTTTTCCCTTGTTCACAAGAGAAACATTCTCATTTTCATCTCCCTTCTACTTGGAACTACTGTCAGTACCATTTTTTCCTTTCATAAGGCTCAGTCCAAGCTCCTCTTGTGTGAAGTTGTTCCAAAAATGTTCCATACTAGGAAAATCATATCTTCCACTAACCATTTACACAAAAGCATCCCACTACTTCTAAAACCCATTCAGGGTTTTTCTCACAACATCTTCATCCTTGACCTTCTGTCTAATCGATGTTGCTCATCTCTAATTGTCTTAATGTAGATGAGATAATGGACAATGTTTTCTCCCTTATTTTTTCTAGTGCTTTTGAGCTTCTCTCTTAAGATCACTTTTTGATTCATATTTTTATCCTAGAAAAGTTTGTTGATGAAATCCCACATCTTCTTGGTTGTATCTTCTTTTGCTAAATGTAGTAATATGTGGTCCTTGACCCCAACTATAATATTATGCTTGGCCTTGGCATCATATTTCTAGTATTCATGCAACATGATAGGATTTGTTTGTACATCAATATGTTTCATATAAAACTCCTTTATTCCATGCTCTTCTAAAAGAAGAAGGCACTAAATTCTATAGAAACAAAAGTTAGATGCACCATCCAACCTATCTTTACCCCTCAATCCTATGGAATCCATTGATGAAGCCCTAAAGAGAACATAAAAATAATCTATTCTATCAGCTAACAAAAGTATTTGGAAAACCTCACAATCTCCCTCGGCAAGTGATCTCAACTCTTTCCAACAATTTTCTTGGTTATCTTGAAAATCTCTTTCCTATAAATTCACACTTCTTGTAATTACAAGAATCCTCCCTTTCCTGTGATTAGCCTTTCTACTAATCCCCCTACAGTAATTCACACTTCCCGTAATCACACTAATTTCGTGAAATTCACACTTGCAATTTGAAAATCAATCTTGGATATTCACACTACCTTTGGAAATGTGCTTTGAAAAAATTATCTGCCTCTATTAACTAGAGAGACCCACTCTCACTGCCTGCAGAAAATCTATCTTGTAATTGGAAAATGAAATTGTCTCTCTGACAACATGCACTAGTAAAATGGAAATTTACACTAGTTAATTCAACCTCCTTCTTGTAGAAAATAACATTGGTAAATTCCACTAAGTGATTATGGAAATTGATCTAGATATAAAACCCTTAGCTTCCTCTTTTAAACCCTTGCACTGATCTACTTTGGTAAACCCCTGCACTTTAGATCTACTCTAATACCATGTGAGAAATCGATTTGCAGTTAATTTTTTTATTATTCTCATATATTTAAAAAAATTATTTGTCCCAAAAAATTATTTACTGCAAATAAAAAATAAAACATAACTACAAATTTCACCAATTAAATAAACTGTGGAAAATCTAATAGAAAAACAATCCCAAAATGGACACGATATTTTTGGATAAAGTGTCCCTAGAAAAACCTCGAAGGGAAAACTATTTCTTCAAATATGAGGGTTTTTTATTAATCTTCAACAAATTCGGCAATTGATAAATATTACAATTGCTTACCAAACCACGACAAAGCTCTGGAAAAATATTTCTTCACCTACACAAGTCAATCTAACCACTAGAAGGCTCATGACCTCCCTCTATAACCTGACATTACCTCGCTTGCAATTTTCACTACTATTCCAGCAATTGGCTTTGAATTCCTGCAATCTGCCTTTTTTCCATCAAGTTAATTTCCTGCAATTCACTCTGCAACTAGAAATCTTGATTTACTAAACTGACACTCGTACAAACTCTCTTGGAAATATTGACCTCTCTATCTATAGAATAACTTTGGGATAATTCCTCCTCCATATCTCAAAAACTGGAAGAATATTTATGAAATAAACTTCAAAAATATTTACTCGTTCCATTGATACTGAAACCCTCACTAGCGTCAATCCTCACGTTATCATTGCGCCCTCTTCATTTCAATGAATGATATCCAATAATTCCCATTGATTTCCTTTATAATCTCTCGTTGAGAAATCAACCATCGGGATCTAGATCTAAAATTATCTAATCAATGACTGAGATCACTTACAAAATGTACTAGAAGTCTCTAAAGGAATATCAACCATGTATCAATTATTACTAATTAATTAATTAATTACCCTAAGTTTAAAACTTAGGAAAATAATTAAAATTTGATTAATTAAATTAATTAATACATTTCCATTTCAAATAATAAATTTGGCTTGGAGATATATTTTTCTCTTGTGTTCTTAACCTCACTAATACCACTTGAGGCTAGAACACCTATCCGAGCTACACCAAATAATTGACTCACCATTTCTAAGCATTGGGTTGTACAATAAGTATATTATAGAAGAAAGTGAGGTGAAGAAATACTTTCAGCAACTACTAAAACAAATTTTCATTCAACTAAGTACATCACCATGTGGGCCACCCATCATTATTGTGCCAAAAAGGGATGGGACTTAGAGAATATGTATAAATTTCAAGGTGTTGAAAAAAATTATGCTCAAGAATAGGTACCCCTTGCCTAGAATAAATGATTTTTTGGATCAGTTGCAACAAGTGAACTCACCAAGCTACACTTAAAGTCTAGATATCACTAGGTTTGAGTCAAAGGATAAGATATATTGAATACCACCTTCAAAATGAAAAAAAAGGTTTGTATGAGTATTTAGTAATGCCATTTGGAATACGCAATGCACCATCTATGTTTATGAGTCTAAGGAATGATATGATACACCCTTTTATAAATTCATTTTTTACTGTCTATTTAGATGGTATACTAGTATACAATGTTAGAGGAGCACATCTCACATTTGACGCATGTGCTAGAGACATTAAAGAAGCACCAACTACTAGCATATTTCAAGAAGTGTGAGTTTGCACAATAATGTTTGGTGTATCTGGGGTATGCGATAGGTGGAAGAGAGATGAAGATAGATATTTCCAAGATTGAAGTCATCATGAAATAACTGGTTCCTATTAATGTTTTTGAGGTTAGGATTTTTTTTGGTGTAGCACAATACTTGAGGAAATTCACAGTCTCGTTTTCGATAGTAATATCACCAATCCATGCCATAACAACAAGTGGCAAGAGTTTCCAATGAGGAAACGGTCAAAGAGGGTCTTTTGGGAGCTAAAGAAGAATATGAATTAAGCATTGGCTCTAGCATTACTGAATTTACAACAACCCTTAAAAGTGGAGAGAGATACAAGTGGGTATGCTATGGGAGCAGTCTTGATGCATACAGGAAGACATGTATGTTACCATTCTAAATTATTTGATGGGGAAGTTCTTAACTACCCTACCTATGACAAGGAGCTCTATGCCTTGGTGCATGCTATAAAGAAGTGGAAACATTATCTAATGGGAAAGGAGACCGTAATCCACAGATATCACTAGTCAATATAGTACCTACAAGCCCAAAGCAAGCTACAAAAAACAAGGCATTACAAGTGGATGGCATTTTTGTAGCAGTTTCATTTAGTGATAAAGTACAAGAATGGAAACACAAGCAAGTTGGTTAAGATTATTTCAAGACAACCCACATCATAGATCACAACCATGAGAAATATATTGCACATGGAGCCATTCACCCATGATGCATACATAGATACATATTCAAAGGATGGGGACTTCAAGGAGGTGTTTCAATAGTTATAGAGCCAAATTCATGTGAACGACAACGATAACATAGTTGACTACCATCTCCAGGACATGTTACTCTACATGCTGGATAAGTTATGTGTTCCTAAAGGTGAGTGATTGAAGCTGATTAGAGAGGCTCACACCTCCAAGGTTGCAAGGAAATTTTGTGTAGGGAAGACAATGGCCAACTTGTAGAGGTATATGTATTGGCCCAAGATGCAAGAATAGGTAGCTAGGTTTATATGAGGATGCATGTTTTGTTGTACCAACAAGCCTATTAATAGAAAAGAAGGCCTATATCCTCCCTTACCTGTACCCACTCATCCTTGGCAAAACATTTCCATGGAATTTGTGGGAGATTTACCAACAACCAGAAAGGGACATGACTACTTGTTCAAGGTAGTTGACAGGTTCAACAAAATGTGTGTTCTGATGTAATATAAAAGGACCATCAGTGGGAAAGAAGCAACAAACTTATTCTTTGGATATGCATAAGTGCACTTTGGGATAATCATAAGTATCATTTCAGAGAGGGATACAATATTTATCAATGCATTGTGGATTACATTATGGGAAAATATGGACACGTAGTTAAAGAGGTCTAAAATATTCCATCCTTAGACACATGGGAAAATAGAAGTAGTCAACAGGACTTTGGTGCAACTTTTGATGGGATAAAATAAAAATCATTTGAAGACCCGAGATGTAAATATGGTATATATACAACACTCTTATAATAGAGTATTCCATACTTCTACTAGTAAGTCTGTTGATTTTTGTAGCATCAGAAAGTGCTCTAAGTCTCAAATTTCGTGTAGAGGCTTAGACACTAGTATTCTAAAGAATCGAGAAAGCATTTGTGGAAATTCCACTCAGATTTTGTTTTATTTGAAAAATTAATTATTTTAATGGGGACCCTAAGTCTAAAATTAGTGAAATTAAATAATTAAAGGGTATTAAATAAAAAAGAGTGTGAATCTTATAAAGGACATGGATGAAATCATGTTATAATATTAGCCGTTGATTAGACATATAAATTGCATCATTTATATGTCAACGAAAATACTATAAAGGAAGGCTTGAGGGTCATTTGGAAAATACACCGAGACACTAAATTGATCTAAGATCGAAATTTCTGGGGTGGGTTTGCTGAGAAATTCGAGCTAAAGATCTTAGCAGTGAGGAACAAAGATAACATCCAGAGAGGAAGATATTTTCTTAGTTGGTGGATCATCAGTTAGAGAGAGGAAGAATATATCTAACCAAAGCTAGCGCGAAAGGAAGAGCGTTGATGCAGTGACTACGTAGGCTCATGCAGAAGCAGCGCAGAGGCAGAGGAAGGGTTTTCAAAATTTTGTTGGTGGATCAGTTTCGGAGGCTGGGATTCGGAAGGTGGCACCAGGAGGTTGTTACTCAGGGTCCAGAGAAAAAAAATGGCTTGGTTGAGGGTCAATTCTAAGCTTGGAATGGGGTGATGCAATGGTTGGAAGTTCCAACACTAGATCTGCGTAGAGACTGCACAGATCTTCTATGGGGCAGTGTTTTCTTCATCTGGATCAACCGGGAATTCAATGATTGAGTGAGGTAAATCCTCACAAATTATTTTTCCAGTATTTCTCTCTGTAACTGAATCATCCTGGGGGTATTCAAAGATATATTCACACATTTCTACTGCATAATAATAAAACCCGCAATCTGCTGCGCTGTTTTTCCCGCATTGGGTTTTTTCTGGGGACTTTGTCCAAAATAAAGGTGTCATATGTGTGAATGATTTCCTTGTTCAATTTCCTTGTTTCCAAATCATAATTATTGTAGTGTAGGTTGTTGTGGTGATTACTTTAGTATTTCATGAATGTATTAAGAAATAATTGTGTAAAGTAAATTGCATAATAGATGAAGTAATCCAGATGGTTGTAGTAGGATTCCTTAGATTGATTGAGATCTAGGAATTTTCACATGGTATCAAAGAATTTATGTGAAATAGGAAGGGAAAATTTAATTTCTAAACTGAAGCTCATTGTTGCTGTAGTGAAAAAGAATGAATCCATTAAAGGATTGTGTAGTTCTGGCCAGGAGGGCTAAGATTTTTGTGGCAGTCTCTCTCTGAGTGAGTCGGGAGAGAGATAAGAATTTCAGATTAGATATGTTGTTGTGGCAGAGGGAGAATTGCAGAGCCTCCACGTAGAAGACATAGGGACGATTTTTTCTGAAGTTATTGCTGGGAAAAAAAGAGTCAGAAGGAGTCAAGAGCACATATTTGGGGAATTATTCCTCAGTGATTTCCTAGCATAGGAATTCAGCATTTCTCTGTTGCTGAGTATTAGAGGAGCATCATAACTTAAAACTCCACCAGGGAGTGTGTAAGCCTACCAGATGTTGTGAAGTAGGGAGAGAGGGAGAAAATTCAACAATTTTTCGGCTGAGATGACATTTAACAGACTTCGTTATCAGGATCGGTTGGAGGGCTCATTCAACTATATGATCTAGAAGGAACAAAATATGTTCCTTCTAGATGAATATTATATGAAGGCATTCATGGAGAACATGGTAGTTGTAACTACAGATCCAGATCAAAACAATAAGTACAAGGCTGATATGGAGAATGCGAAGAGGTTTCTCCTTGATGGTGTCAAGGATCACATCATCTCACATGTGGCTGGCAGGAATACTACTAGAGAGATGTGGGTATATTTGAATTATATATATGAGGGATCTTCCGAGAAGCAGAAGTTGTACTTGGAGCAGAAGCTCCGTATGATCTAGAAGCAGAAAGGGGAGTGTGTGGCTTCATACCTCATGCGGTTTCAGGAGGTTCAAGATCAATTGTTGGTAGTAGGTGCTACACTTATAGCTGCAACCATGGTATGGATGGCCCTTAATAGTGTCATGGAGGAGTGGCAAGTGTTTGTCCAGAGCATACTGGGTCGGTCAACATTACCTAGTTGGGAGCAGTTGTGGTCATATTTTCAGGAGGAAGATCTAAGGAGAGACCTCGTCAAGTGAAAACTTGATGACAACAGTGGAAGCGGATCTAAATCCATGGAGAAAGAGGAGAACAAATCCCTTGCATCGAAGGGACAACAGACGCAATGAAAATCAAAGCATGATGCTTCAAAGGTCAAGCGCTTCAGATGTGGCGAGATGATCCCCTATGCATCTCAATGTCATTTGAAGAAGAAGGACAAAGATGAGAAGCATGACCCAAAGGTTGTAGCCACGATAATAGAGGAGGATGATCTGGCCATGAGTGCCCATGCTTCTCGAGGAGAGAAGTGGGGTGACATGGAACTGTAGTTCTTATTGGACTTCAGATGAGCAGGATCCTTGAGGAGCCCACCTCATGGGTCATACCTTGTTACGGGATCCCATGATCAGCAATAGCGGGATGGAGGAGTATTCAGATGGAGTCAATGAGTCTTGGAGGAAATAGTACAGTAGATAGCAATGTTCATTTTTCGAGCAGCGCAGAGCAGAGGCAACAAAAACGTAGTAGCAGCAACACAGTGCACAATGGTGCAGTGCAGTGTAGTGCAGAGCAGTAGCAGCGTAGAGAATCTGAGGGACAATGTAGTAGCTTTCAACAGTCAGATTCTTTAGCACTGAGGTGCATCCACTAAACACTTGTTCAGTTTTTGGTGAGTTTCAGTTGTTTCTCTCAATAAATGAGTTGAATTGAAGATGTAGTGTTAGAAGTGGTAGTGTTAGTAGCATAGCAAATGCAACACTTGAGAGGAAATTATAGTATAGATGCACCAGTGGTAGTGGCTATGTCATGGGCACCAGTATAGTGGCAGTAGCAATACAGTGTTGGTGGAAAACATCAGTAGCACAGAGGATGTTTTAGGGTTAGAGCAGTACACAGTAGGCATTATTGCTAGAGAATTTTCCTCGCTAAGAGGGAGTGTTGATTTTTGTAGCATTAAAAAGTAATATAAGTCTCAAATTTTGTGTAGAGGCTTAGACACTAGTATTCTAAACCTAGGGAAATTAAATAATTAAAGGCTATTAAATAAAATAGAGTGTGAATCTTCTAGAGGACATGGATCAAGTCATGTTATAATATTATTTGTTGATTATACATCTAATATGGGTCGTTGATATGTCCACGCGAATACTATAAAGGAAGGCTTAAGGGTCATTTGGAAAATACACCGAGACACTAAATTGATCTAAGATCGAAATTTCTGGGGCATGGTTTGCTGAGAACTTCGAGCTAGGGATTTGAGCAGTGAGGGGCAAAGGTAGCATGAGAGGAAGAGATTTTATTAGCCAGTGGAGAATTAGTCAGAGAGAGGTAGAAGAGATTTAATCAAATATAGTGCTGAAGGAAGAGGGCTGACGCGGTGACTACGTAGGATCATGCAGAAGCAGCGCAGAGGCAGAGGAAGGTTTTTCAGAATTTTTTTGGTGGATTAGTTTCGGAGGTCGGGATCTGGAAAGTGACACTGAGAGGGTGTTCCTTAGGGTCCACAGAGTAAAATCGACTTGGTTGAGGTCCAACTTTGAGCCTGGAAGGGGGTGATGTAGTGGCTGGAATTTTCGGCGCTGGATTTGTGCAGAGCTTCTTTGGGGCAGTGTTTTCTTCATCTAGATCAGTCGAGAATTCAATGATTGAGTGAGGTAAATCCTCACAAATTCTTCTGCCAGTATTTCTCTCTATAAATGAATCACCCTAGGGGTATTTAGAGATGTATTCAGACATTACTACTACATAATAATAAAACCCTCATATATGCTGCACTGTTTTTCCCGCATTAGGTTTTTTCTAGGGACTTAGTCCAAAATAAAGGTGTCATATGTGTGAATTATTTCCTTTTTCAGTTTACTTGTTTTAGAATCATAATTATTGTAGTGTAGGATGCTTCAGTGCTTGCTTTAGTATTTCATGAATGTATTCAAAAATAATGGTGTAAAGTAAATTACATAATAGATGAAGTAATCTAGATGGCTGTAGTAGGATTCCTTAGATTGATTGAGATCTAGGATTTTTCACAAAGTCCCCATTTGAAACTTGATTTTGGAAATTTTCCACATTCACTTATGGATATCGCAAATTGGAAACAAGGAGTGAGTGTTACACATTATTTTTTCACCATGACATCTGATTGTCCATGTAAGTTCATCACTACCTATATTATGCTCCCTTAGAAATAAAAAACCCTAATGTTCCTAAACCAAGTCTTTAAATTGGAGAAAAGCTCATTAAAACCCTTAAAAGTCTAACTCCGCACTTTTCCTAGCCTTTTTCTGCGGGTTCACAAATACTTGTTCTATAGCTTGCGGCAACTCCCACACGTTCTACTTATAAAACTTGCAGACCCCCATACAAGCCATTTTAAAGGAAAAAGTAAGTTCTAGAAGCCCAGCTGGTTGAACATTCTCCCAACTGGAAGGTTCTAGAAGCGCATTCAGTTCGAGATTTATCCTCTACTCATGGATCTCTATCCCTCCACTCATGGAGATTATCCCTTCGTATATGGAGCTCAAATCCATTCATGAGAGGAATCCATCCCCCTCTTCATGGAACTGAAACTACCTCCATTTCCCTATAAATTGAGCTCATGTTTCAGTCTTAAGGGTACTTGGTGTGAATGATAGACTATAGCTAATTGCTGGAGAAATTCTTAATAGAGAATACTCTCTATATTAGTTGCCTTTGACATGAGAATGATCACAATCTCATGCTCATAAATCTATACTAGTATTCAGAGAGGGAATTTTGTCAAACTGAAGAAGGAACGATTGTTCAAGACCTCGGAAGAACATGTATGACATCAAGGCGACAGGTTGTAAGGTTACTTCTTTTCATACAAGTTAATACGAATGGATTTCATTTTCTCATTGAGTTGTTCACATATCTATTTGAGTAATTCAGTTATTAGACTCCTTTATCACTAATATAGACTAGTGTTTTCTCAATTATTATATCTTGCAAGTGCTTTTAATCCTTTTGTCTATCTTTGATTGCAGGTTCTACATACTGAAGAAACCTCTTTGGAGCGAATGGATAAAATATTGCGTCAAGC
Organism: Pinus albicaulis; assembly: GCA_034641835.2. Classification (NCBI taxonomy): domain Eukaryota; kingdom Viridiplantae; phylum Streptophyta; class Pinopsida; order Pinales; family Pinaceae; genus Pinus; species Pinus albicaulis. The sequence goes on from CM076582.1 coordinate 1,462,322,990, forward strand.
GTTGGACTTCAAGTAGGGGCACATCCTCTTACTTTGTTAAATAATAATTTTGTATTGCAAATGGTCTAGAGAAAATGAATTACAATTGGTTGTTTGTTTCTATATATTCTTAGAATACTAGGGAGATCACTCTTGTTTGCAAGAGGATTTTTTCTGCATAACAAAATGGCAACACCACTGGGGAATAGAACTTAGTTTTCCTTTTTATTTTTCAGTTTGAATTTTAAGAGTTTTTTTATTTTGATTTTTCTGAGACTGGGTTAGGTAGATAACTTCTAGGAATCCATGAAAAGAAAAAGCTGAATATTTATTTTTCTGTACTTTTCCTGGCATCCACACTTTTTGTTTAAAAACAATGCGGTAGCCTCCGTAGTTTTTAGTTCAGAACAGTGCAGTACCACACCGTTCTCCATTAGAACCTGCAGACCTGTGGAAAATTTTTGAAAAATTAAGAATTCTCTTTTTAGGAGCCAAATTACCAGATTATCTGTGTTTTCCCGAACTTGTCTTGACTGTCAAATCTTATGTGTGAATTTCCTTTCAGTAATCATTGCGTTTGTGTGATTTTTTTCATCTGATTTGTATTTTATAAGTGAATGTTTTCCCTACTTTATTGTTGCTCTTTATAAGAAATATTCATTTACCTCAGCTTGGTATTTTGATATTCTCCTTTGAGCCAGTAAATCATTGCAAACTTTACTTTTATGAAAATTGATTCCATTTTCATTTGCAAACTTGGAAGAATCTTTTAGCTTATTTAAGCCTATTTTTCACATCTAAGAATTTCTGGGTGTTTTCATTTCTACTGAGATAAGTATAAATTCTTATTATTTCGATTACCAACTAGGAGACAATATCCTCAAATTTTTAGATAGACTTCAAATTTAGATTTTTTTTCTTGATTTTGAATTTTATAGAATCTTAATGCTGTTTTCTTTTGGAAAAAGTTTGTTTCTTCGTTTGAAGTTTATGATCTGATTGATAAAGGGATTTTATTTTGAAAGAGAAATTGATCATATTTTGTGAAATTGAGTTCTCGAAGAAATCGTCTTCTTTTCAAAGTTTTTGTTTATAAATGAAAGAATTGATGTTTGAATTGTTAAATCTCCCAATCTTTCCTGTAAATAAGATTCAATGAAGAGAAAAAGATTTGCACTTATCATTTAGATGCATTTAGCATATTTTTGAATCGGGTCACAAACATCATTAAAGTTTCACTTCCATACTTTCTGTCTTAAGCAACAACCAGATTAAAAACAACGCTTTAATTAAAATCAATCTAGATATTTTAAATTTTCTAGAGCTCTTTCCACCAACCTAGCTTAGGCTAGTGTCTTGGAACATGTTGTAATTAACATTCCAAGACAATTTAAACAAACAAGTAGCAACCTTGCGGTAGGAAAAATCCAATTGTAACATTTGTGCTCTAGGAAGCTCTTCTTAAAATAGTCAAGCACGAGATCATGTCGGAACCAATGAGGTAAGCGTACCTATCTCATTGGGAAATATAGAAGATGTGCACGTATTAAAAATGGTAAACCTCGAATAGACCATTGTTGAGGAGCCTGGGGTCACTTGTCGGTAAACCTTGGATTATCTCAAGGAACCTTCAAGGGGATTGAGCTAGTTACTTTTCCCTTGCGTGTATATCAGATTGTAGACTATTCCCCCAGGTACATTTGTTCTCGTTGGTGACCTTAGTGGCTATACTTTATTATTTTTTCCCAAGGTGACAGTGGAGGAAAGGCCCCACTGTACCCGGAGCAGACGTTGACTAGACTCTCTTGGAATTTCTAGAGGGTCCTCTTCACTTCGAGATGGCATAAGTGGAGAGACTTGCACCAGATTGTTTCATTAAGAAGGTTTTCGGGGTAACTGTTCAGACTGCCATTTCCACATTAGAATTCTACGATGTTGGATTTCATCACCAACTAGTGTTTCTAGTGTGGGAATTTACTGTTTGTGTGTGGATTTATCTCTTAGATTTTGTAGGCGTGTGATCAATTTTATTGTTTCCTTAGAGATTTTAGGATATTTTCTGGAAATTTTCTTTGATTTCGTGTGTTTACTTTTTAATCGTGGTAGAATTACCAAGGCAATCATGTAGAATGTAGGGGAAACCCCCTAAGTACACACCAAGCTAGTTAGAAAAACTTAAATCTGAAAAAGGACAATCATCGGGGACTAGATCAACTGAACATGAGGAAACATCAGTAATTTTACATCCTGGTTACGAAGTAGATCAAACTAAAAAAAACACAAAGTTCTTAAAGGAAAATATCAATTTCTGAACTAGTTGGACTTGCTTCCACAACTAGTGAATTATCAGCTACTGAGCCTGAAATTTCTGAACCAGAAACTGAACCTGCTACATCCAAACCTGCTTTAGAGTTCGTTACTCTGACCCCTGTTTGTCCTGATTCACCATGAGTGAAGTTTTGTATCACTGAAAACCTCCCTCCTGGCCTTATTAACATTGAAGAAATTACTGACACAGAAGAAGAAATCATTCTTCCTTCAAATCAGGAATATTTAGAACTTCGGCCAAGTGAATCGATTTATTATTATAGTCCTTTCAAACAGGATCCTTGGTATTCTCAGCTGACATACTTTCTACACAATTCTGGTCTAAATTATTCGCCACCCTGAATTCCTTTTTATAGAGGTAATTACAGACATTCATTCAACATGTCTGGTGAGTCATCCATGTTTTCTGCATCTCCGGAATCATATTTGTATGGTGGTCTGTCCATCCCTCAGGTATACCAGTTAATTTCTAGTATTTTCTCAGGAGCAGCTCCTTCTTTCGAAAAACTTATATCGTCACCTGGTCCAAATGAATCACATACCGAAAATTTGAACCCGGAAGAAGTTTACATGATGTCTGGAAACATTCCAAACCCTGACCCTCAAAGTAGTAACTTACCGCCCAGGGGACAACCTCAAAGTAGTAATTTACCACCTGGGGGGCAACCTTAAGGACAGTAAATACCACAAGGATAGTACATACCTCAAGGCTAATACATACCTAAAGGAAAATATCAACCTCAAGGGCAATACTCAATTCAAGGTACACAACCTCTTCAAGGACAGTACCCTATGTCAGGTAAATCGTCTTTCCAAATATAGTAGCCTCCTTTAGGGTGGCAGTTCTATTCGGAACAAAAATTGTTTCAAGGAGGTCAACCTATTAGTGTAAATTATCCATCTTATGTTCCAAATTATCAACCTAGTTTTGGTCCATCTTACATAGCACAACCTTCAATGGGAGCCCCATATCCTGGAGTAAACACGGTGTGTAATCCATCACTGAATCAACAAAATTTTCAACCTAATGTGCAAGTACCCTATAATCAACCTGGTCAGCCAATTGGTTACAGTCAAATCCAGCAACTTGTCCAACCTACGCTTCAAGTTATACCACAGGTATCTACACCTAGTATTGTTCAGTAGCCTGGTCCGAGTACACCTAGAACTCCACCTCAACTGTTGCACCAACTTTTGTTCAACCTACCACACTTATCCCTGGAATTTCTACATCCCCTCAAGTATCACAAAAAGTCCCTCAAGTTTCTACTCCTCATCCTAGACCTACGGTTCAGACTATTATTCATATGCCTGCGGGACAACCTGGTACAAGTACAATTGTAACAAGCCAACCTCAGATTTTTTATCAAGGGCAGTATCAATATGGACCTATAGCACGAATTCCAGTATACCACCATCAACCTTACCTTGGTTACACTTATCGGATACCATCTCAACCTCAATATGGTCCAGCTAACCCTGGTTATCCAGGAGGCATCCCAATTCTAAATGCACGGACTATTACGGGTTATCCTGGATATCCTCCTCCTGGTACTGGTATAGTTCCGCAAGGTTATCAATTTTCTCAGCAGGACCCTAACCATTAGTTTCCATTCATAGTAATTTTGGATTTACCTGATTTTTCGCGCCTAATGAATGATCCGATTTATTATCTTCTGGATTGGCCGCCAATTTCGAATAAGTTGCCCAATGATATTCCTAAGTTCGAAGGTAAATCAGGAGAGGACCCCTCAAACCATGTCATGACTTACCACCTTTGGTGTGCATCAAACTCTTTGATCGATGATTCAATTCGATTAATACTATTTTAGAGAACACTAATAGGTTTAGCTGCAAAATGGTACATTGAACTACCACGTGGCTCATTCAACAATTTCAATGTGTTAGCAACAACTTTCTTAACACATTTTCAGTTGCTATTCTGAAACGAAAATGGCACGGAACTCTTGACTTCATTAAAATAATGTATGTCTACATACATATTATATCACATACATGAATGGAGACATAGAAGATGTTTAGTGAAAGTTTTTATTCCGAATCAGATTTTGGCGGAATGGTTTATTAAATCATTACTTCCAAAGATCACTGAAGATGTGGCTAAGGGAGGAGTTGTTATATAATAACAGGTTATCGCTCAAGCTCAGTATTTAGACCTTGTCTATACATAGTCTGGCACTTTATACGAGAAAATTCTTGACCTGGTCAAATAACTTCAACTCCTTCAAGTTCTCATGTTGCAGACGATGTCATTGGTTTAGTTAACGCTAATAAAAGTAAGAAGAAGTCTCCCAAAACTACTTCTCCTATTATAACTTTACCTGATTCACCAAAAGGAGATTCTTCCCTTGAAACTTCTGTCGATATTCATGTTGTAGATTCATCAACAGCTAAATCTAAAATAGTTAATAAGAAGAAAGCCAAGAATAAAAACAAACAAACAATCTCTCCCAAAGAAAAAACTGAAAAGACTGAATCAACTGATGATAAAAAAAAACCTCATTATCCTTGTCTTATCTGTGATGAGGACCACTTTACTAAAGAGTGCCCACATCAGTCTGAGATCTCTAAGTTTTTCAAATTTTCATCCACGCTCGCTGTCTTGAAGGATCCTTTTCCTACTCAATATAGAAAAATTATAGGATCTTCTTCAAATTCATAAGCAGATATTTTAATGATGTCTCAAGTGACGGTTGCAACTTGATCGCAAGACTATGGTGGTAAAAATCCTATAAATGGTAAAGAGATAGAGAATTATAATCCAACACCAACTGTATCTCCTTGGGTTTCCGATCCACTTCATATTGAGAAACCTAATCTTGATCTAGTAATTAAACTGCCTGGTAAAGGTGTACTTCGGAAATCAGTTTTCAATTCACATGCGAGAGCTTCTCAGAACTACAACATTGTTGAGGATTTGGCGATATTCCCCTCAACTATGTCGGCCTTAGAAGTGCTAAAATCATGTCTAGCACAAAGGAAATTGCTATTATCAGCTATTGGAGCTATCGATCCACGGGATTATAACCTCATGATCTTCGATCTAGAAAATTTTACACCGATATTCCCTCATCAAATGGCTTTTCAGATTCCAGTAATAGTAAAAAATAGATGTTGATTTCGTACTGTAATTGATGAGGGAGCATCTACATGCATAATGTCGTTAAACTGTTGGAAATCTCTTGGTTCTCCAACACCCAACCAAACACCAAAAATTCTTAAGGCTTTTGATGGAAGAGGATTTCATTTGTATGGTATACTACAGGATCTACCTATAGAAGTAGAAAGCAAAACTGTTAATTTAGATGTGGAAGTTTTTGATGCCCCTCTGGATTACAACCTTCTTTTGTGTCGTAGTTTGTCTTCTGACATGACTACTTTCATTTCATCCGTCTTTCGGTTAATCATGTTTCCTCATAAAGGGAAGATTGTAAAAATCGATCAGCTGTCATATTATTTGTCTGATCCTGCTTCTACAGATAGTATCCAACATGTTGGTAAAACGACTGTCCCATATGAAGATGTTGGTGTAGGTTAAATAAAGGACTCTGCTTTGATGGGAAATTTTTCTATGTAATGTGCATCAATTTTCTCAGCAGGACCCTAACCGTCAGTTGCCATTCATAGCAACTTTGGATTTACCTGATTTGTCGCGCCTAACGAATGATCTGATTTATTATCTTCTGTATTGGCTACCAATGTCGAATAAGTTGCCTAGTGATATTCCTAAGTTCGAAGGTAAATCAAGAGAGGACCCCTCAAACCATGTCATGACTTACCCATTTGGTGTGCATCGAACTCTTTGATCGATGATTCAATTCGATTAAGACAATTTCAGAGAACACTGATAGGTTTATCTACAAAATGGTACATTGAACTACCACGCGGCTCATTCAACAATTTCAATGTGTTAGCAACAACTTTCTTAACACATTTTCAGTTGCTAGTCCGAAACGACAATGGCACAGAACTCTTGACTTCATTAAAACAATGTACGTCTACATACATATTATATCACATACATGAATGGAGACATAGAAGACGTTTAGTGAAATTTTTTATTTCGGATCATATTTTGGTGGAATGGTTTATTAAATCATTGCTTCCAAAGATCACTGAAGATGTGGCTAAGGGAGGAGTTGTTACGGAATAAAAGGTTATCGCTCAAGCTCAGTATTTAGACCTTTTCTATACATAGTATGGCACTTTATATGGGAAAATTCTTGACTTACCATGACCTGGTCAAATAACTTCAACTCCTTCAAGTTCTCATGTTGCAGACGATGTCATTGGTTTAGTTAATGCTAATAAAAAGTAAGAAGAAGTCTCCCAAAACTACTTCTCCTATTATAACTTTACCTGATTCACCAAAAGGAGATTCTTCCCTTGAAACTTCTGCCGATATTCATGTTGTAGATTCATCAACAACTAAATCTAAAACCGGTAATAAGAAGAAAGGCAAGAATAAAAACAAACAAACAACCTCTCCCAAAGAAAAAATTGAAAATACTGAATCAATTGATGATAAATGGAAACCTCGTTATCCTTGTCTTATCTGTGATGAGGATCAATTTACTAAAGAGTGCCCACATCGGTCTGAGGTATCTAAGTTTTTCAAATTTTCATCCACGCCTGCTGTCTTGAAGGATCCTTTTCCTACTCAATATAGCAAAATTATAGGATCTTATTCAAATTCATCAGCAAATATTTTAATGATGTCTCAAGTGACGGTTCCAACTTGATCGCAAGACTATGGTAGTAAAAATCCTATAAATGGTAAAGAGATAGAGAATTATAATCCAACACCAATTGTATCTCCTTGGGTTTCCGATCTGCTTCATATTGAGAAACCTAATCCTGATCTAGTAGTTAAACTGCCTGGTAAAGGTGTACTTTGAAAATCAGCTTTCAATCCACATGCGAGAGCTTCTCAAAACTACAACATTGTTGAGGATTTGGCGATATACCCCTCAACTATGTCAGCCTTAGAAGTGCTACAGTCATGTCCAGCACAAAGGAAATTGCTACTATCAGCTATTGGAGCTATTGATCCACGGGATTCTAACCTCATGATCTTCGATCTAGAAAATTTTACACTGATACTTCCTCATCAAATGGCTTTTCAGATTCCAGTAATAGTAAAAAATAGATGTTGATTTCGTACTTTAATTGATGAGGGAGCATCTACATGCATAATGTCGTTAAACTATTGGAAATTTCTTGGTTCTTCAACACTCAACCAAACACCAACAATCCTTAAGGCGTTTGATGGAAGAGGATTTCATTCGTATGGTATACTACAGGATCTACCTATAGAAGTAGAAAGAAAAAATGTTAATTTAGATGTGGAAGTTGTTGATGCCCCTCTGGATTACAACCTTCTTTTGTGTCATAGTTGGTCTTCTACCATGACTACTTTCGTTTCATCCGTCTTTCGGTTAATCATGTTTCCTCATAAAGGGAAGATTGTAAAAATCGATCAGCTGTCATATTATTCGTCTGATCCTGCTTCTACAGATAGTATCCAACATGTTGGTAAAATGACTATCCCATATGAATATGTTGGTGTAGGTTAAATAGAGGACTCTGCTCTGATGGGAACCTTTCTTTGAAGTATTGCTTGCTAGGTTAAGTCAAGGAGGTATTGTTCTGATCTTGCCCTTTTTCCATGCCTATCAACTTGCCTTAGGGTTCTTTATAGCTTGATCAATAATGTTTAGGAGTTCCCTCTTTGCTTGATTAAATTTATTGTGCTATCTTATATGTTTTCCCAAATTCTAAAGGTGAATTTACTAAAGTTAGAAGCTCTTATGCTTTCTATAATGTTTAACTTGGATATTTATTGGTTTAAAGTATTATCATTGAGTAAATGGTTTTCCCTAGCTCATGCTTAGTATCTTATGCTAATCATATTTAAGACCTCCTTGTTAATAGGTAAATGACAAAGGATACTTCACTGCCCTTTGCCCTACCTTGTTTTTCCAAAACTTGATGTCCACCCCACCTCACACATTACCTTAAGGATCTATTAACCTTGCTAGATTGGCCCTACAACACACTCTGATTCATCATTAAGACACTCATGACTTTCATTGACTCCATAGCCCAATGATTCAAAGACCTCCCACTCCACCTATTCCACTTGACCATCTTACCCAACCAAAACAATAAAAAAACCCTACACTTAACAACTAGCCTAAAATCAACCATCTAAAGCAAACAAGAACACATATTTTGCACCTAGTAGAGAGATCCATCTCTGAGTCCAGAAAGGGTAGGTCCTAGGACTCCAAAGACTAGTTCCATGTTTCCCTGTCATTTGGTATACTAATCTGCCAAATCATGGGACACCAACATTCTGGCGATCACAGTGGGACCTTCTGAGTATGTTCATGCTTAAATATTCCTTAAAAGATTTAGAAACCCTTGATTGATAGTATCTGGTGGTTTATCTGCCACCTCATCACCACACTAACATTCTGGCAATCACGGTGGGACCTTCTGAGTATGTTGATGCTTAAAAATTCCTTATAAGATTCAGAAACCCTTGACTGATAGTATCTGGTGGTTTATCTGCCACGTCATCGCCACACTAACATTCTGGCGATCACGGTGGGACCTTCTGAGTATGTTCATGCTTTAATGTTCCTTAGAAGATTCAGAAACCCTTGACTGATAGTATTTGGTGATTTATCTTCCACCTCATCGCCACACTAACATTCTGGCGATCATGGTGGGACCTTCTGAGTATGTTCCTTCTTAAAAATTCCTTAAAAGATTCATAAACCCTTGACTGATATTATCTGGTGGTTTATCTTCCACCTCATCACCACACTAACATTCTAGCGATCATGCTGGGACCTTCTGAGTCAGTGACAAACTAAGTATCCCTTAGGACTTCAGAAACCTTTGTTAAATCATAGAGAACTCAACTGATAGCCAATAGTAGATTCTGTTTGTTTAAACATCTCAGCAAAATGATGATTCAAACATAGGACACTCTTACAAACCTTAAAACTATAAAAAGAAAACTCAGAAAAACCCAAAAAATCCCTAGATTGGTTTTTTTTTTAGTTATTGGTGGTGGACCATAAACATGCATCCTTAAAAACAAAAAAAATATCCACCTGGCGACTCCACTAGCCTCCAGTAGGCCTATTACTTCACTAGTACTCATTTCACTTCTTGGATTTGTGTCAAGCCAACCCTAAGAAGTTTATGAACCCAGTTATATACTATGAGAGTTTACCAAACACTAAGAGAGGTCAGCCTTCGGAAAACAGTCCTAAAAACTTTCAGCCTCTCTGATTTTTAAATTTGAAATCTGGCTTCACATAGGATCAGCACCAAATCTCATCCAGGCCCAAATCCTCCCAACATAGTTGATGACGCAGAGAATATTTTGTGGCAAAATTCTAGATCTGGAAACTTAACCACTGGTAGGACCATTCACAGAGCAATCTCTATACCTGAACATCTTACAGCTTTGAAATATCCTCAGTTTGACTTGCACCATACAAAGAACCTTTTCAGAACCAAGCCACAAACTGACATCGACTAGACTGACCTTGAACCCATATATTTGCAGTAGAGTTCTAGTAAAAAAGCTTCTCCCTCTACACCACCTAACTTTCAACTTCTTCATCACTTTAACTCTTTCCATACCAAATCTATTCAGAATCAGTTTGCTGGTCCAAGTACTTCCACTACACCCATTCATACCACCACTGTGCAAACCACTCCGCTTCATCATAAATCTCCTTTCACCAACCCTCCATTAGTTCCCATCATGGTAGCTTGGTATGCTCCCTTGGCCTTACCTCAACCCCTATTGCCTTTTCCAAATGAATATCAGTCCAAGATCCCTCATTTCATAGGGGCTGAACCCATCACTACCCAACAGCATGTAGATAGGATCAATGATGCTTTTGATTACATGGAGATAGAAGAAGAAACTGTTAAAATGAGGATCTTTGCACAAAGTTTAGGAGGAGAGGCCAAAAAATGGTTCAAAGCATTAACTCCTAATTCGATACATGATCTCCCTTCCCTCTACCAAACTTTCATAAACAAGTTAGAAATCAAGAAAAATCCCCTCCAAATCCTGTCTGAGTATAAAAATCTTAAAAGGAATTTAGGGGAAAGTGTGCAAGATTATTGCACCAGGTTTAAAATTTTCTACAATGCCCTCCCACCTCACATGAAACCCCCACAAGGCCTAGCACTAGTTAAATTCCCTGAAGGCTTTGACCCGGACATGACTTTCCAATTGAGAGAAAGAGACCCTGAAACTTTAGAAGAAATGCAAAATGCAGCTATTAGTGCCGAGGTGAAATTGATTGAAAAAAGAGCTAGGATTAGATCAGAAAAGAGAGTGACCTACAAAGATGAAACCATGCCCTCAACCTCCTCATCTGATACCAAATTGGACATCCTAATGAGAACAATGGAGAGAATGATAGAAAGAATAAACTTAAATGAAAGGACATCTCCTAGGGAAAACCAAGCCAATTCCAAAAAAAAAAAATAGAGCTCAAAACTTTAGAAGAGACATTCCTCAAATAAAACAAAGGGAAAATGACCAAAAAATCAGACCTCCCTTTCAACAAAACTGTGTAGATGAAGAATGAGAAATTATAGAACTTGAAGAAAGAAATATAAACCTAATAGGTTCTGATAATGAAGATGATGTTTTTCTCACCAAAGAAGAACAAAGTTTCTTTTCCTCAGATCAAACTGACACAAACTATGAAGATTATGAAGACTACCGCTTGGGATTTGAAAATGTCATAATGGAAGTACATAGGCAATATGACCTTAGGAGCAAAAATAACCTAGATCCCCCCAAGAAAAGCCAACTAGGCACTATTGTTAGGAAGACACTTGAAAACACCTCCAAGAAGACAACAGACACAAACACTATGGCTAAGAAAGCCGACCCAAACAAATAAAAAATCAGCCAACAAAATAGTTATCCAAGTTGCCCTAGTAACTCAACTAGTGGCCCTGAAAAAATCTTGTTGTCTAGAGTCCCAAATCAGATTCAGCAAACTAAACTGGTGGAAAAGGTTATGCCTAAGAAAGCTGATATAAATCTGTCTAAGACATAAATACCTTTTATTTTTTAGGGAGAGATTGCCAAAATTAAGATTACCATGCCTCTCACTGAACTGATTACCCAAGGCACATACAAGTCTCAAGTTCTAAAAGTTATAAACATGGGAAACGATGCTGAAACTTTACACTTGGCTGATGATACACCTGAGCTTTTGTTTGGACCCAATATAGAAGGAAAATATCAAGAAGGAGCCATTCCCCCTTTCTATGTTAGCTTAAATATACATGACAGAATCTTACTTAATGCCATGCTTGATTCTGGTGCCTCTCACAATCTCATGCCAAAAGTTGTGATGGATAGATTAGGCCTAGAAATAACTAAACCTTACAAAGAATTGTACTCCTTCGATTCAAGTAGGGTCAATTTTTTGGGCCTAATCAAGGACCTTTGTGTCAACCTGGCGTAAGTGCCTACTAAGAATCTGGTCATGGACATAGTAGTGGCAGATATTCCTCCCAAGCTATATGGCATGCTTTTATCCAGATCTTGGGGAGCCAAGCTTCAGGGGAACCTTCAACTAGATATATCCTATGCTACCATCCCTATTTTTAACCAAACCAGGAGATTATACCGTGAGTCACACATGAAATATATGGTTAGCAGTCAAGAAAGGCCAGACAATACTCCTATTTATTCTATTCATTCAGACCTTGATTCTTTCTTCTTTTTTAATGAGGAAGACATTGATGAGAAGGTATATGAAGTTGAAACACATCAAGACATATTACAACAGTCAAACCAAACTCTTCATGGAGAGCTCCACAGTCAAAATTCTAGTAGCCTTGAACATCCATATAATGATAAAACTAGACTTGACTTTCTACAAACTAAAAATAAAAAATCAAAAGCAAAAATCAGTTTGGAATATGAATTAGGTTTCTCAAAGGGAGGAAAAATCTCAAAAACACAACTGTTTCCTTTTTCCAATCCCAAGGTACTGAAATATTCCCACATAATAGAAAATTTTGGGAATTTGAGTCAAAAGAGTCTGATTTTTTTACCTTATACAGATACCTCATTATCATAAAGCCTTGTCCCTCCAATTTTTTTTTTGACTCTCACAGAAGTTGCTATGAATCCTAAAGGGATGTCTGCTAAAGCAGATATAGAGGAATATAATGTAGGCAGCCTAAGAAGGCCCAAAAATATTAATTTTTCTAGAACCTTGTCATTACACACAAAACTGAAATACATAAGGTTATGCAAGAAGTTTCAGGATGCTCTTGTATATAGAAGTAAAATCTTAAAACCTCATGACATATAAATTGTTCCTAAGGGGTCTTCTTTCAATAAAAACCATGAAAACCTTGAGAAAATTATGTCATTGACAAACAAAGCAAAAGGATGCAGGATGTCTATAGACTTTAGGTACCTAGGAAAAGCTTCCATGAAATACAAATGCCCTCTTCCCGAGATAAATCTTACTATGCCAAAGGTAGGATTTTCTAACAAAATGACATTTCTTGGTAGTGTTTCAGGTTATCATGAGATGATACCACTTCAAATCAATCAACACAAAGAAATTTTCAAAATTCCTTGCAATGAATACATGTTTGACCAAATTTTTCCTGGGATGAGAAGTACTGAAGACACCTTCCAAAGAATCAAGGCACCTGTTGTCAACTTCTTCACTATGATATACATTGATGACATCATCATCTATTTGGAAGCTGATGAAGAATGCTTTCTTCACCTAAGAAATTTCTTTCATAGAAACAAGGTTTGGAAACAGAACTCAAAGAAGAGATATAAAGGAAAAAACTAGCCTATTTGAAGATTTTTGGGAGAAATCTTGCATCATGCCCTCAAAAATAGGTAGCCATGTTTTCTATCTACAAGAGCTGAAGGAAAAAGAGTTGTTGGGTGATCCTGTTGATGACAAGGTCATCAAATACCATAGCTATTAAAATTTTAGTTTGAATTTCTCCTTCATTGTGTATACCATTGTTTAAAATAAGGTTATAAAGAGAAAAACACAAAAACAGGAAAAATAGAAAAGAGGGCAGATTTGAAAAGAGGTAAAGCCCCATACCCAAAAAATAGTACTACTAAAAGTGAGCAACCTTAAATGACACTGCTGATTCAAAAAAGAAAGTCTTGTTTCATTCATTCAACCTAATCATGGATGAAACATGTTTTCAATTTATTGTTGATAAGTTAGTGAAAGATAGTTAGTCAAATTATGAAAACTTGACTTGTCAAAAGATAGATTAGGGAAGAAAGATACTGGTTCCACATGCTTAAAACAAAACCAAGGAGAAAAATGGAGATGAATAGCAAACAATGTATCACAGCCCTGGCTTTTCTAGTCTTATTTTGTACAAAAATAACATTTGTGTGCAGCTTGTTCTTATGCCACAAACCCATGGTAAGTCAGAGTGTCTAATCCTGATTTAAACCATGTTTTAAATTTCATGTTTATAGCTTAGTGAATGAATCCAGTCAAACAGTTTAATCTTGACAGTTGAATAGTCTAGGTAGAGAATAAAAATTTCATTAGTATAATTTTAACTTTGGAGGAAATAAGATAGAAGTAGGTAGTTTGTATTGCTTTCAAAATAAAAATGTCAAGGGTTTGCTAGTCCAAATGCACCCAAGGAAGGAAAAAATAAAATAAAACTGTCAGGCAAGTAGGTTGGGTAGGTATAGTTGAAGATGATTTGATCATGTTTTTCAAATCTATTAAGGTCATAACTTCACAGCAAGCATCAACAAGAGAAAAGAGGTAAAAATATGCCCAATGGATGAGGCATTGGCCTCCATTAAGCCAGAGATCTGAAAGTTATGGACATCTCCTGAACAGGAGTTGCCCTCCCCAAGTGGAGCCACTGTTAGTCATCAGTAATTTTTTCCTTTGTAGATGACTAGATGTTTACCCTAGATTTCTAGAAACAAAGTTCATGAACATTGTGGGTTCTAGAAATCTCATTGCCTTCATTATACTTAAGATAATTTCTTCACTATTTCATCATCCCATCATGTCAAGCTCAACTCACCCATCCCAGAAGACCCATCATGGGCTCATGTCACTCATTTTTTCTTTGTTGTGTCACCTCTGACCTCATACTCTATTTTTGTTTTTAGCCTAAACCCCTCCATTGCTACCTAGGGTCACCAAACAGTCATCTCTCTTACCTCTCCAGAAATGCCTCAAGCATTGATGGTCTCAAAATTGTCTCTGTATGCTCTTTAGATAAACCAAGTACATTGGATTTTGGATCTTCAATACATCAGTCTATAAAAACTCTGTTTTACCCTAAAGATCCCAAAGTCTAAGTTTTCAGTAAAAATCCAAGTCCAAGGAACCTTCCACTAGGTCACTTAGGGTTTCACAGGTCATAGGGTGGATTTGGTATCCTAAAAATATCTATTTTATCTGTATAAGGAGACTGCTTTCAAATAAGAAGAGGGACAAGTAACTTTGTCCAAAACCGATCAAAAGGTCATTCAAGAAAGTTTTCTGTGGCCTAAAGCACAAATTCTGCAAGGGACAGCTGCCCTTGCTCACATTTCTACAAAAAATATCAAGATGGACATCATGCCTAAAAAGAGGTAAGGTAATAGGGTGAAATCATCACAAGAATACCATCTACAACAAAGAGAAAGGCAACAGGCCTGTGTTTAAAGAGAATCAGGGTTTTTTGTGACTAATAGGCAAAATAGTGTTGCCAAAGAAAGAAGCCAATACAAGGACCACAAGGGCAGAAGTCACCTCAACTCCATCAAGTGCACATTGAATACTTTTAGAAATAATAAATGAGTTTTGAAAGGTTATAGAGAACTTAGAAGACAACACTATTTACTTTTCTATAACAACCCCAAAACCTAGGATTTTGGAAAGATGGACAAAACAGGTCCAAGTCAGATGATAAGGCCTCCGTCTTAACATCATATGGAATCCAAAGGTTATCCAAGGTGTCCCTTGGGGTTTGTCAAAGGCAGCACTGCTTCACCTGAACCAAAGAGAGAAATCAAGTTGAAACATGAGGTTACTGTTCAGAAAATAAGGTATCAAACTCCAAAAAGGTACTAAGGGATCAAAGGTAAATGTACTATAGGCACCTGCAGAAAATCAGAAGTGGCCAAGTCAAACCATGGCATGGTATAATTTGTTTAAATTCTGTGGCAAAATAAGTATGTTACTGCCTAAAAAATCAGTAAAGAGATAAAAAGACATGTTTAGGTCACCTACAATCAAAATGCCCAAAAAGGGATAAAAACTGTGTTTTCAGTTTTTCAACAACATGCCTAAAGTAGTTTGAATAAAGGCCCAAGCTTCTGAAAGGTAAAAAGGATGAAAAATATATTACATCAGCCAACCATCAACATAAAGAAGAAAAGGTCCCTTAAGAAAGTCTTCAAAACACTGCAAAAGATAAAGATATCAGTCAAAGAAAAAGATCAAAAACAAAAAAAAAAAGATTGAAAACATAAAAAAAGTGGGTTTCTAACTTTGATTTATTTCTCTCAAAGAGTATAAAGGGGCTTTTGTTTTCACTTCAAATTCATTTATCCCTTGGAAGAAATAAAAACTCTTAAGGAAGAAGAACAAAGGTTTTCTGGTCATTTTTGGTCAAGTTTTCTGGGCGCTGCGCAAATCGAAGGCGCTACACAAACGTAGGCTGGCGCTGCGCTAACAGGCCTCCCATTCGTTCAAGTTTGAACGACGCTGCACAAATAACCCCCTGCGCTACGCAAACCCCGGGCTATGCGCAAACGCAGGCCCGACTTGCCCAGGACGCACAAGCTCGACACTTCACCGACACCTCTGCACAAACCGCCCGAGCGCTACGCAAACTGATCGCCCAAATCGCCCATAAGACGTGCAGACATTTCCTACCTCACTGGCACTTCTCTAACTGCCGTATAGACCCTGTCGGCGCTATGCAAACAGCCCGACCTGACAGCACAGGTAGAGGCGCTGCGCAAATGCTAGAACATTGCAAAAGCCAAAAACCCTTGCCCTAATTCAAATTTTCATCCTCTGAGGTGCCTCCAAGGTTTTAGAAGGTCCAAGAAATTGGTAAGTGGTATCCTCTCCTTGTCTCCAAGCAAGTTTTCAAATTAAGTTTGGTCTTTAGTGGTTTTTAAGCTAAAAACCCTAGGAGGATAAACCCTAGGTCATACACACAAAGGAGCCCCTGTCCAAAGCCTTCTTGCAATAAGTTTAATGTCATATAAGGGTGGGTGAGTTAAGGTGTTTGCAAACAAAGTTGAGAAGGGTCTCCTTAATTCTCCAAAACCACTAAACCATAAAAACCCTAACCTCCATACCCCTCATTCACCAAAGCTTGACTCTATCCTTTTTCACCTCGTTTCATCAAACCCCCAATTTGCAAACCAGTGTCTCCCATCACCATGTCAGGGACTGAACACAACAGTGGTAGTGAAGATGGTCAAAGGCCTTTAAGACCAGAGCATAAGGGAGGGAAATTAAATAGGTTGGAACCTCAAAGCACATTAGCCATCACCTCCTCTCCTAGGATCCTGTCATGCTTTCAGAATACAAGATGCTTTCAGTTTTGTGAGAAGGTCAAACAGGTGAAGAGCCATCCTAAGCTTACAAGGATCCTCATTCTAAACTTGCACAAAAAACACTAAAACCTTGCAAGAGTGGATTTTGAGATCTCAGCAGGTGCCATCTCTAAAGCCACAGGTATCCCTTTAGTAGGTGAGAAATGTTTTAAAAAAGGAAAAATAGACAAAGATTTCTTTGAGCCATTCATCAAAACAAGGTATAGAGGAGGCAGCAAAACAATTTTCCCATTCTCACACCTCAAACACAGATATGCCTCATTGATGTTGGTTATCATGAAGTACTTCACCTGTGAGGGGAGGTATTCCAGGCTCTATACCTATCATTTCAGATCCCTCATGCATTTCACAGGGGTTAAGATGTTAAATTTTCCTTACTATCTATACAGGAGCATGGAGAAAATTTGTTCTATTTTTTGGAGGAGGAATCCCACACAACAAATGCATAGCTTATTCCACCATTCCCTGATCAAGATGGTGGTCTTACATCAGTTGGAGTAGCATGGTATACCTTGGGATGTTTTCATAAACGATGAAGCCTTTACAAACCCATAGCCTCCTCATCAATAAAATCTACCTTCCTCATCTGCACAAGTGCCCTCACCCCAAGAAAATATCCCGCTTTCCCCTTCTATTGATGCATCAAATGAAGAGGATGACAGTGTTAATGATGGACAAGAGGGTGACAATGGCAATAAATAAAAATAAAATGACAATGAAGATGAAGAAATCAGTGATGCAAACACAAAATTCATGAGGAAGAGCAAGAGGGAAATGAAGAAGAAGATGAGGGAAATAAGCACAGCAGTGGTGAAGACAAAAGGAGTGAGCACTTGGAGGAAGGCAGTGATGGTAATGATACCAATGATTCAGCTCAAAATGAAGAAAGTGAAAATGAAAATGATGAACAAAGTAATGATCAAGGTGAAACTGAAGAGGGTCATGATGAGGCAGAGTACATGAACACAAATGATGAATATGAGGATGAGCTAGCAGCTAGTGAGCCAGAGGTGGAAGACATGGAAGCTGATGGAGGAAATAATGATGACAAACAAAGCAGTGAGCATGGCCATGATGAACAGAATGTTGACATTCAAGAAGAGGAAATCAGCGAGGAAGAAACATAATTTGATGAAGGAGACAGTGATAAATAAAATGTCACTGATAGGACAGTCAGTGGGGAAAAGGACATCAAAAGAGATATTCATGACAATCATGACAGCTGTCATGACTGTGATGACACTAATCAGTCTCTTGGTGAAAATCAAAATGAAAGCAACAGTGCAAAGAATGATGAAGAAAAGGACACTAATGAGGAACAAGGTCAAAGTGAGGCGAGTACAGAGGCCGATGATAAATTTAAAGACCAAAGTGACAATATAGAAGGAAGTGAGGAAGATAATGATGATAATGGTGCTGAAGGTCAGGAAAGAAGTGATCAAATGGAGCATGAGGTGACTGATAGAGACCATAGTGAAAATGAAGGAGCTGGTGACAACACCAAGGGTCATAGCCATGATGAAAACACTTTCAAAACTACCATTACACCTCTTTCATGCACATATCAAAGGGGGTCAAGAAAAGTGTTTATTGCCTCCAAAAGGCAAGGGACTTTGTCATCTGCACCAACTCCAAGGCTTGATAAGGGTAAAGAAAAAATGGACAAAGTTAGAAGAAGTAAGAGAGGTAAGAAAACTACTCAAGAGCCTAAATTTATTGACCTAGATAGTGACACTGAAGATAAGGAGATGGCCACTAGACTGTTACTCCAAAGCAAGGATGCTCAAATCAAGGAATGGGAGAGGGATTTTGGTATGGCCCAATACATCATTCAGTATTATAAGAATGAGCACAAACACTTCAAGAGGATAAAAAGAGGTCTGGACCTACAAAGGAAGATGACAAAATATTATGCAAAGAAGCACAAGCTTGTTTGTGCCAAACTGAAGGAAGCCCTCCATGAGGCCCAAACCCTAAAGGAGGAAAAATAGCATAGCAACCTTGGATTTTTGGCTGAGGCTTCTCAGCATTTGTTTAAAACTACTTAAGGAAGGTCTCCACCAAATTTGAGAGAATTTGGAGCAAATTTTGTTTTTTGATATTTTTGAGCCTCATTTGTGCCGCGCCACTGGCGCTACGCAAACACATGGAGCATACCAAAGAGGATAACTTGATATTTTTGGATTTATCTCAACCTGAACATCATTCTCACCAAATTTCATAATATTTGGAGCAGGTTTGACCCCTCAAAAGGTCAAAAACCCTCACTTTTTTCACCTTTCTGCCACTGTTTTAGGCCTGGCGTTGCACAAATGAAAGTTTGGAGATTTTTGAATTTTTTACTAGGCTACGATAGCTAGATTAGGAAAACACAAGCATTTATATAAATTAGACTCATTAGGCTTTCCAACGAGCCATCATGGAGCCAAGTCCGACATCGGGAAGGGGTGAAAAACTTGATCACAAAAGACCCTATTTTCTGTTGGAAGTGGCGCTACGCAAATGGGTTGTGTAGTGTGTTTTGGACCAAAAGTCAACAAAACACACTCATTTATTGCAGAATGATATTTTTGAGTTTTTTGAGGCAAAACACTCTAGAATTAGGTGCAAATAGTTATTATGGCATTTATTTCTTAGGATATTATGTGCCTTGGGCCTTGCATGGTCTCTTGGCCATAAATGACATTTATGGATGAATTTGACATTTTCCTACCTTATTTAGGGTTTTTCCCCTCTATTGCTAAGATAAATAGAGCATGAGTGTTTCATTGTAAATCTTGGCATTTGATGAACTTGGAGAGAAATGCATGGTTTTTATGAGCTTGGAGAAGAAATTGGTTTTGTGAAGTTGATGAATGGCTTGCTTGGATTGATGATGGAGAAGCTTGTTTGCAAGATTCCTAAGCTTGGTTAATGGTGATGTATTCTTAATTTTTTTATGTTTTCTTGTTATCATTATGTTTCACTTTTCTTAGTTGCTATAGAACAGAAAAGTATAGGTTGAAAAATGCTCTTTGAAGCACCTTAATCCTCCTGTTTGCTATAGCCTTGATGTTTTCCTCTGATGGGTGTGTTTGAAGAATTCTTAACTACTCCTCAAGATTCTTCATGCCTGTTTTTTTAAATTATGGATTGATATGCTAGTTAACAAATATGATTCACGATAAGCCCTACTTATTTGAGTCTGTTTAAACTCTGTCTTGGAACCTTTCTTTGAAGTATTTCTTGCTAGGTGAAGTCAAAAAGGTCCTGTTATGATCTTTCCCTTTGTCCATGCCTATCAACTTGCCTTAGAGTTATTTATAGCTTGATCAACAATGTTTAGGAGTTCCCTCTTTTCTTGATTAAAGTTATTGTGCTATCTTATATGTTTTCCCAAATTCTGAAGGTGAATTTACTAAAGTTAGAAGCTCTTATGCTTTCTATGTTTCACTAGAATGTTTAACTTGGATATTTATTGGTTTAAAGTATTATCATTGAGTAAATGGCTTTCCCTATCTCATGCTTAGTATCTTGTGCTAATCATATTTAAGACCTCCTTGTTCATAGTGTTGGAAATGTTGTCATGATGGCAAAAGGAATTGGAAAAGAAGGAGCACATGAAATAGTAACTAGGAATAGAGAAAAGAATTGTAGCAGAGAACAAAGGTCAACAGAGAAGAACAGAGAAAGAGTGCATTTACAAAAAGAAGTATCAGTCAAGGAGAAAATTGAAATCAGTAGGAAGGATATTTTAATCCCCGTGGAATTAATTCATATGTATGCATCCTGATGGAGGATAATTGAAATCCGTGATTCTGTGATAAGTAAGAAACCCTATGAGGGGATTAATGGTGCTCTGTATGTAGTTAGAGGAACCAATGTTAATATGGTCGACTGTGTATCCCAAAATGGTAGAAAGTGGAGCTATATATATATTCGTTGAGTATAAGACTGAAGGAATTGTGAATCCTTGCAACCAACACGGAACCAACACGGAACTCGGTGACTGAATTATGTGAGTATAGGCCGTCGAACTTTCGTTGGAACAACTCTTTGGAATTACGAACGGAACCTGGAAGGGAAGTGGTGGATCTTAACAAAAGGAAGCGCGATGGAACCTGGAGTAGAAGGGCAGAACTACGAAGGAGGAATAATACAAGAAGTTTCCGGTTTTCATCGCACCGCTTTCGACGGGCAAGCGGTATTCAAGAGGTTGGGAGCGATTCCATAGAATGGGCGACATGCGTCCCTGTACGACTCCACAAAACCGCTTGTCACTGCGCGCCATCGCACGTTATTGTTCGATCCAGGATGCCCAGTGATATTGTTGAGCACCATTGATCTGGAGGGAAGCCATCGGACGGTGGTCGTATGAGGAAGATGCACGAAGGTTAACCAAATTACGGCAGCCATCGTGCGTTACTGTTCGCGCGTCTTCGCCGAGCGATATCCGTCTGATCAAATGAGGTGGCACGATGCGATAACAATCGTTGATTAGAGACGACCGTTAACGTTGGGGCCCATACGCATGTATTGAGGTTTGCGGGTTTAACCCAAAGTATTATGTCATGTATTAAGAGTGTGGGACCCGATTTCCCTTCATATTATTGGTTCAATATACGTTGTTGTGTTATGCTAAGATCTTCACCCGACGTGGAAGACAGCTGTGACCAACTCAGAGTCTTACGTCACTGCGAGGGCTCTCGAGGTACGGCTGGAAAATTTTGGCTGGTGCCCCCGCACTCAATCTCTACCGCTCATCTCTATTGTCCCCACAGTCAACTCGTTCAACTGTGGAGGCACTTGTCTCGATATGTGGTGTGCTAGTTGTGTCCGCGGGTTGGGCCCGAAAGGTTATATGAATATATATATTACTGCTGAGTCAGCGGCACGTTAATGTTTCTTAACCTTGGCTATAGTATTATTTGGCGGAGATAAAGATTACCTTTGGGACGATTCATGCATGGAAGAACAAAGATTGGGATTTCAATATGGATTGGTTCGACTTTTAATATGAATACCATTAGCGGTTGAGTGGTTTTCTACTCATGGTATTGATAAAGGCTAAACTATATAAGGAGAAGAGGATTATACTACAATGTGTGCATGTAGAGGGGTTGATAACGAATAAATCTCTTAAGATATATCTGCATGATTGAAATCTGATAGATCTGAATCTATGATGCACCTGTGGATATGATGAAGGTTCAAGATCTCTAGATCTAAAAATGATGAATCTCAAGGAAGATCTGCAAAAGAAATGATGAAGACCTGCTGCAAGTCTGATGTACAAATCGAAGAAATTTGGTGGATCTGAGGGTTGAAGCCTTCAGTATGAGAGTGGAAGTTTTCTGTCAGTAGAAGTTGGTGTTAAAATCAGGGGGTTGGAGCTCCCTTCCAGTATTGACTGGAGAACGAGAGAAGGTAGGAGCCTTCTACAGGTTGGTGCCTGCGTGCTGGTATAAGTCTGCGCTAGTACAAAATTGTAAGATGTTTTCTTTATAATAAATATTGAAGATAGAGACGACAACAACGGTGGTTTTCTCCCGAATTGGGTTTCCACCTTAAATACTGGTGTTCATGTGTATTACTTGTGTGTGATGGTTGATTCTATTATTACTGCTCATGCTTACTGCTTACCAAACATTTGATGAATGAATGATGCAATAATCTAAGTAAATAATTAAATGCATAAAAAGTAAAATGTTTTCAGTCAGCTCTAAATACTGATTCACCACCCCCTCTCAGTATTTTTCCCAACAATTGGTATCAGAGCAGGTCCTTCTGAAAAATCTTAGCCGCTAGAAGGAAGATCAATCAAGATGAGCAATCAAGATGGAACAGCATCTATCAGGCCTCCGCTCTTCAACGGAAACAATTTAATCTTCTGTAAAACAAGGATGAGATCCTATCTTCAGTCTCTGGGAGCAGATGTATGGGCTATTGTTGAAGGAGGACATCAATATCCAGTCGCAGTACCAACAGATCCAACAGAAAGAAAGAATTACGAAACAAATGCAAAAGCGGTCAATGCTCTATTGGGAAGTCTAACTGAATCATAATTTGTCAAATTCATGCAGTTGAATACGACAAAGGCCATATGGGACAAAATAATTCTAAGTTATGAAGGTGATGCAAAGGTAAAAAGTGGTAAACTCCAAACTCTCATAATTCAATATGAGAATCTAAAAATGCTTAATGAGGAGAGCATTGCCAATTTCTTTTTACATATTGATGATATTGTAAATCGTATGAGAAATCTGGGAGAAAAAATAACCGAATCTACTTTGGTTGAGAAAGTTTTAAGATCACTAACGACAAAATTTGAGTCAAAAGTCGCTGCTCTTGAAGAAAAACAGGATCTTCAAAATCTTACTGTGGTGCAACTTCATGGCATACTAACTGCATATGAAATGAGAAGAGGAGAACCATCTGAAGTCAAAGAAGCCGTCTTTAGAGCTTCTACAAAAGGGAAAGAAGTACAAGAAATAGAAGGATCAAGGTATATCTCAGAAGAAGATGAGGTAAATTTTGTAAAGAAACTTCAACTTGGTACAATATGGTTTAGAGGTAAGCTTCCTTTCAATTGTTTTTCTTATGGAAGAGTTGGTCATTATGCTGCTAAGTGTCCTCACAAAGAAACACATGAAAAAGGAAAGGAAGTAGCAAGAAGGAATAAAAACCGGTTTAGCACTAGAAAAAGTTACTATACTCATGAAGACAATGATGGGTTATCTGACAGTGAGGAAGAATGTGAACATGATCTTAGACTTCTCATGGCATTTGAAAAGGAATCTAGAGAAGAAAAATATACTTTTGTGGATGCTTTAGAGGACAATGATTTTCTTGATGAATTCAATCAACTCAAAATATGCTTAGAAGAAAGTAAAAGATGCTTAGAAGAAAGTAAAATATCCATAGAAACTCTAAAAAATCAGCTTGAAGAAAAGGAGAAACACAATGAGAAATTAGAATGTGAAATAGTAAGTCTAAGAAAAGAAATTGAGAAAGTGAAGACTTTGAATCTTAGATTTGATAAAGGATCTGAAACCTTAGATGAGATTATCAAGGTACAACGTTCTCCTTTTATAAAGACAGGTCTTGGATATATTGGAGAATCTTCTTAGACTTCAGCACCAAACTATCTAAAAGCAGCTACAACCAGTATACAACATTCTACCACTCACAAAGGGAATAAAGAATCTTCACAAGTAAAGCAGGACCAGCTCAATTCAAAGAGCACTAAAAAGAATACCTTTCAAAGAAACACCAACCAACAGGTAAATTCTAGTAGAAGATTTCATGATCGCAAAAATTTCTTCTTCAATGGACAATGTTTCTCATGTCACAATTTTGGTCATAAAGATGTTCAATGTGTTGCATACAAAACCATTATGACAATAGAAGCAAGAAAGAAAAGAAGGGATATTGGAACAAATAAGAATGCCTATAACAACTTTTCTCCTCTTCAAAATGAAGTTGAATGTGCTTATTGCAATAACTTTGGCCATGAAGAATCTGAATGCAGGAGCAAAATCCAGCCAAAAGAGCAATTTCCTTCAAGCTCCAAAGTGTGGAAAAAGAAGGAATTACAGGTTAAAAATTGTGGCATAGCTTTATTTGCAGAAGGTGAAGAAAATCAATGGTACATTGATAGTGACAAAAACAAACTTCTTTCATATAGTGCTCTAGAAAAGGAGAAGAATGTTACATTTGGAAATGATACTCCTGCTGTTATTAATGGAAAAGGGTCTGTTTTTCTAAAAGAAAAGGTGAAAGCTAATAATGTCATGTATGTAGATGGATTAAAGCATAACTTGTTAAGTGTAAGTCAAATGTGTGATCAAGGAACTGAAGTTGTCTTTAGTTCAAAAGAATGTGTGGTACATGATCTTGATACAGGTAAAACAATTATAAAAGGAAACAAAACTCCAAGCAATCTGTATGTATTAAAAAACTGCAAAGAACAATGTTACTTGAGTAAATCTTCAGAAAACTGGCTATGGCATAGAAGTTTGGGGCATCTGAGCTTCTCTCAAATCAACAAATCAAGCAGACTCAAAGCTGTTCGTGATCTTCCCAATATTACTCTATCTGAAAGTATCATATGCAAATCTTTCCAATTCGGTAAGCAGACCAGAGTGCAATTTAATGCCAAGGAAGGATCATCAAGTAAGCCTCTTGAACTTATTCATACTGACATATGTGGACCTGTGAGGAAAAAGTCACCACGTGGTGAACAATACTATATCTTATTTATTGATGATTTCTCTAGAATGTGTTGGATTGGGTTGCTTAAACACAAAGATAAAGCATTTGAGAAATTTCAGATCTTCAAAGCACTAGTTGAAAATGAATTAGATCTAAAAATCAAGTGTCTTAGATCTGATCGAGGAGGAGAATATACATCATATGAATTCCTTGAATTTTGTGAACAACATGGTATAAAAAGACAGTTTTCGGTAGCAGGTACTCCACAACAAAATGGAGTAGCAGAAAGAATGAATAGAATGGTTCAACAAATGGCTAGAGCTATGCTTGATGATTCCGGAACACGTGACACATTTTGGGGAGAAGCAGCATATACAGCGGTAAATATTCTTAACAAGGCACATGTTCGTGTAAATAGTGATAAAACTCCATATGAACTATGGTATGGTAATCCTCCCACTCTGAAGAATTTTCGAGTTTTTGGAAGCAAATGCTTTATCAAAAATAATGATGAAAAACTTGGCAAGTTTGAACCCAGAGCAGATGAAGGAATACTTCTTGGTTACTCCTCTAGAAGTAGAGCATATAAATGTTACAATAAAAGACTTCGGAAGATTGTTGAATGTATTGATGTTGTTATTGATGAGTCTCCTGCAGCTCCAAAAGAAGAAAAAAAAACAACAGATGAAGACGATGGTGACATATATCCTTCTACATCAAATAGAAATGATATAGATAGTGAACCCAATGAAGAATCCGAAGATGATTTATCTGAAAAAGCTCCATCCAGATATGTTCAAAAGAATCATCCAGAATCTCAAATTTTGGGAGAAAAGGGATCAGGTGTACAAACAAGAAGGACTCTTGTGGGATCTTCTAGCTATCTGGCATTTCTATCCTCTATTGAACCACAAGATTTCAATCAAGCCAGCAAAGATGCATGTTGGATTCAAGCCATGAATGAAGAGCTTGATCAAATTGAAAAGAATCACACTTGGGAATTAGTACCAAGACCTCATGACAAAAATGTCATTGGAACTAAATGGATATTCAAAAATAAGTTAAATGAGAATGGGGATGTTATAAGAAATAAATCTAGACTTGTTTGCAAGGGGTATGCTCAACAAGAAGGTATAGAATTTGAAGAAACTTTTTCCCCTGTAGCTAGACTTGAAGCCATAAGAATGTTTCTTGCTTTTTCAAGCTTCCAACAAATCAAAGTTTATCAAATGGATGTTAAATCGGCTTTTCTCAATGGTGATCTAGAAGAAGAAGTTTATATAGAACAACTAGAAGGATTCATTTTGGGGAATGATGAAAAACTTGTTTGTAAACTTAAAAAGGCTCTATATGGTCTCAAACAAGCTCCAAGGGCATGGTACTATCGTCTTGAAAAATATCTTCATCAACAAGGATTTTCTAAGGGGTCTGCTGATAGCAACTTATACACAAAAACTGAAAATAATAAACTATTGAACTTGGTTGTATATGTTGATGATATCATTTTTGGAAGTAATGAAGAGTCTATGAGTCAGAAAATTTCTTCTGATATGCAGCAAGAATTTGAAATGTCTTTACTTGGGGAATTAACATTCTTTCTTGGCTTGCAAGTGCAACAAGCAACAGATGGCATATTCTTATCACAAGCAAAATATCTTAAGAAAATATTGAAGAAGTATGGCATGGAAGATTACAAACCTGTAATTACACCAATGATAACCGAATGTAATCTCAGTTCTAATGATGATTCCCCCACGGTGAATCAACCATAATACAGATCTATGATAGGAAGTCTACTTTATCTCACTGGGACAAGACCAGACATTATGCATGCGGTTGGGATTGTTGGACGATTCCAAGCTAATCCAAAAGAGTCTCACCTTCAGGCTGTCAAAAGAATATTCAAATATCTACAAGGAACTCAAGAATTTGGACTATGGTATCCAAAGAATGTTGATCTCACTCTTCATGCTTGCACTGATGCAGATTGGGCTGGAAATGTTGATGATCGGAAAAGCACTAGTGGTGGTGCATTCTATATGGGGCCCCGGTTAGTATCTTGGTTCAGCAAGAAGCAAAGCTCTATTGCCTTATTTACAGCAGAAGCAGAATATGTGGCTTCCGCATCATGTTGCACTCAACTTCTCTGGATGATGCAAACCTTACAAGACTTTCAAATCAAATGTTCACCTCCTATCTCCATTATGTGTGACAATACAAGTGCCATCAGTATCTCAAAGAATTCTGTTATGCATTCCAAGACCAAGCACATTCCCATCAAATATCACTTCTTACATGAACAAGTGCTTTAATAAAAGGTGAAATTTGAGTATGCTCCCTCCAAAGAACAAGTTGCTGATATATTTACCAAACCTTTACCCAGGCAAGCGTTCGAATATCTCAGACAGAAGCTAGGAGTAGTCTCTTCCATGCAGAAGATTAGATCTGCTTAAATTCAGAAGACTAAATTGAATACGCTCCTGTTGAAAGTGTTCAGGATGCACAGGCTAAGGGGGAGCATTGGTCATGTGGCATGGATGCAGTGATGGCATTCTAATTATTTATTGTAGTATGATCTCATGCTTGAGAATCCTTGATCTTGATTGAATGAGTCATTTCTATTATGTTTGAAGATGCAGCATAATCTTAGGGGGAGCATGGTATTGTCGGTACAGAGGATCTTGATCAACCCTTTGCCATTGATGTCAAAGGGGGAGGAAAAGCAAAAAGAAAAAGAAAAAAGGGGGGGGGGGGCTTCTATAAGACAAACAAAGGAAGAGTATTTCCATCAATGCCAAAGGGGGAGATTGTTGGAAATGTTGTCATTGATGGCAAAAGGAATTGGCAAAGAAGGAGCATCTGAAACAGTAACTAGGAACAGAGAAAAGAATTGTAGCTGAGAACAAAGGTCAGCAGAGAAGAACAGAGAAAGAGTGCATTTACATAGAGCAGTATCAGTCAAGGAGAAAATTGAATTCAGTAGGAAGGATATTTGAATCCCTGCGGAATTAATTCATATGTATGCATCCTGATGGAGGATAATTGAAATCCGTGATTCCGTGATAAGTAAGAAACCCTATGAGGGGATTAATGGTGCTCTGTATGTAGTTAGAGGAACCGATGTTAATACGGTCGACTGTGTATCCCAAACTGGTAGACAATGGAGCTATATATATATTCGTTGAGTATAAGACTGAAGGAATTGTGAATCCCTGCAACCAACACGGAACTCGGTGACTGAATTATGTGAGTATAGGCTGTCGAACTTTCGTTGGAACAACTCTTCGGAATTACGAAAGGAACCTAGAAGGGAAGTGGTGGATCTTAACAAAAGGAAACGCAACGGAACCTGGAGTAGAAGGGCGGAACCACGAAGGAGGAACAGTACAAGCGGTTTCCGGTTTTCATCGCACCGCTTTCGACGGGCAAGCGGTATTCAAGAGGTTGGGAGCGATTCCATAGAACGGGCGACACGCGTCCCTGTACGACTCCACAAAACCGCTTGTCACTACCCGCCATCACGTGTTATTGTTCGATCTAGGATGCCCAGCGATATTGTTGAGCACCGTCGATCTAGAGGGAAGCCATCGGACGGTGGTCGTATGAGGAAGATACACGAAGGTTAACCAAAGTACGGCGGCCATCGCGCATTATTGTTCGCGCGTCTTTGCAAGCGATATCCGTCCGATCAAATGAGGCGGTGCGATGCGATAATAGCCGTCGATTGGCGACGATCGTTAATGTTGGGGCCCATACGCATGTATTGAGGTTTGCGGGTTTAACCCAAAGTATTATGTCGTGTATTAAGAGTGTGGGACCCGATTTCCCTTCATATTATTGGTTCAATATACGTTGTTGTGTTATGCCGAGATCTTCACCCGACGTGGAAGACAACTGTGACCAACTCAGCGTCTTACGTCACTGCGGGGGCTCTCAAGGTACGGATGGAAAATTTTGGCTGGTGCCCCCGCACTCAATCTCTGTTGTCCTCACAGTCAACTTGGTCAACTGCGGAGGCACTTGTCTCGATATGCGGTGCGCTAGTTGTGTCCGCGGGTTGGGCCCGAAAGGTTATATGGATATATATTACTGCTGAGTCAGCGACACGTTAATGTTTCTTAACCTTGGCTATAGTATTATTTGGCGGAGATAAAGATTACCTTTGGGACGATTCGTGCATGGAAGAACGAAGATTGGGATTTCAATATGGATTGGTTCGACTTTTAATATGAATACCATTATCGGTTGAGTGGTTTTCTACTCATGGTATTGATAAAGGCTAAACTATATAAGGAGAAGAGGATAATACTACAACGTGTGCATGTAGAGGGGTTGATAACGAATAAATATCTTAAGAGATATCTGCATAATTGAACTCTGATAGATCTGAATCTACAATGCACCTGTGGATATGATGAAGGTTCAAGATCTCTAGATCTAGAAATGATGAATCTCTAGAAATATCTGCAAAAGAAATGATGAAGACCTGCTACAAGTCTAATGTACAAATCAAAGAAATTTGGTGGATCTGAGGGTTGAAGCCTTCAGTATGAGAGTGGAATTTTTCTGTCAGTAGAAGTTGGTGTTAAAATCAAGGGGTTGGAGCTCCCTTCCAGTATTGACTGGAGAACGAGAGAAGGTAGGAGCCTTCTACAGGTTGGTGCCTGCGTGCTGGTATAAGTCTGCGCCAGTACAAAATTGTAAGATGTTTTTTTTATAATAAATATTGAAGACAAAGACGACAACAGCGGTGGTTTTCTCCCGAATTGGGTTTCCACCTTAAATACTGGTGTTCATGTGTATTACTTGTGTGTGATGGTTGATTCTGTTATTACTGCTCATGCTTACTGCTTACCAAACATCTGATGAATGAATGATGCAATAATCTAAGTAAAGAATTAAATGCATAAAAAGTAAAATGTTTTCAGTCAGCTCTAAATACTGATTCACCCCCCCCCTCTCAGTATTTTTCCCAACACATAGATAAATGATAAAGGATACTTCATTGCCTTTTTCCCTACCTTGTTTTTTCCAAATTTGATGTCCACCCCACCTCACACATTACCTTAAGGATCCATTAACCTTGCTAGATTGGCCCTATAACACACGCTGATTCATCATTAAGACACTCATGACTTTCATTGACTCCATAGTCCAATGATTCAAAGACCTCTCACTCCACCTATTCCACTTGACTATCTTACCCAACCAAAACAATCAACAAACCCTACACTTAACAACTAGCCTAAAATCAACCATCTAAAGCGAACAAGAACACATCTTTTGCACCTAATAGAGAGATCCTTCTCTGAGTCCAGGAAGGCTAGGTCCTAGGACTCCAAAGATTGGTTCCATGTTGCCCTATCATTTGGTATACCAATCTGCCAAATCATAGGACACCAACAATCCCCACAGGAAAAAAAATCCCAAAAAAGAAAAAGAGGCAGACCCCTAATCCAAAAGGATGGTAGGTACCTCACAACTCTGAAGATTGAGAAGAAGCGATTTTGGAAAACTTTGAGGATTAAGAAGAAGAGATTTTGGAAAATTCCCCAAATATGGATGCCTGGGTACAACAAGGCATCCAAGTTGACGAAGGAGCTGGAGATTAATCAAGAACCGTGACTCACATTCAAAAGGGTACAAAATAAGAAGAAATCAAAGCAAAAGAAATGTGACACACTCCTTGAAAAATGACAGGGGGTATAAAGAGAACCCATGCAATCGAGAGCTCAGATTCAAACAAAGAAGTTCCTTTGCAGGATGCTGAAAATCAATTGGAAATAATAACAATTGATCCCAACCATAGGGTTTGGCAAAAAGTTCATAAAAAAAAAGGAAAAAAGAGGAAATTAAGTGATTATTATCACACTTAGCCCCAAAAAAATGTAGTTTTTTTACATTTTTTTCTTTATATTGTACATCAAAGCCCATATGAAATGGGGAAGCATGGAATGGAGGTTAATAGGACCTAAGGTAGTAAGTCAAGAAAGTGACATAAACAAGCAAGTGAAGACACAATGAAAGGAGGAACTCCACTCAACATACCAGAAATAGGGGTGGGAAACCATGAGAAACTGTCTAGTACTGCAACTAGGAGACATCACCAGCAAGGGAGAAGTGAGAAAAAATTAATGCCAGAAGAGTTCAGGAAAGAAAAACATCCTACCTTTGATGGAGATATTAAGAAGGTTGATGAGATAGAAGCCTAGTTTTTGGGAATGAGGAAATACTTCATGGTACATGACTAATGTGAAAACATGAAGGCGAGTAGCCATTTTCAGCATGAAGAGCAAGATGATATATGGTAGGATGCATTGTAACCCTAGAGACAACTCTTGGCTATAGAGATTTAGTGCCTAAGACATCTTTCAAATCTTCATGAAAACCTTTTTAAATAACTCATTGGACTTGGATTGTATAAGAATTACAATAAATATTTCTAATTCAAAGACTCATAACTTCCAATTAAAACAACTGACATTTAGGGTTTGCAGGCCTTCAAAGAACACTGAGAAAGAAAAGTTTTAACAAATTGAAAACATAGAATTCAAACTTTAAACCTTGAGAATAAAATGATAAATAGAACAAGTAACTGAAAAATTATGAATGAATTTCTGAAAAAGATTGAGTGGTCATTAAGAAACTTTTACTCAAACTACATATACCATCAGATACAAATAGTAACATAGATTTAGATAAATCTATAATATTAATTTAAATAGATTTTGCTAATATATATATCTTTCTTATAACAAAAAATAATAAAATAAAATAGTAAAAACACAAAGAAAAATAATATACATACTACAACCTTTGCTCAAAATTCAGAATTAAACTCGTCTTTCATTAATCTAATCTTTGATAGATTAGTACATTACATACCCATCAAAATTCCAGGACTCCAAACCCCTTTTTCATTCTCCTTTCTTACTTTTATTTTTCTCCTAACACTTAACTGTTTAATCAGTTATAAAACTGATTATTTTATAGCTACAAAGTTTCCCTTTTTAAATAGTTACCAAACTATTTTCTCCCTTTTTTTTAATAGCTTTATACAAAAATAATAATAATAAGTATTTTTAAAGTTCAGCCCCTCATTATTAACATGACACTTAAATAATTTTAATTTTAAAGTTCGATAGGTTATCCATTTGCAAAATAAAAAATTTGTCTTTGCTGCGCATAAAAGATAACCATTCTTAATCACCATATAATTATGTACTCTAACTGTTAACAACGCTCCACCATAAGCTGTGACAGGTAAAAATGCAATATCCACACGAAAATATAAAATTTAAAACTGATTTCTCCTCTAATCAAGCTTACTGTATTATTTATTGATCGTATGGGGATGTACCATACTCAAGCTTTCATGTAATTTCTGTTGTATTATTTATGATGGCTATAAGGTTTCCTACTGCTCACAATCTTCTTAACCTCACTTATCTTCACACACGTCTTGATTTTTCCCAATTGTACTAATAAATGTCCATTGGCTAGTTTATTTCCTAACCGCTTAATAAGAACTTGATCTCCAATCTCAGGAACAGAAAAATTAGTGGAGTTTGTCTGAACATGCAAGGCATCTTTTGCATTTGGACATATTCTTTCACAATAGAAGCAATACCAACTTAATTAATGTGCTGGTACTATATATAAATCAGTTGTTTTTTTACTGTGAAAAAAACAAGTAATACCAACTTAATTCTTTCATATCAACAATAAAAAAAACCAATTTTTTCTCCATAAAATTGCTCCTCAAAGTTTGCAATGACTTCACCAATCCTATCTTTCACTTCAGTTATTTATTTTTCCATAGCTTCCTCTGCAATCACCTACAACACTGCTCTTTTATTAAGATCTCTTGCCTTAGCAAGAATCTTGTCATGAAGTTGTTTTGAATCGCAAAGAACAACAACAATTGCTTTTACTTTTATTTGCTCTTGAAGTTTATCTCTTTGCTTTGAGAGTGACTGAAAAATTCCACGTTGGCGTTCTTCATGCGTGTCTGATAACAATTTTACCACCCACTCCTGTGCACGAATCAAGACTCTGGGATCAAATCCAATTGACTAGGAAATATCCAAGCCATTGGACTGGCCCATAATTCCCCAAAGAATGAGGCATGTGTGTTGTAAGGTCTCGATATCAAATTCAGTTGCAGCATTTTCAAATCTATCATCTTTGTCCTTGAGTTTACTCAAGTTTGTATAATGTGTAGTTACAATTGTCAAATTCACAAGATGCTGTAAAATGCTTGCTGAAAGTGTCACACCTTCAGAAGGTCAATACCACTCCTAATTTCATCAGTCGAAACAAGGGATTGGCTAGTGCCCACTTCTAGAATTTTACAAAGGTGTTGTATATGTGTGCTATAGGTGGATAACATTTGCTCCAATGACTGACTATCACCAATATTTTCCATGACATGGTCAAACCATGGAAGCTTCGGTCGACCCTTAGCTAGTAAAAACATGCCAACTTTTTCCATCAAAGCAGTTATCCCTAGAGTCCTCATTGTTGTTGTTTTCCCTCTAGTATTAGGTGCTAGAGAATTTTATAACTTGCAAACACCAATTTATTTCATTGTTTCTAATTTGGTTTCATTATTGAACATGACCTTTGTACTATTTCACTTGTGTAAAGAGCTATCACACAATTAGTCCTTCTAATATTTGTTCATTTTCTTCCAACTCATCACTTATGACCAGATCACATATTAAATGGGCATGGAGCAAACAATAATGAAATAATAACAATTGTTGTATCTGTATAAAGTGGTGTATCAAAAAAATACCTTCTAGAATATGTTAAAAAAAACCATCATCATCATCCTCCTCATAAGTTTTCCTCTTGTGGCGATCATTCCTATGAAAAGTAATTGGGTGGATACATACAACTTAACTTTCCTAGGTCCATTGTTGTATAGATTAAGAAATGCAATTCTATACTCTGTCCAAAGTCGAGAGTCGATAATAAGCTTTTTAATCTCATTGAATACATTCCAGTCTTCATCACCCTTCTCCATAGATCAATACAATGGCTCAAACTTTGGTCCTTCTATAACTAGGCCCATTTATGAGTTTTGTTTTCACTAGGGGCTTGTGGTCATAAAACCATGTGTATACAACATAATCTTCTTCCTAATATAGCTCTAACTAGATAACATCAAGAGAGTCCACATCTAACAAATTGTCTGCATAATGTAAAAGAGTTTCCTCATCATCCACTAGTGGAAAGTGCATCCTTTTAAATGCCACATGTTCCTTTTTCTTCTTCGTATCATGATCCACATCGTACCCCATTGAGCCATATATCTATGGGCTCAACAACCCATGGTATTTCATTAACAAAAGTGATAGCCCTAATTATGTGTTAGAGTCTCTTTACATTACGAACCTACTCCCAAGGCATGAGCATGTTTTCAAGATGTTTGTACATTGCATGAGGTACACACTTAAGTTCTCCTAGATAAACAAGATAGTTATGGTGATATTTTTTTTACTATGGCAATTTCATTTTTTAGCAAAGAACTCAACTTCCACTGTTGCCAATATTAAAATTAGATGAAGCTTACTTTTTATGAGGGATATGTGTTCGAAAAGTGTAGTTAGTTTTTTTGCTTTTTTGCAGCGATAGATTCAACATTATCCTGAAAGACTAGAAAATTGTGAGCTTTAACAAGAATTTGAAGGGACTAAGTTTGTTTTGAGAAAATCTTCGACATTTTAGCTTTGCAAGATTTTGATACAACATGAGGATCTGAGAAATGTTAAAGGCCTTAAAGAGAAAGAGCTATCATGGGGAAGTTTTAAGAGATATTTCCAGGAGAAGTTCATGTTTGAGAGGTACTATGACAACAAAGTTAAAGAATTCCTTAAGCATAAGCTAGGGAAACTTGCTAGTGATGAGTACACTAATATATTTTTGGAGTTGTTGAGGTATGAGCCATATATTAGAGCTAATGAGAAGGCGAAGATTCAAAGGTACCTCAATGGGTTACCAAAAACATACCAAGATAGAATTGAATATGATGAACCAAGGACCCTAGAGGACACTATCTGAAAGACCAAATATTTCTATGAGAAGTCCAAACATAAGGTCAAGTTTCGAACACACTGGAAGAAAAGAGATAAGATCAAATTCAAAGGGAAATCGCAAAATTCCTTAGGATATAAGCCAGGACATGGGAACATGAAGTTCACCACCCCTGCCAATGTGAAAATTCCTTGAAATGTAGCAATTGGAAATTATTCTTCTAACTGGTTAATTATTAAGCAGTTATTTGCTACAACAAACAATAGATGATTCACACTAAAATTATTCACAAATAAAACTAATGTTGTGGAAATAAAATATGTGGAAATGAGAAATTTAGAGCAATCACAAACATAAATTGACATCGTTATTTTTGGACAATTGTCCCCGGAAAAACCCAATGCATGAAAACTAGTGCAACAAATGAGGGTTTTATTATTTTGCAACAACATAAATTATGAGTACAATAAAATGGATGCCAAGCTGATGATATTTCCTTAGAGAAATACTGGAAAAATTATCCGAGGGTATTTACCTCCTCCACAAGAAATATTTGCTCAGTCTAGCCACTCAAACTAATAAACTCGAACCCTCTACGCAACTTTTGTGTCGCCCCTACGTAGTCACTCACACACTCATCCTGATCTTGCCATGAATTTTCCTTTGAATTATTTTTTTTGCTCTAGAAAGAATCCTTCGACCCTCTAGAAAATTATCCTAGACTCCAACAATTGAATCCTCCTCTTGCTCAGCTAAATTGAACTGCCCTCTTGAGGCTCTGTGTAAGCCCCCGTGTAGCCTCTTCGAGAAATAATACAACCTCCTCTCCTGAATCTTCCGAAATTGAAACTCCTCCAGAAACGTGCTACTATGCCGCTCTGTCACCTGCTACTTGATTACTAGCTCGATCTAATTACTGCTAAATCCTCTGCTACTGAAAATTGAACTGCCTTGATCAATGAGTATCAGCAACTGGTGTATCCTCCATCTTGCGCATCAACCTCCTCTTATAATCTCTCGTTGGGGAACCAAAATCCATCATTAAATCCTCATCAACAACTTAGATCATCTTTGAGTTGATCCATGTGTGTTTCTAGATAATTCTCACCCTTCTCAATTAATTCCTATTAATTAATCTAATTTCCTAAGTTAGAATTAGGAAATAATTAATTATCGACTCATTAATTTAATTGAGTTGTATCTTGGTGGAATTTAAAAAAAATAAAAAAATTCTAGAGAACTCATGTGTTTTAGTCTCTCCACAAAGTTTGAGACTAGAACACCATCTGATCGTACAAAAACTAACACTCCCTACTAGCGATAAAGATGTTCTAATGTTACACTACTACAACACCTTGTCTTTGCATCATCCTCGCATACACACTGCTAATGCTTGACAATTGTAGCTACCTACCATTGTCCATCAACCATTGCACTAACTCTAATTCATCTGCTACTGGCTATAGCTAAATCATGTTGCATCTGTGTTGTTGCTGACACTGCACTATACAACCTGTACCACTACCAACTCTGATTCTACACTGCAACCCAACTAACACTCCCTCTCACCGTTGTTGCTGCTGTTGCAACTACTACAACAAATAAGTATCCAAAAATATGAATAAGTTATGTCTTTGTGATACAATTTTCTCCTGATACTTTGACTACTACTAGCCTCTGCACTGTCCATTGGGAAATCTGCACTACTATTGACTATTCACTATGCCTCTTGCACTGTTATCAACATTGCTTTGTGCCCCTCAACATCCATTAAAGAAATTTTGAGGTCTAAAATGGGCCTAAAAACAAAAATTTACAACCAAAATCAACTTTATAAGAACCAATAGGATTCAAGATGATGATGTCAACCATGGGGGATGATTCACCATTTTTGGAGTAAAAAAGTAAAAAGATTAAAAAATTAAAAAATAAAAGTGTTAGTTGGTGTAGTGATTGTCACTATGGAATTGATTGCACCAACTGACATTGATCCTCTTGCTACTAAATATTTTGATCCCCTGTAGCAAAGGTATGGTACTTCTACAACAATTTGGAACTGATTTCCTTGTCACATCTATGTTGGACCCTACCTGAATCTCTGCAACTCTAGGATTAAATCTCTACATTTATCCACTTCTCTCCTGGAGGTATAACTGCATACATGGCGAAATATTCATCCAGCCTAAAGGAAAGATTATCGATCTATGCAGATGCTGCCTCCTAATCCTGCTTCTCCTTCTTGTCCTTCTTCCTCTGAGGACACTGGGTGTTGTAGTGTCCAAACTCACCATACTTGAAACACTTGATATTGGATAGATCCTTCTTCTTCTTCTTCTCTCCCTATGAGCCTTGTCCCTAATTGGGACCTTTTTCTTTCCATTTCGATGCAAGGGCCACATTTTCTTCCTCCTTCACACCCTTCGATCCTTTGTTGCTATTGTCGTTGATGGAGCTATTTACTAGAGCTTGCCTCATCTCCTCTTGTGTGAGATATGCCCATATTTGGTCCCATCTAGGAAACTAATCTTGTCCCAGTATGCCCTAGACGAAGGTATCCTACTCAATGACATTGTTGAGGACCAAACACACAAGTTCTGTAGGTGGAGGCGACTCTCCTATGGCTGGAAGCTCATCTCAGATATCCAGAATCTTGGTGAGATAGGGAGTGATGCCTTCACCCTTCCACATTAAAATATTCCTCAAATTTCCTTTCGTGAACACCTTTCGTTGCTCTAAATAATTTTGATATAGTATGGAAATAAAATCCCACATTTCTTTGGTCATTTTCTTGGCCAGAATGTGTGAGACTCTATGATATCGAACTCCATTGAGAATCAACCACTTCGCCTTGGCCATCTCCTTATTTTAATTCATTAGTTGATCTGGGTTTGTAGGTATGGAAACAATGTTTTCTGCATACTGCTTCAGACCATACTCATCTAGCAGGAATGCCATCCTGGCCTTCCAGATATAATATTTTGATGCACCCTATAATTTTTCCTTATCTCGGAGTCCTGTTGAAGCCATCACTGCAAGAACTCGACTTGGGATGGAAATCTATATCTTTCACCTACTCGGCTACTCGCACTCCTTCCTGGAATGAGAAAATATGCTTGCTGATACTGCCTACTACAACTAGAAATTTTGAATTTTTGAAACTAGAAACCATATGAGAGAAATTCCCTTTGTGAGTGAAATTTATCTTCCTCTTCTTCTCCAATATGCTCAACGATTCTATCGCGCTGCTCTCCGGAATTACTTATGACTCTACCTCTACCTACTAGATCTCTGATCTGATCAATTCAAACTTTTCCTTCCACTCTGCAATTGGAAATCAAACTTCTTCTCTGCTACTCGCACTACTTGGATAGGCCCTGCGTAGACCTTGGAGAAATTGTGCTACTGTTCCCTCTGAACAACATATTTCTCCCTCTTTATCTCCAAGCTATTGATCCAATCAAAATTGCTCTGATACCATGTGAAAATTCCTTGAAATGCAACAACTAGAAATTATTCTTCTAACTGGTTAATTATTAAAAACATTATTTGCTACAACAAACAACGAATAATTCACATTTCAATTCTTTACAAATAAAAATTACATTGTCAAAATAAAATATGTCAAAATGAGAAATTTAGAGAAATCATAAACACAAATTGACACTTTTATTTTTGGACAATTGGCCTCATAAGAATCCAATGCGGGAAAACTAATGCAACAGATGAGGGTTTTATTATTATGCAACAACATAAATTATGAGTATAATAAAATGGATGCCAAACTCGCAATATTTTCTGAGAGAAATAATGAAAAAATTATCTGAGAGAATTTACCCTCCTCCACAAGAAATCCTGTCTCATTCTAGCCACTCGAACTGACAAACTCAGACCCTCCGTGCAACTTCTGCGTCACCCATGTGCAGTCACTCACACGCTCATCCCAATCCTTCCATGAATCTGCCTTTAACTGGTTGCTTTTGCTCTATAAAGAATCCTCCGACTCTCTGGAAAATTATCCCTGACTCTGGCAATTGAATCCTCCTATTACTCAACTAAATAAAACTTCCCTCTTGAGGATCTGTGCAGGCCCCTGTGCATCCTCCTAGAGAAATAATATGAAATCCTCTCCTGATTCTTCTGGAACTAAAAAATCCTTTGGAAATCTGCTACTATGCCCCTCTGTCACCTACTACTCGACCAATTTCTTGATCTTAATGTTGAATCATCTACTACTGAAAAATGAATTGCCTTGATCACTGAGTATTTGAAATTGGTGTATCCTCTATTTACCCCATCGACCTCCTCTTATAATATTTTGTTGGGGAATCAACGAATATGATTAAATCTTCATCAGTGGTTTAGGTCATCTCTGCTTTGATCCAAGTGAGTTTATAGATATCTCTCACCTTTCTCAATTAATTCTTATTAATTAATTGTCTTTCCTAAGTTACATAGGAATAATTAATTATCGACTAATTGATTTAATTGAGATATCTCTAGGTAGAATTTCAAGAAACAATTTCTTTGTTATGGAGAACTCATGTGCTTTATCCTCTCCGCAAAATTTGAGAATATAACACCATTCAATGCTACAAAAACTAACAACCAACGGTGAATTTTAGTAAAAATGCATAACTACAAGTAGATATTGGTCCACTAAACCAGTAAGAGAAGAGGCCAATGGATTCATAAAAGGGCCCTTGTAGTGTTAGACATGTGGAGAGAACCACATTTGGAGAGACTATCAGTAGAAATAACGAAGTGGCACTAGGTTATAAAATGTGAAAAAGGTAGCAAAAATGAACGATGTGGCTCAAAACATGCCACAAATTTATGTTGCATTGGACAATAGGTAGGAAGACCACCAAGATTCAGTTATAGAAATGGAAGGTATGGTCATTAACCAAACTATTTCAATTTTAATTGATCCATGTTCCAATTTCAGCTATATCATCCCAAAGGTTGTAGAGAATGTGATCTGCAGACAAAAACCCATGAGAAATAAAGGTTAATGCAACTGGGCACAGGAACCAAAAGATGTGAGACATACTTAATGAGGTTGTGCCTAATGGAAATCGGTGGCATGATCACTTTAGACACACTTATTATTTTTCCATTAGGCTCGTATGATTTTATAATCAATATGGGCTTGTTGGCAACCCATAAAACCAAAATTGAATGCTACATTAAATCATTGGAATGCCTCAGCAACGTGGGCGAGGACGTGACACTGCAGGGGATACAAAAGCATTCCACTGTCAGGAAAATATTTTTGTTACAAGTGAAAATATGCAACAGGAAAGTGTATGTTTTATATTCATTCCAAGTGACCAGTGAATATGAAGCCAATAGGGACATAATGGAATAACACCCAGTGTTAAAGCAATTTATTTATGTGTTTCTTGAGGCAATACTAAGATTACCACCTAGGAGAGAAATCATTTTTTTCCATTGAATTTCTTCCAGGATCAACGCTAGTATCGAAAGCTCCATATCACATGAGTACGCTAGAGTTAGTGGAGTTGAAGCTCCAACTAGAAGAAATGTTGGAAAAGGGGTATACAGGCCCAATGTGTCACCCTCGGGAGCCACAACACTATTTTCGAAGAAGAAATATGGCACGTTATGATTTTGCATTAATTATTTGTATAGAAGTAAAGCCACATTGAAGAATAAGTACCAAATTCCCAAGATTGCTGACTTATTTGATCAATTGAGAGAGATTGCAGTATTCTCAAAAATAGATATGAGGTCTAGTTACCATCAGATTCAGGTTTAGGATGAAGATATCCACAAGATAGCCTTCAAGACCATATATGGACCCTACGAGTTTGTGGTGGTGCCATTTGGGCTTATGAATTCCCCCACCACATTCATGTGCTTAATGAACAATGTCCTCAGTCCATATTTGGACAATTTTTTTATTGGTATTGTAGATGACATCTTGGTCTACTAAAAAACTAAAGAAGAGCATAGAGAACATTTGGAAGTAGTATTGTAGTTGTTGAGAGAGCACAAGTTCTATGATAAGCTTAGAAAATGTGATTTATTCCAACCACAAGTTCAACACTGTGTACATATTGTTTCCAAGGAAGGAGTGACATTGGATCCCAAGAAGATCAATCCCATCAGGGAGTGGTCCACTCCCTGAAATGTTATAGAAGCTAAATCTTTCATGGGATTGTTTGGATACTACCAAAAGTTTATCCGAGACTTCTCGAAGATTAGGAACCCAACCATAACTTTGCAAAAGAAAGGGAAAAAATTACAATGGACATTAGAGTGTGCAACTAGATTTGAGCAACTCAAACACTTGCTCACACGTGCACCTATCCTGAGAATAATTTATTCGAAGAAAAATTTCTAGTTTGCATAGATTCATGCAAGGAAGGGCTAGGTGGAATCCTAATTTAATGGGGACATGCTATTTGTTATGAATCTGGAAAATTAAAGGAACATGAGAAGAACTATCACTAGTAAAAAATGATTAAATTAGTGACTAGGTGACTAAAAAAGTTAGTCACCGCAATTCTTTCAAGTGAATTACTACTAAATTTGAGCAATTTTAAGTGACCAAATAAAAAATGACTAACTTAAATGACTAATTTAGTCTAGGGATAAAATATATGACTAGATAAGAAAAGACCAAACTAAAAACGACTAACTTAAATGACTAATTTAGTCCAAGACTAAAATATACGACTAGATAATAAGTGACAAAATAAAAAATGATTAACGTAAATGGCTGCTATAGTCCAAGAATAAAAATATGACCAATTAACAAGTACAACAAGTATATGAATTAGTCATTTACGCTAGTCATTTTTAATTGTGTCACTCCTGAAATGAAAAATTGCAATTTTGATATTGAAGTGTTACATTTCACTAAATTTTAACACTGTAGATGGATTCAGAGACTCCATGGTCTCTGAATCAAATTGTAGTATTAATATTTAGAGACAAAGGGTTCTCTAAATCCATCTAGTGTTAAAATTTAGGTAGATGAATTCAATGACCCCTTAGAAGAGTCTATGAATCCATTTATAATGCTAAAATTATAGTAGTTTTATACAATATATAATTTTGTTTGTTTGTTTGTCAAGTTGTCTGTGATCCTCTAGGCTTGACCTGTGGCTTGAGGAGTCACGATCCAGGGGCATCTAATTAGCCATAAAAATTACCCAAGATTGCACCTATGCTGGGCCACACCAACCCTTAGTTGGCTAGATTTTTTAGCATGTCTCCTTCCCCTAGCACAAGGCACAACCACCCCCTGTGAGGTTTGATCCTGGGTCATTGTGCTAACAAGACCCATCCTCAACTAGTTGTGCTAGTGAGACTTGACACTATACAATATATATATATATATATATATATATATATATATATATATATATATATATATATATATATATAATATTACAATATATAATAGCTTTATTACCCTTTTGCCATATTATTATTATTATTATTATCCAATTTTAAGGTCACGACCAAGCCAGAATCCAAATTGGTGTATGAGACCCCCTTGTTTGTGAGACAAGGGACCCACCTCCAGGCAACGATTTGACTGCTAAGTCTACAAAGGCATACATAGTCTACCCCCTCTAGTTTTAAACATGTGACCTATTAAGAGGAAACACATGCTCTTAACCATTAAGCCCACTCAAACCGTATAATAATTTATAAAATATAATAATTTTTTACTAGTCCTTCTTCTTAGTACCATTGTACCATTAGTGTATTACCATTTATAATAGTTATACTATATAATTAATTTATACTATATAATAGTTTTAACATATAATATATAGTTTCATGCATTGAACATGAACAAAAGCATGGAGAGTCACTAAGCTTGGTTTTATTACAATATATAATAGTTATAATATATAATTAGTTTATAATATATAATAATTTTAATATATAGTTTCATGCATTGAGCATGGATAGTCACTAAGCTAACGTTGGGAAGTTCGTAATTATATTCTCAAGACATAGTGAAAATTTTTGTATGTGCGAATTTTAAGGTTCTGCAAAGGTTCCGAAGTGAATATTCTGAGCCAGATCAAAGATTCTGACGTAGGTAAAGAGGTTTGGATATATATAAGCAGATTGATAGATAAGCCGACTAGACATTCCCGCGCAGTGGTTGTGACTTCCGAATTTTGAATTGGCTATTTTTATCATATGCGGGAATATCCGAATGGTGCGTGCCAACAAATTTGAAAGGCGGAACAATGGAAAATGACGGTGTGTTCAAAGTATCCCAAGGTTGACCCTCCTCCCTTGGTCAACACAGACACAAAACTCTTCACGGTGCAAGAAGTAGAGATGGGTATCAAGAAGTTGAGCGCTGGAAAAGAAAAGGACTTAGATGAACTCCAAGCAGAGTATCTAAAATGGGGCTTAAAAATTCTTTCACCTCACATCACAAAAATTTTCAACAACATCTTACAGTAGGGGTTCCCCACAGATTGGACAACTAGTATGGCAATACCTCTTTTCAAGAGCGGTGACGTCAATAATCCCTCCAACTATATAACCATAATGATAAACCCCTTGTTTGCAAAGTTATTTGGAAGCATGTTAGAAAAGAAAATTAGCAAGTGGGAAAAAGAAAGAGATAAACGTGCTAAAGGGAAAGCGGGTTTTAGACCTAAACATTCCACAGTTGATCATTGTATAACTTTAAGGCACATCATCGAAAAATTTTGGGAAAAAAAGGAAGAATTTTTCTGTTGCTTTGTTGATTTCAGAAAAGCCTTTGACACGGTTCCTAGGGATAAGCTTTGGGGCAGAATGGAGGAACTCGGGGTTCTCAAGCATTTGAGAGCAGCTGTGCATAGGTTGTATGAAGAGGTGAAATTCAAAATCAGAACTTCAGCTAGCATTTCTGAAAGTTTTAGAAGCGATATCGGGGTCAAGCAAGGTTGCCCATTATCTCCTACCCTTTTTGGGTTATATATTGAAAATCTTGAAGAGTGGCTAAATTCGCAAGGGGGTGACGGTATCCATTTGGGCAAGTTTGTTATCAGGCTTCTTTTGTACGCAGATGACCTTATATTGATTGCTAAATCGGCTCTTGGTTTGCAAGAGCATTTACGTTCCCTTGAGCATTTTTGTAGAAGGGTTGGGATGCAAGTCAATATTGGCAAAACGAAAGTAGTGGTTTTCTCTAACAAAATAAAGCATAACCAACATAAGTTCTATTTTGAAGGCAGCATTCTGGAAGAAGTTGCAGAATACAAATACCTCGGAATTGACTTCAACAGAAATTTAAGTTGGGATGGTTGTAGAAAGAAAAGAACTTTAGGGTGTTGGAAAGCATTTTATGCTCTTCAAAACAGGTGTAGAGAGGTAGAGCTGTGGGACTAGAAAACCACTCTAACTCTTTTTGG
Source organism: Pinus albicaulis (assembly GCA_034641835.2). Taxonomy (NCBI): domain Eukaryota; kingdom Viridiplantae; phylum Streptophyta; class Pinopsida; order Pinales; family Pinaceae; genus Pinus; species Pinus albicaulis. The sequence continues at coordinate 1,462,367,606 of CM076582.1, forward strand.
GCTTTTAGTGATTCCGGTGATTCTCTACGATTGTGAACTGTGGGCTAGCATCACAACCAAGATGCAGTGGAAACAAATTGAGAAAATTCAGAAACATTTGATTACAAACAAATTCAAAATTAAAAGTGCCGTTCCTTATGCTATCCTGCTAAGTGAAACAGGGGCTGCTCCTATTGAAGCAATTGCTATGGTGCGAGTCATAAGGTATCTGAAAAAAATTGAGCAAATGGAAGAGGGTAGATGGCCTAAGGTTGTGATTAGTGATAGATTGTGCAAAAGACAGAAGACTTGGATGCGGCAAAATAACAAATGCTTTAGTAAATGGGGTATTTGCTTGAGCATGTGTCCTACAAACAGTAAAGAGATAAAAACTTTTGTTATGGATAAATTCCACAAACATACTTGGATGAAAGAGCTCGAGAGAAAGAAGAAGTACTACATTGAAGAGTTTAACCCCACGCATAACCATCAACAAAAGGCGTACATAGGGGCTAATATTGCTTGGAGATCTAAAATTATTATTGCTCAATTAAGGACTAATTCTCATCAACTCCGTTGTGAAACAGGGCGCTGGAAAAGGCCAAAAGAAATGTGGGAAGAAAGAGTATGTATTTTTTGCCCCTCCGGAAAAGTGGAAACAGAAAAACATTTCATTCTAGAATGTAAGGCCTTCAAAGACATCAGGGAAAACTATGCAGATATTCTGGCAGCTAATTCTTGGGATAATATTCAGCGAAGAGTTGGTCGATAAGCTGGGAGTGGTCATTGTAAAACTTCACAGGAAAAGGGTCGAATACAAGAGTCAGATAGAGAAGCAATCTGTCCCATAGGCTATTTTTAGCCTCATGGACTTTAAAAATTCTTTCTTTCGGGGCGACTGCGCAAATAATAAAACACTAAGGGCCGACAATTGTCTGATCGAGCTGGACCGGTGTTGGTTGGTTGTTTTCTAGGATTTTTAGGAGGGCCATTCCCAATAATGGATTAGAAATAGAGAGCAGTGATGGTGCTGATTCGCGTTGTGGTTCTTATATGGGTTACCTCTGCCAAAGTCACTCAGATATGTGATTTAGGAGGCCATTTCCAATAATGGATTGGGAATACAGAGCAGGGCTGGTGCTAATTGGTGTTGTGGCTTTCATATGGGTTACCTCTGCGGAAGTTACTCAGGGATGTACGACTCCAACTTGGACTGCCAGAGATAATTCTTACATAGGATTACTCTACTATCTTAGGGAGGGTCTAGTGCTTTAGATTTTCATGGATTCGGGCTATGAAGGGCAAGAGAGTCAATGTTCAGAGAGCAAGCACCGCTTGAAGTTTACCGAAAACTAGTAGCAGTCGGAACAAGGGAAGCATTCGAGCCGGTTTTAAAGGCAGTCCATGTGTAATTTTCTTCATTACAAAATTTCAGATCTGGTAGGCTGTATAAAGAACTATGAATTTTGGTTACAGTATGAAGAATCAATCGATTTAAATGGAAAATTATCTACCTTCCCTGCCCTAAATGTACATCCCATGACAGGGACTCGCCCCACAACCAACCATTATGTGCACTCTGTTCTGCTCTCATTTGTTTTTCTTCCTTAAAAATCCCTAGCAGATCAGAGAACGAGCTATTTCTACTCTTATTGTTAACAACAATGAATGCTCTTGATGGTTATATGTTGGAGCCTGCAGTTGAAACTAGTTATAATTGATGTCATTGCCACACGCCGTTGTGGTTCAATCCGATTAAACAAGAGATTTTACAGGTGTATGCATTTTTTTGGCATGTGATTCATATTGGACAGTCAATGGCACATTGACAAGAAAACATTTCATGAGACAAAATAATATGTTTGATTCTGAAGTGGTTCTGGAGATCTGAGCAACCAAGAGATAGGTCCAATGTCAATTGGGATGCATGCGACCATATCTTGTTACAGCGGTATACAGAGCCCAATGTAGTCAGTTTTGTCTACGTGAGCTCTCACAAAACTCTGTAAAAGTGGCCATGCATTTTTTTGAGTTTGGTCCTTTGACAATATGATCTGGGTCAGACGTTCTTGCACAAAAAAATTAAATGGAGGTTTATGTTAAGTTATAAATGGTCATATGTATTTTGAGCTTTTCCAACATAGAAGATTGTGAGGAGTTTTTTTATTTTGAGTTGACAAGGTTCAGGTTTCAATTACATGTTACCTTCTTGCAAATCAGTGTGTGAATTTTGATTTGATTGGGATCTTGGTTGAAGGTTCAAACCTTTTATGTGCCATCTTAGGAGATTGGATATATGTAGGTCATAGTTATTGTTCAAGTGTTTTATTTTGAATTTACTAATTCCAAGGCTGTCATGTCTATGTTTGAGCCAGAGTTCAACTTGGAGGGTAGTGAAATAGATATAAGGAACATAAATTGTCACTTGCAAGATCAACATCAACGATTAAGTTAAAAAATATGCTTAGAAAAAGAAATGAGGCCATAATATTTTGATGAATGTACATCATTGATAGGGAAAATTGTAGTGCAACTTTGCTTTAGAAGGCAAAAGTATTTTATGATCATCACAAATAAGTAAAATGGTCTTTTGAAGGTTGTACAAATTCACTAGTTATATCGAGACTGCAAAATGTAGTAAATTCCCGCCATATTACCATGTCTTTAAATGGAAGTGGTGTTAAATTTAGATAACCATGGTGTTTTATGCTTGATGAACTTTTAGTTCAATCTTTCTTAGGCCCAATACAAAATAACAATCACATAAACTTGAAAATGTTGATAGAACACAATAATAGATCAATAGAAGACAAGCCAAAGATACATCAGATTTACAATTCCTTTTGTCCAGCAAATATATGAGATATTGTGGCGTTACAGTGGTTAGCAGGATGCTTCAACCAACAAAGACTTTCTCGGTCAGCCAACACTTTCATGTGTCACACCCACAGCTTTCAAAGACAGAAAAGTCAATGCATGCAGCTTCAGAAAAGTCAACACAACAAACTAGGGCTTCGGTCAAATAACCCAGAATTCCTCGATTTTAGACCCAGCTCCTAAAATCGGAATTTCTGCAGAAGATTGAGGTCAAATGACCAAGGGTTCCTAAAATCAGAATTTTTGCAGAAGATTGAGGTCAAATGACCAAGGGTTGACCACGGTCAACGCTACAGCAGAAAAGCCCTAAACAGATCAGCACATAAAACAGAAAGCCCTAAACAGATCAGCGCAGAAAACAACAGCTTCGCTCCACACATGTGAGGGAAAAAGGACTCCAAAGGCTATTGAACCAATCAGATCACAATGAGATAATGTGTGATGAGATGATGAGAAAATGACCTCCAAGTCTCTCCAATTTATATTCATCAATGAGGGTGTGTGACACATCTCTTAGGCACGTGGGATAAATTTGGCCGACCTTGCACATGTGGAAAATAAATTCAAAATCAATGTTCTGCTCATCCGATCAAGATGATCTTTAGATTAATCTTGCACCTCTTCGAAAGAGGAATCCAACAAGAATATTACCATCATCATATGAGCAATGCAATATTGAGTTTGGACTTAGTTGGCCAAAATTAACAAGTGGCTTGAGAGGCATGCCTGGCAAATTTGTAATTTTCTATATATTTTTCCTAGAGTATCTAGTTACACGGAAGGCGCCCCTTTCTAAAATTGATCAGGCTAGGAATTTGTCTACACTTTTCATGTTTGCTTGGCATTTATCCATCTGTTATTTTTCCCATTAAGTGACATCTGTTCATTTGTTGTTTTGCCCATTAAGTGACATCTGTTCATTTTTTTTTCCCATTAAGTGACATTTGTTTGTTTGTTGTTTTGAGTTTGACAAGGTGAGTAATTTTAGAAGAAATTTGTTGGTGACGTTTTTTAAAGGAAGTATTCTATTGTGTTTCGTGCTGCAAACAAATCATAGTTTGACAATGAGTCCCAATTCAAGTCAGAATTGTCAAGATCAGGGAATGAGAAACCCAAATCGCCCATTGGATCAACATTGCTATCATTTTTTGTGGGATTGACCTTGGGCTTTGCAGGGGCCTTTGATAGGGAATATCTAAGAACCGAAGTTGGCGAGGAAAATAACAAGCCATCCTTGCCAAAGGACTCCTTGTCGTAGCTAGAAGATATGCTCGACTCCACAGCGAAGAGGAAATCTCACCTGTAGAGTTTCTTGACTAGTGTAGCTAAATCATGGGAGCTCTTCCCTTTACTAACTATAGCTCCAGATAAGTCAATGGTAGCCATGATCATGTTATCAAACCCGGTTTCGATTCTCGCGGATATGTGAGGAGCTTTCTTTTTTTGATCCCTGAAGTGGCAGTGTCAGGGAATATAGTTTCAGCCGCAGGATCTCTGAGATTTCGGGCAACATTATCATAGGTCCTAGCAGCATCTTCTGTAGTTTCAAATGTTCCTAACTAGATACAGAATCCCTTATCATTTCTCTGGATCTCTATAGCCCATTTTCCCCATGGCCTCTGCCTAACTCCTTTGAACTTCTTCTTATTAGATTCGAACACATCATCTTTCTTGTTGCATTTCTTATCCCTCTTCTGAATATTCCTCATAGCACACTTGGAAGAACTCTTGATCTCATTTTCTGCAAGCAATCTAGCAGAAGAAGGCTTTGCCTGGATCCTCTGCCTCCTCCTATTGCTTCTACTTGATTTCCTCATCCACCGAAACTCTTCTCTTTCAACCTCATAACATGAAGGTGACCCATCCGGAAATTCAATATTAATTTCCTGTATATGTCGCTTCACTCGTCCAGAATACAGAGGCTTCCCATTTCCATCACCATTTTCTTATTTTGAGGAGGAATTAGTAGTATCAGGGCCATTGTATTATTATCAGGGTCTTCTGAGGACAAATCAGTAGCATCAGGATCATGTATTATCACATTATCCCAAAGTATCAGGGTGAGGAGAGTTTGTATACTACCGTGAGGAGGTTCGGTAAGGTCAAGTATGATACTCATAGGGTCCCTTGTAAGATAGTCACTCAGGAAGCAAATGGGACTATTATGTTTGTGCATGGACATATTAGTGCCCCCTATATGATCATGATATTTACGTTGATGGAAGAATCTTCGTTCAGGGCATCGATAAGGTCCAATTCCCATCAGAAGAAGCGACAAGCCACCATTTTAAGGGCAAAAATATGGAAGAAGAGTAGAAGGAGGTTTAGGAAACGAAGAATCCAAGAAACGGTAAGCCATTCACAACATTGAATTGTAAATTGATGCAGTAAGAACTATATTGGGAATCCCAAAGTACCCCAAAAAAGGGAGGGGATGGCTTCCTAATTGAGGAAAATTTCCTGTGATCTCATCTATAAATCCCAACAAACGTGGTGTCCCCTACTAATATAATGGTTAATTGGTTGTGATTTGAGTATGCTTTTTTGGTTGGCCTTCTCCCTCCTCTGTGGGATATGTTGTGTGGGTGTGCGTGAAACAGTCAAATAATCCTATCTTGTGGTGTCTTGGAGTAGCTTCTATGACTGCGAAATCTGCTCGACACCCCTTTTTGGCAACCAGTCCCACAACATAATTTTGTTCTTTTTTTGGGTGCGTGTGTCCATTTCTAAGGAATCTAGTCTTCATGGTTTTCCAGGTTAGAAAGACTCTTGTTTTGGCCTCAATTTTTTTCTTACTCAAGGTTTAATCCATTTGTAAGGAATCAGTCTTCATGGACTTCCAGGTTAAAGATACTCCTGTACTCTATTATATTTTGGCGTATATTTGTTTCTTTCCAGGGTTTACTCCTATCTATGTTTATAGTTCCTACTGTGGTTAATTTCTTATGCATGCAATTTTTTGTTGCTCCCTGAGAGCATCGACTCATTCATCTATGATTGGGATGCTTGCATTTTAAGATGTGTTTGTATGTGTTAAGCATTAGCATACTATGCACATTCTTCAAGAACTACCAGATTAAGAAGACTTCTCTACCCTATTCTATTTTTTCCCTAGTTTGTTACTCGAACAAGACATCTTAACAAACATTCTAGTACCTTATCTAGGTCGCTTTCTGATGCACAATGTTTTCTTTGTTTCTCCCTTATAACATCTATTTGTTCATCTATGGTTGGGAAGCTTACATTTTGGATTTTTGTGAGGATGTATGTGCTAGGAATTACTACGCATTCTTCATGGAATACCAGGCTAAGAAGACCCCTCCACTCTCTTATGATTTAGTCACAATTTATTTCTCAATCATGGTTTAATATTATGGTATTTTTTCAGTACCTACGTATGCTAATTTATGATACACATTTTTTATTAATTTCTCCCTTATAGCATCAACTCTTTTCATCTATGGCTGGGAAGCATGCATTTGGATTTGTGAGTGTGCATGTGTTTGGAAATGGTATTCATTCCCATTGCAATGCAAATTTTCACCTTCGTAGGAAACTGTGTTAAGAAGTTTGATACACAATACTATGATTTGGCTTTCATTTACTCATATTGCATTTTTAAACTTTCTACTTAGCCAATCCCTTATCCGCAATGATGCTTTGTCCCCCCTTACAACATTAGTTCTGAGTTCATTCCATTTATGGTTGGGAAGCCTATATTTCATGTGTGTGTCTATGTGAGGAATTTGTATTTGATGTTGATCCCTACTGCAACCCAATCATGACGCATTGTCATGTTAAGAAGACTAATATTCTTTGATTTAGCCATATTATGACATCCTTTATTTGTACTGCTAATACACAATGATGTTTTGTACTCACCTTAGAACATTAGGTCATTTATTTTTTTGTTGGGAAGCCTATGTTTTGGATTTTCATTTTCAATAATGGGAATTCTCTATTGGTGATTTCTCAAGTTCACATACTTATGTGTGTATATGCACACACAAGGATTTTGTGTCCATTCATGATGCAACCCAATCCTCACTCACCAATATATCTAGTGTTATTGGATTTGAACTGGAAGTGGTGTAACTAGCTAGTCTGACCAGTTTGGGGGTCAAACGGATCAGGTTAGAGGTTAGGAACAAGAAATGGTTGGCTTGGTAGTGAACTGAAATTTTTTCACTGAACTGGTGAGTTCCATCAAACTTGACCTAAGACATTCCAAATGCAATTTTTTTCTTCTTATATTTAATGAAAACAATAATATTCTAGTGGGGTAGCCTAAAATCCAAGCCTATAAATTGTTCTATGCTGGTCTTTTTTGGCCCTGATTTGGTTGTAGTCAGACTTCACTCATACCATATGTTCTACTGAGTCATCCCCCAATGCACAGTAATTCTTTGTATCCCCTTACAATATTATGTCATTTATACTTATGGTACCGAACTGAATTATGTGTGATCTAGTTGAAACTTGCTTATGCTTTATCCATTGTAGAATTATGTCTACTTATAGCTTTGTGCCAACTTCAACAACTTATACTTTTGAAGCAATTGCAACAAATAATTTTTCACCATCATCCATCATTGACAACTTGCACAACTTTAGCTGATTCACGTTGAAGACTAGTTGAATGCTCATGTATGGTGGTAACTCCAACTTGAATGCGTTTTCTCCAGTTTGCTTGATGATGGTGTATGAGACATATTTGAGTGGTTTGATATCCATTCTTCTCTCCTTAAAGTTATTTGATTGGTCTGATATTCCTGCCTCTCTCCTTAAATTTCTCCTTACGAGGCAACCCAAATTTTATCTCATGCACAAAATTGGTGATATGCATAGTGTTGATCATGCATGGCATTGTGTTTTTGTTGATTCTTATGCAAATCTTCTCGATCTCGAACATGAATCTTCTAGATGTGGCCTATAAAACGTTTTCCTGTGTGTAATGACCTCTTTCACCACTGTTTCCTTTGTTATAGGACCAAAAATGGCTCTTTGTATCTGCCAACAAAAATATCATGCATGCCTCAAAAGGTGAAGTTCATGTTGTGCTATGTAGTGTGCAATTGTACCCATTTTTAACTATACATCTCCAAAGATATGAGATGCAAGCATGTCACATGTGCAACACAATTATAGTTGTGCTATGTAGTGTGTGATTATAACAATGTTGTACATATGGCATGCTAGCATCCCATGTCTTTTAAAGTTTATGGTTAAAAATGTTTAACACTTGAACTATGTTGTGATTTGTTACGTATGTTTGACCAATGGTCACGGATGGAAGGGAATACTTCTCCTTAGTTTGGTGTCCATCAATCCTCACTACACTTGTGAAAATTAGTTAAGAAATATTTTCTATTGATATGAGATGATTAACGATGGTAGGCCAAAGTGCATCCAAACCCTTTCAAGAAACCATTGTATTCCTTTTTGTGTTGAAGTTGTTTTGATGCAAGGTATTATCAGTCATTTTATTGAGCCATCCACAACTAGCATAAGATATTCATTGCCCCTACAAGTTGTCAACAAACCTAAAGGAAATCCATTGAAATTGACTCTCATGGTCTACTTAGGATCGGAAGTAGAGTATACTTTCCCAATTTCTGTTTTGTTTTCTTTGAAATTATATGGAGGGAAAAACTCCTTATGAAATTATTATCAAAACTATCAATCCGATTTCTAGTGGTCATGGAAAGTAATATACTAGTTTACTCGTTCTTTCTTTTCAACACTTAATCGAAGTGCAAATAACTGGACCACTTAATGTGGTGTGCATTCTTAATCTTGCTCAATGTTCAAAGGATTGGTGAGAATTTTCATTGCTATGAATGATGATCTTATTTCCACTAAAACAATGTCTACAATGATGTGTTGTTTGAAGCAATGTGTACATATCTTGGTTGTATATTGTGTAATTAAGAATGCTTGAAAAAGTATTGGAGTGGTGTGAAACTAGTCTTAATGTTGCATCAATGATGTACCCATGGAATTTTGACACGAATCCATGTTGATATCGAGGGTTTGTTGAATGTGAGGTAAGGAAAGAATAGTAGCAGTCACAACTTGACACTTGATCTCTTTGAAAAATATTTGCTGTGAATTGCCATAACAAAAATTGAATTGGTCATTTTAGTGCATTAAGAGGGTGCATGACATGGGAAAACTACACAAGAAATATCTTTAGATAATTTTCCATTTCCATGAAGCTTTGTAGGTTTTGAATGTTCTTTAGTAGTGGTCGGTTGGCAATAGCTGAAATATTTTTAAGAGCAATGTTGAATTAATCTTGGTTCTTGCAAAATCTAATATGCACTAGTTTTGTATGCTTGAATGTATGTTGCTTTGTATTGATTAATTCATTTTATTTTCATAATACTGATAATAATTGATCCAAGTGTTTCAAATGGTACTCCCAAGTTTTACTAAAAAACTAGTATGTTGTTCAAGTACACAATCACAAAATAGTTAAGATACTGTTATCACCAAATTGATCTTGATTGCTAGCTCATCAGTCAAATTTTAAAGTGAAGGTCATCCATTCCTAAAAAATAGGATTATGTTCCACAGATCTAGGGGTGATTTGAAGATATAAAGTGATGGTGAATTATGGTCATTTTTCCTTTGAGCATGTGACATTCATTATGTAACCATTATGTAACTCTTTCACTGATAGGATAAATGAATGTAATAAATAGGAGATAGAGTCCTATTAGGAGTTTGTTTTCTTTAAGGATAGCTATCATTTTTATGTTTCAAGTTAGTGGTTTCAGTTATGATAGGTGTCAGAGTAGAATTCGAAGATCTAGCCAGCTAGGCAGATCATCCACATTATAAAGAATGTCTATTTATAGACAAAACATTGAAGAGCAAGAGGTTGGAGAATATTGCACCAAATTGTTGTTTGTATGTTTTATCCATTAACAATAATACAAAGTGACATTCTACTTCTAGACCTGAGATTCTCATGAGGTTTTGAATGTTATTGATATGTATCTTTATGGTTAATCTCCTGCAGTAGATTTCATCTCTAATTACTCAGAATTCATAATATTATGCTCTGACTTCCTTTAGTGGTGAAATGGATATGTTTTCCTATGTTAGGTGTATGAATTATCTTTGTTAAAAACCTCTATCTGCCTCAACTTCCACTTGAAGAAACACTGTCACTAATAGTACTGATTGTTGACTCCATAAGCCCAATGGTAGCAAGCCTTCATTAGTCAGAATTCATAATATTATGCTCTGAATTCATTTAGGGGTGAAATTACTGTGTTTTCCTTATGTTATGTGTATGAATTATCTTTTTCAAAAACCTGTATCTACCTCAGCTTCCATGTGAAGAACCACTGTCACTAAGAGTACTGATGTTGACCCCATAGCCCAATGGTAGAAAGCCTTCATTTTTCAACCTGAAATCATACAAAACTAAGTTACAATTCATAGAGTTAGCCATCTAGTATTATCCTTATCCAAAATCATAAACTCCCCTTTGAGAGAGTCCTCATAAAATTCTAATATAAAGTTAGAAGTGGTTTGAAAGAGTCACATTGAGTTGATTGATGAGCAACCAATCAAGATCAATTTGGTGATAATAGATACAATGTGATCACTTTGTTCAATATCCTTGTGAATGTCATAGGGGCACAAATTATATTGAATGGCTTCACCAACCATTGAAAAAATCCTTGTTGCGGCTCAAAAGTTTTCTTTCATATATATTCGAGCTTGATACAGATTTATTTGTACCCAAACTTTAGGTTAAGCTTACTAATATAATTACCTATATGGATGTAATCGATTAGGTTCTTGGTGCATGAAAATGAATGCCATTTATTGATGGTGTTTCTATTCAATAGAGAATAATACATTATCCATGTGTCATCCTTCTTTGGAAACAAAAAATGACAGATCCAGAAAGTAATGAGTTGATTCATATTTGGCCATTATTTATTAAGTCCTGTATCTACCTCTTGATCTCCTAGTTTTCCAACAACAAATCCCTACAGAGTGACTCATTCAATAGCACAAAAACTTGTTGCAACTCATTGATGTGTTGGAATGCATGGCTTGGAGGCATCCTGTGTAATTCCCATAACAACTTGAAATAGGGCTACAATAACTTGTCCAACTTCTTTTGTTCTTATAACTTCTCATATGTGATGGATATGCATGCAACAAGGCCTTGGGGTATTGTTGTTGGTTGACCATTGGAGAGTGGCACCATCCTATGCTCACAAGGCTATTAAAAAAAACTATATTGAAGCTTTTTATTAGCCTCTAGCCTTTAGTGGTTGAATTAACACCAAGGGAGTTGGATATTTGTTGTGTGGTCATTGAGTATTTTTGGCCTTTTTTGACTAGTCTTTGTTTAAGAATTGAATATAGACTATATCAATCCTAGAGATATGAATAGTTGAATATCATATCACAGACATCGAATGAAACAAAATTAAACTCCACTTCATCTCCATTATCTATTGAGATGGGGAACTTCATCCAATTTTACATGCACATTCGACAATCCTTCTTCTTGGTAAGCAAAACCAAGGGGTAGGGTTAAGTAGCATGGTTGGAGGTAAATTATTCTTCTTTATCACTACTTTTGAGATGATGTCTCATTGGTTGCTAGTGTCAAACTGTTGAGCCTCAAGACTGCCTCAATTTTGACATCCATTTCACTACCTTTTCCTCCTTTTTGTCAAACTCCACAAGCTCAAAAAATATTTATTTGGAATTTTTAGCCTGGTAAGGTACCTTGATGATATATTTTTCATATTTTAAATGTTTCTTATTATTTGAATAAACTTGTAGTTAGCTACAATATTCATGCAATTCTGCAACTGATCTTTGTTTCTACAACCACTGCCATGGTTTAGCAGGTTCTGAAGAATGAATGAAGAAGTGAAGTACATGGGCAGTTGGGAAATGATCCACACATGGATTCTATCCTATCTACCTGTCCAGAATCGAGAAGGATAACACCTAGGATTGCGGTCAAAGGGTTAGTCAAAGCAAAGAACCGAGACAAGCGAGTGATAAGATTAAGCTTCATGATTTGCTCTCCATGTAGAAAATCGTGAAAGCAATGAAGATCACATTTCTGTATAGATTTTTATGCCTAGTTTTATTAGTCTTTAAAGGCGTGATCACCTCAAACATTTAATTCGACTCTATTATAAATGCCAGGATGTGTAAACCAGAAACAAGCTCGATTTTATTGTAAAAACTGTCGTACATTAAAACTCTATTTTTATCAATCAAAGGAGAAAGCGTTTTTGGAATCATCAATGTGTAGTTAGTTGCAAATAAATTTAGAACCATTCTGTTGTGGCGGGCCTCTACACAAAAGAGGTTTAATAGTTTAGCTTTCTGTTATTTCGTAGTTCAATTCCTTATGCTTTTTGCTGTGTTTTCTGCATAGTTATCATGCTATGTTTACTTTTTTTCCTTATTGTAATTGGTAGCATAACTATGTTTGCATTTACATTTCGTAGATTAGACATATATTTCATTAGTTTTCACATTAGAAATATACTTTGTTTTCATTTCATATATTAAACATGTATTTCAATTTTGCACAATAGACATATACCATGTTTTCTTGCTCATTGCAAATAGTTTTTGAATTTCCTTAGTATAGATGCTTAGATTTGATACTGTTTGTTTGTTATTTCCATTTGCAGAATTTTGTTATTATTAGAATAGAGGCTTTTGTTTCATAGTTGAATAGGTTTAGAGTTAATTCAGATAAGTACTCTGCTTTATAGACATAATCTAGATAGATGCCTTGCTTTGTAATTGAATAGATTTGGAGATAGTTCAGATATATGCATTGCTAGATTTAGAAACAATTTGGATTGATGTTGAATAGATTTACAAGTAATTTAGATAGATGTTTTGTCAATTGATTGAATAGATTTAGAAGTGATTTAGATAGATGTTTCTAAGACAATTCATCATAGTTGTTGGCATAGGTTGATTTGATAGCTTAAAATTTATCACTTAGATTAATTTCTTTTGATGCAATATAAGTTTATCATAGATTAATTTTCTTTCTTAGATGAAAATTTCCTTTTATTCCTTCTTGCAAGTTTTATCCTTCAATCATTAGAATACTTTCTTTAAGAGTGATTCATAGATTAACTTTCTTTCTTAGATCAACATTAAACATTTCATTTTCTTCCTTCTTAGTTTTATTTTTCAATCATTAAAATCTTTCTTTAGGTGTGATTACTTTCTAGTGCTTTCTTGCTTTTAATTTCATTTACATAAAAACTCCAAAACATACAAAAAGATTGAAGTTTCTTCTTGTTTCTAGTTTCTTCTTGTTCAATTTTAGATAAGCTAAAGTAGAATTCTCATCAAAGCTTTATCAATTAAATTTAGATTTCATTTTACAAATCACTTCTTAGTCTCTCAATTTCATTTAGACATTCCAGATAAACACAAAATCCTAAAAACAACATATAAAACCAACACAACGAATTAAGCAAGAAAAAGGCTTCTAGCATATATAGTGCACCTGCACTTCATAAGATGACTAACTTTGGTCAATAATTTATAATAGCAATTTAAGACATTAAATTGACTAAACATTTTGGCTTCGTTGTCAGGGAAGTGTAATTAGGAGCCTTATCTCTTAATCTAAAAAAAAAATAAAAAAAAAATGACATTGCATAGAGAAAGAGATTCTAGGGGTAGATTTGTAGCTAGAGGTAGAAGTTTGATCCCAACAACACCACTCACTCCATCAAGACCTCATAGTGCCACACCATCCACCCAAACTCGTATTCCATTCTTAGTAGTAAGATATAGACTTCCTGAAGTCTTAAGATCAGAAATTCAACCTAGAAGAAGCAGTTCTAGTAGAAGAAGACCCTAGATCCCCAACAGAAGGAATAGTCTTTTTAACCTCTAATGGAGAACAAATCTTAGCCCAAGAGCTAGAAATCCCTAGTGGAGAAGAGGAAGAAGTCTTCTTTAATATACCATTGATAGAGGAACCAGAAGAATAATAAGAGGAATAAATAATTCCAAATCTAGAAACTTATATTAGTCCTGAGGAATCTACAATGGCTAGAGAAGGAGAAGGAGAAGTACACAATCTGAATGATGAACAATTAAGACTCAGAGGAGGTGGACCTAGGATTGGAGGTGGAGGAATAGGTGGATGACGAGGTAGAGGAAGAGGAAGGGGAGAAGAAAGAGAACAAAGAAGAGAAGGAGGAGGAAATAGAGAAGAAGCAGATCCTGTTGGATTTCCTATATTAGATGAGGATACAACTGCCACAATGAGGAATATCTCACCCTCCATCTTCCCTATTTTTCATGGATTAAGGAGTGAAGATCCTGAAACATTATGGTTTTCAAGCTTCTGTGGTTATCGTTTAATGAAGAGATCTCTGGATTATCCACAGTGTGATCAAACAATGGTCGACGTTTCGAATCCCAACGGAGACCCATCTTCAGGACAAGATGATGAATGAAAAGTGAAAGAAGGACGCAGAGGACAAGGTTTATATATAGTGAAAGGAGAAGCAGAGGAAGAGCTGAAAAACTAACTAATATTTTTTTATTTATAATTTAATAAGTTTTATTATATTGTTATGATTATTTTTAATAAATATAATAAAATATATGCTATAATTAACTAATAATAATAATTATTGATAAATTATATTGTGAGTGATAAATCTAAAGTTTATTTAAATTTTTTTAATTATAAAATTCTTATAATATCATATTTAATAATAATTATTAGTAAGTTTAATAAAAAATTTAAAATATTATTTTTTATTAATTGCTTAATTGTAAGTGATAAAACCTAAAGCAACTAAAAAAAATTATTTTTTATTTTTTATATATTAATTGTTTAATTATACGTTACTAAAATTTTTAATTATTATTTTTTTTCCCAATTAATTATAAGTAATTAAATTTTAAAATTTTTAATATAACTTACTAAAATTAATTAAATCAATAATATAAGGGTTAAATCCTAATATTAATTTTTAGGGAAGAATTTAAACTAAAAAACCCTAAATATGAGAAACCCTAAGAAAGAAATATTTACAAAATTGAAAAATATTAAATAGTTAATAAAAATAAATAATAGCTTACTTTAATTAATACTAACATTATTAATTCAAACAAATAAATAAAAGTAAATAAATTTGGCTATTATTTTATTTGGCTATTATTTATAGTTATTATAAGTGAATTCTATTAATCATTATTGATTCAATTTAAATTTCAATCCTAACTAATCTAATATTAAATATGATCATTAAATATAATTTATTTTTATTATTTTTATTAAAAAATTTAGATACTAATAATAATTATTAACTGATTAATTTTTATTAATAGAAAATAAAAATTTAATTAATAAGGATAATTATTAAAAGAAAATAATCTAATTAGATGCTTGCAAAGACTAAACCCTAAAAAATCTATTTGGAGGAGAAGTAAACCTGTGATACAGTACCTGGGTAGAGGACGAGCTCTAGGAGCACATTTGTCGAATTAGAGGCCACCAACTGTCATTGATCTCGAATCCTCCATCCCTATAAATGTTATGTGGGTGTTTCATAATCTCGAGCGCTTCTATAATTTTTCTTCTTCGATAGTGATCCTCCTTGCAATGATCTTAGCATCCTCCATACGTAAGTCATGTTTAGTTTTTGAGGAGTGCTTAGCAAGGGCCAAAGTGTGACATCATTCATGCTTAATATCAACACCATGCTCCTTAAGACGCTTTTGAAGAGAGCGCCCAGTTTCACCAATGTAACTCTTCCTGCATGAACAGTCAATCATGTAAACACCTTTAAGCTGCTCATGACTAATACTATCCTTAACTAACCACATCTTTTTCCTAATGGTTCCTGCCGCTGAAAATTGTGCGAAAATGTCATTTCTTCTCAACACCTTGGTGATCTTATCCGTTACACCCTTAATGTATGGTAGAAAAACCCTACCACAAATTTTTTGAGGTCCTTGGTGCTTCTTGGACCCGACCGAACCTTTAGCTCTTTTTATGGCCTTTCTGATTTCTCTTTCCCTATATCCTATACCCATGAAGACAAATGTCAAGTGAGTTATTTCATCACTTAGATGCTCCTCATTGGATATCCTCATGGCTCTTACAAAAAGGGTATTAAGGACACCAAATTTCTGAGCAGGATGATGGTAAGACTCAGCATGAAGGTCGTTGTCGGTATGGGTTTTCTTCCTAAACACTTGATGCCCCAATGTTCCATAATTCTTTCTGTTAACAAGGACATCCAAGAAAGGAATGCTCTTGTTTTCTTCAATCTCCATAGTAAACTTAATCTCAGAGGAAATTGAGTTGAGATTATTAAAGAATATCTTGAGATTTCCCTACCATGCGTCCACTTTATGTTGGTGTCGTCCACAAATCTTTTCCACCACACTGGACTTACGGGAAAAGAATCAAGGGATTTCTTCTTGAAGTGCTCCATAAACAAGTTGGTGACAATAGGCGAGAGTGGTGATCCCATTGCGACACCCGATACCTGCTCATAGAATTCTCCTTGGAAGCTGAAGAAGGTGGATCGTAAAAAAATCTCAACAAGTTTGGTTGTTTTTGGATCGATAACCTCCTTAATAACCTGCACTGCTTCATCTAATGGAATTTTGGTAAACAATGAAACCACATCAAAGCTCACCAAGATGTTGGTCTCCTCCACCCTTTCCTCCTTAATCAACTTAAAAAAATCATTAGAGTCCTTAATGAAGGAGTTAGTGTTTCCAATGAGAGGATTGAGAATTTTGGCAACGTATTTTTCCAATTCATAGGTGGGGGATCCAATAGTATTAAAAATCGGTCTAAGGGGAACACCCTCTTTATGAATCTTGGGTAACCCATAAATTCTCAGAATGACCTTACAGGACGGGGTCAATTTATTTTTTAACTTATCATCGAGATGAGAGTTCGAAATTTCCTTCTTGACTTCCCTTAAAACCCTTGGCAAAGGGTTTGACTTTAGCTTCTTGTAGCTGCTACAATCAAGATGCTCATTCATTTTTCTAATATAATCCACTTTATCTAAAACGACTGCTGCTACTCCCTTTTCCGCCTTAAGGACAACAATATCCTCATTATTGCGAAGGGCCCTAAGAGAACTCATCTCAACCTTGCTAAGGTTACTTTGAGGGGCTCTAGCTTTCCTTAGAATCACGAAGCATTCTTGTCTGAGAGCCTCTTTATCATCCAAAGGCAGACTCTGAATGCTCTCCTCAATGCTACACATAATGTTCTCTTTTGGGATGCCTTTTGGAGCAACAACAAACCCTAAACCTTTGCTAAGAATTTTGAGCATTTCTCCATTGAGGAAAGGTTGACAACCTTCTTGTTAATGGTTCCATAGGCATCCTCTTTTAAGGGCTTATTTAAAATACTTCTATCCTCCTTGCTCCCATGCCTAGGGCCTACCATGCTAATGCTCTCATCCTTACAACCATATAATTAATTAATTTTTATTTTCTATTAATAAAAATTAATCAATTAATAATTATTATTAGTATCTAAAGGTTTTAATAAAAATAATAAAAATAAATTATATTTAATGATGATATTTAATATTAGATTAGTTAGAATTGAAATTTAAATTGAATCAATGATGATCAATAGAAATAACTTATAATAATTATAGATAATAGCCAAATTTATTTACATTCATTTGTTTGTTTGAATTAATAATGTCAATACTAATTAAGATAGGCTATTATTTATTTTTATTAAATTAATTTTATTAATTATTTAATATTTTTCAATTTTGTAAATATTTCTTTCTAGCATTGTTACGGTTTCTTATATTTAGGGTTTTTTAGTTTAAATTATTCCCTCAAAATTAAGATTAGGATTTAACCCTTATATTATTGATTTAATTAATTTTAGTAAGTTATATTAAAGATGTAATTAATTATAATTAATTGGGAAAAAAAATTTAAAAATTTTAGTAACGTATAATTAAACAATTAATATATAAAAAATAAAAAATAATTTTTTTTAGTCACTTTAGGATTTATCACTTACAATTAAGCAATTAATAAAAATTAATATTTTAAATTTTTTATTAAACTTAATAATAATAATTATTAAAAATGATATTATAAGAATTTTATGATTTTATTTATTTTAAAAATAAACTTTAGGTTTACCACTTACAATATAATTTATTAATAATTATTATTATTAGTTAATTATAGCATATATTTTATTATATTTATTTAAAATAATTATAACAATATAATAAAACTTATTAAATTATAAATAAAAAAATATTATTTAGTTTGTCGGCTCTTCCTTTGCTCCTCCTTTCACTATATATAAAAATTGTCCTCTACGTTCTTCTTTCACTTTTCATTCATCATCTTGTCCTGAAGATGGATCCCCGTTGGGATTCGAAACGTCTACCATTGTTTGATCACACTATGGATAATTCAGAGATCTCTTCATCTTGAAACATTTATGTTTGAATTCGAAGTTTTATGTAGATCATATGACGACTTACTAGATTCTCAAAAGTTGAAATTGTTTCCTGCAACACTTAAGGACGCAACATTAAAATGGTTCAGTGGCTTAATAACACATTCTATTAGGACATGGAAAGAAATGAAGAATGCATTCTTACAAAAATACAAGGATTACTGCACACCTCATAATTAGAAAGATGAAGTTTTTAAGATGATGCAAAGAGAAGATGAAAAAATAGAGGACCTAATTGAAAGATTCAGTTACAATCTAAAAAGGGCTAGGATGGAAAATTTGGATGAAGATACTTTAAAAGCTCTCTCGTTGAAAGCCATTAGAGATGAATGGATAAATATTCTTAATATGATGGGAAAGGGAGACATCTCTCAACTATCATTACTTGATATCTTTGAATTATGCATACATATTTCAAAGTCAAGAATTCAGAGAAGTCCAAGAGATCCTATTCTCTCTAGAGTGAATAAATATGTAGCTGGAATAGTAAGTAGGGGGCTTTCAACACTTTATTTGTGTTAAATTTATATATTTAGGGAGAGAAGTGATTTTTCATTAGTGCCGACATTAGATTAATTTAAATTTTAAATTTTAAATGTTAAAAATTACTTTTACATTTACATTTAGGCTTACGTGTTTACCTAAGATAGTCAATGCATGTAGCATACTCAAATACAAACCTCCGAGATCCAAATTTACTAATTTAATAATATTAATATTACAATATATTAATATGAATATTATAATATATTAATATGAATATTATAATTAATAATAATATTAGTATTAATATTTTAATATTAATATTAGGGTATTTGGCCCTTAGGCTTCACCTAAATAAAACATCTTTTCACTATTTTATTTATAGGTTTGATCCTATTTGATTAAGTGTTAAATCATGATTCATGTTTTTGTTATGTGTTCTCGATCGTGAATTTTATTTCACAGATGAGTAGAGTAGATTTGAGTCTTATGTTTTAGTACATTACACGAGTAGTTTCGAATCTACAATTAATTTATACATGGTATCAGAGCAAGATTCACAATAGATAAGATAATTCGAAGTTATCCTTGCAGGATCAATTCCTCAAAGCTAGCAGGATGGTGTTCTATGGTCTAAGGCTTGAGTATGTCCTTGAGGGTAGGTCGAATTATATTGCTTGGAAGGACTACATGGAGGCTGTATTGGAAGATAATGGATTGAAGGAATTCATTGATAATGATATCCCAAGACTGGTAGCAGCTGACACTCATAATCTAGCAGATTGGAAGAAGAGTGTAGCCAAGGAAAGGAGTATCATATTGGAGGGAGTATGAGACCATATTATGTCTAATATCCATGGGAAAGATACTTCGTATGCAATGTGGCAACCATTGACAGATTTTTTCAAGAAAAATAGTGACCATAAGAAGTTGGCACTCAAAGATGAGCTTTGGAATATCAAGATGCAGAAGGGTGACACAATACCATAGTACCTTATCAGGTTCACACAATGTTGTGATGAAATTTTGAGATTTGGTGTTACTATTGTACAAGATGATCTTGTAAGCCTAACACTTCAAGGCATTCCCAAGAGTTGGCACAACTATCAGGATTCAGTAAATGGGAGGGAGAAGCTACCAAATTGGGAAAGATTGTGGTCAGATTTGGTATAGGAGTAGTTCAGGCTGAACACTAGAGATGATAATTCATCCAAGGGCGAGGAAGAAGAAAATTGTGCCTTTTCTGGAAAGAAAAATAAAGGGAAAGGGTAGAAATCCCAATCCAAAGGAGTTTCCAGTCACGGGGGCAACAAGAAAGACTCATCCAATATCAACTGTCATGAACTGGGACAGTATGCCACGAAGTGTCCACACATGAAGGTAGGAAATAATCCCTCAGGAGAAGCGACAGGTGAAGCTTTGGCTTCATAATTTGAGTTGGAATTCACCCTCATTGCATGCACAGAAAGCATAGTGATGGGTAGTATGTGGTATCTGGATAGTGGTATGTCATTCCATATGATGGGAAACCGATAATTTTTCAATGACTTGGAGGAGGAATTACAGGTGCACATCGATATGGGAGATGATGGGAGGTATAGCATGACCGATATTTGTCCAGTTACTTTTCAAAGGGAGTCTGGCTCCCCTCTTAGGCTCAAGGATGTGATGTTTGTTAAGGGTCTAAAGAAGAATTTGGTTTCCATCATAGTGTTGGAAGACCGTGGCTACGATGTGATATTTAGAAAAGGAAATACATTCTTGAGGCACATCTCCATAGGACAAGTGAAGCAGATCATGGTTCGGGTGAAGAGCCTCTGAATGTGGAGTACCGTGCTTCTTTGAGCACAAAGGCAGAGAAGGTGTAGAGTCAAGATTTCGGTGAATCATGGCATATAATACTTGGCCATAGTACTTGATCAGGTTCAAACAATGTCATTATGAACTTGGGAGTTTTGGTGTTACTATTGTAGAAGATGATCTTGTAAGCCTAACACTTCGAGGAATTCCCAAGAGCAGGCACAACTACCAGGATTCGGTAAATGGGAGGGAGAAGCTACCAAATTTGGAAATATTGTGGTCAAATTTGGTACAAGATTAGTTCAGGTGAAACATTAGAGACGGGATTTCATCCAAGGGTGAGGAAGAAGAAAATTGTGCCTTGGCTGGAAAGGCAAAGAAAGGGAAAGGGCAGAAATCCCAATCCAAAGGAGTTTCTAGTCAAGGGGGCAAGAAGAAAGACTCGTCCGAAATCAAGTGCTTCACTGTCATGAATTGGGACATTATGCCACGAAATGTCCACACATGAAGGCAGAAAATAAGCCCTCAGGAGGAGCGATAGGTGAATCTTTTGCTTCACAATTCGAGTTGGACTTCAGCCTCATTGCATGCATGGAAAGCACAATGATGGGTAGTGTGGGGTATATGGATAGTGGTGCTTCATTCCATATGATGGGAAACTGAGAATTTTTTAGTGACTTGGAGGAGAAGGAAACATAGATGCACATCGAGATGGGAGATGATGGGAGGTATAGCACTATATTGGTACAATTAATTTTCAGAGGGAGTCTGGCTCCCCTCTTAGGCTCAAGGATGTGATGTTTGTTTCAGGTCTAAAGAAGAATTTGGTTTCCGTCGCGTTGTTGGAAGACCGTGGCTATGAGATGATATCCAAAAAGGGAAAGACATTCTTGAGGCACATCTCCATAGGAAAAGTGAAGTAGATCGAGGTTCGGGTGAAGAACCTCTACAATTTGAATGTGGAATATTGTGTTTCTTTGAGCACAAAGGCAGAGAAGGTGTAGAGCCAAGATGTCAGTGAATTATGGAATAGAATATTTGGCCATTTGTATCATGGAGCTTTGAAGATCATGCAAAAGATCACCATAAGCCTCCCCAATAGAGCACTAGAGAAGACAAATACATGCAAAGGGTGTATCTTGGGGAAGTACATAAAATCCACCTTCAGTGATCGGGATAGCAGGGTGCACGATATCCTTGAAAGGATCCACTTTGATGTTTTTGGACCTTTCTCAACAACCTCCATGACCAATCACAAGTATTATGTTATATTTGTAGGTGATTTCTCACGAAAGTGTTAGATTTTATTCACGCAGAAGAAAGACCAAACATTCTCCAATTTTGTTGAATTTAAAGCACTTATTGAGAAATAAATTGATATTAAAGTGAAGGCTCTCAGGAGTGATAATGATGGCAAATATATGTCGAATGAGTTTCAAAATTTATATGCAAAGGAAGGCATTCGATGGGATTTGACATCACCCCACAACCCACAACAAAATGGGGTGCCTGAGAGGAACAAAAAAAAGTATTATGGGAGTAGCAAGGGCGATGTTGCATGACCAAGGCCTACCACTGCACTTGTGGGCTAAAGCATGCAACACAACAGTATATTTGCAGAACATGATTCCTCCTCAGATTCTTGGGATGAGTACACCAAAATAATATTTTTCAGGGAAGAAACTAGATGTGTCAGACTTCAGGATCTTTGGATCATTAATTTAATATCATGTTTCTAAGAAATCAAGGAAAAAGCTAGAGTTGACATCAGATTTGGGCATATTTGTGGGGTACACTCATACACCTCACAACTATCAGGTGTACTTTCCATCACTCAAGATGACAACTATTCGTAGATATGTGAAGTTTGATGAGGAGAAGGAGATGAGGTGTTCCCTTGAGAGGGAGCTTCAATTCTATTCAGATGAGGAGCTTTTGGCTCCAAAGGAAGAACCTCAAGATGTTGTGGATAAACCACAAGTAGAGGAGTAGAGAGTGGAGACATCCAGGGAAAGGAAGGAAGTGAACAAGGGAAGCTGACAGATTATTGCATGATACTAGAGAGAATGTGGGAGCACCCACATCACATTGCATATAAGGGAGGTCACCAGATCGGTACATAGGCTACATGGCTCTGATGAGTGACCTAGTAGAGACAAAACCATCCTCATTCAATGAATTAGTGCAACAACCAGTATGGGTTGATTCCATGGTAGAGGAATATAATTTCATAGTCAGAAACAATGTTTGGGAAGCTTTCCGAAGACTAGAGGACAAATCAATGGTGGGTTCAAGATGGATCTACAAGGTGAAGCAAAAAACATACAAAAGCATCGAGAAACACAAGGCCATATTTGTGGCCAAGGGCTTCTATCAGGTGGAGGGAATCGACTATGAGGAGACCTTTGCTCCAGTAGCAAGGTACTCTTCTATCAGATCAATTCTAGCACTTGCAGCGCAAATGGGATGGAATATTCATCAGATGGATGTGAGGACAACATTCCTCGATGGAGTGATTGAGGAGGAAGTATACATCAAACAAATGGAAGGATTTGATACATTTTATAGAGAGTCGCATGTGTGCAAACTTAAGCGAGCATTATATGGATTGAAACAAGCACCCTGTGCTTGGTACACTAGGATTGATTATAGTATTATATGTTGATGATTTTATTTTAATTGGTGATGAGAATTTGATCAGTTCTTGCAAGAATATATTGCAAGAGAATTCAAGATGAAGGACATGAGGCTCATGCATTATTTCCTAGGTTGGGAAGTACAGAAAGGACATGGGGAAATGTTTGTATCTCAAGGAAATTATGCCAACGAGATATTGAAGAAGTTTTACATGGAGAGTAGCAAGTCCATGGACACTCCTCTAGCAGGCAATTGGAGGAAGGAGGATGCCACTTGAGGTGAGGAAGTGGAGGCTATTATTTTCAGGAAACTTGTGGGTGCACTTATGTATTTGGTGAACACACGACCAGACATGTGTTATGCACTTAACCAACTTAGTTAAGTAATGGTTTGTTAAAATTGGAAACTAGGGCCAAAATCCGCCTTGGAAAAATCATACGATGGATATTATATTTTTATTGGATTCCTATTTTTGAGAGGTGCAATATAGATCTAAATATCATCTTGTTTGGATGAGCAGAAGTGAGATTTTGAATTTAATCTCTCACACATGTGCAAATTGTTAAGGTCAGCCATAAGTCTAATGTAGGCTCATAAGAGCCAATAGATGTGTCTCCACTCAAAAAATTGTATAAATATGAGAGATCTCTTGCTAATTTTTGACATCATCACTCACACATTATCTTGCCTCATTGGTTTGTACAAGGAGAAACTTCTTTCTTCTTCACACGTGTGGCAAGGGTGACTAGAAATTTATGAAATCATGGATCTGTTTTTGGACGGAATTGCAGAGCGTTGAACAACGTTGACGAAGGGTCAACTCAACATTTTTTACTGTGGTTTCAGGCAAGAAGTTTGATATTTTTAGGCTGCATTATTTGGCGTGACATCACAAGGCACTTGTAGCGATTGACATGCGTTGACCCAACATCGGTGACCACAACGTTGACTTTATGTTGGCTGGGTTTTACTGTGATTTTTAGATCTGTTTTGGGTTTTCTTGGTTTATATTTGGAGGCTTCTTTGACTGAGTTTGACCAAGCTGGTTTGGAGGGGTATTCTTGCTGGTTTGACCAGCGTTGAATTTTTGGTTTGGGTATCTTGTTGATTGTTGTTTGGCTAGACTATTTTGACAGTGATTGGGCAAGTGTATTTTGTATATTGTACTCTCTCTCTTTGCTGAAATTTTGAAGAATAATAAGAAGATTTTATCAAAGGGTTTTCCCCGCATTAGTGTTTTTCCCTGGAATTTTCCAAACATTGTGTCCTATTGTATTGTCTTGTCTTCTGCTTATTTTTTATGTTCTATCTACATTTACTATCAAGTTAATGTGATTGCTAAGATGGAAATTGATATTGGGATAATAAGAAAATATTGAAGTAAATTGCTCTAAAGCATAGAACATACCATTGTTATCTAAAATTAATATGGTATCAGTGCCCAGGTGAAGACAAAGCCCAAGAAAGAGTGAGAGAAAAACCACTGAGGTTTGTTGGACAAGGACGAGGGTTAATGCCTTCCTCATATTATTTCAAATCCTAGGAAAAGCTCAATGATAAGAATGATTATCATGCATGGAAGATGTCTCTTGACTTGACTTTGGAAGAAAATTAAGTCATGGATTATGTCCAGGGAAACATTGTTGAGCCTCCTTCAAATGCATCGACTGCCACTAAGACAAAGTACAAGAAAGCAGAGGTCAAAGCCAAGAAGATCATCAGCGATTCTATTCAAAAGTATTTGGTTGTTTACATATCGAGCTAGGCACATCTAATGATATGTATGAAAAGTTGGTTAGCATGTTCAAGGCTAGCAATGCAAATCAAATCCTCTTTCTCAAGAACAAGATGAAGGACATCAAGATGGATAGAGGAGAATCCATCCAATTCTACTTCATGAGGATTACTGAAATAAAAAATGATCTTATATCTATTGGAGAGGTTATTTCCGATCGAGAGCTCACTCTTATTGCCCTTAGAGGTCTTCCCCAAGCATGGTATGTGGTCAATACCACTATCCTCAACAATGATAGGATTCCATATTTTGATGAATTGTTGACTAGATGCACTAAATAAGAGACAAGGATGATGGAGAGAGACATGCCTTCAAATGGGAATAATCCTACTGCATTCTCCACTCATGCTAAAAGAAATATCTATAAGAACAAACCTTATACTTTACTAGACCAACCTTATGATTTATTTTTTATTGAATAAATTTTTTTTTTTTAAGGAGATAATACAGTAAACTAGGAATTAAACCATAAGCATACATAGTTGGAACTCATAAAAATTTAATCACTTATATCAAAAAATCTATGAATTTAACTTCATTACACATACATCTATTTTACATGTTAATTATAGGCACGGTTAAGCCATATAAAAAAAGCATTATAAATAACACATGTACCGTTCACTCGAAGATGATATTCAATCTTGACTTGCTACTACTTGAACTCCTTTGTTGTCGTCTACCTCCAAGCGTGAATTTTTACGTGCTTAATCCAAATTTAATGACCCACTGGTTGACCTCGCAGCCTACTCCTTGGGTACTCTCCTTCCCCACGGACCCCTGAGCTGCAATGGGGTTGTATAATGAAGGAATGTGCTAGCTGATAGAGGTGAGCACTCCTTGTCTCAAGAGTCCCCTCTCTAAATTCCTCTACCTCACCAAACTCCACTATAGCTTGTAACCACTCACAACGAAATAATCTTCTCCATCCAACAATAGGATAAAAAAAGTCCCTTTTTCCCATGGCTTGTCCCTTCTTTTATAGGAGGACTCATAGGTGACACTTGGAATTTCATGCATAATTAATTATTTTTATTAATAAAAAATTTGATTATTCACCCACTCATGTGTCACCCACTTACCAAGACTCTCCAAAATCATTTACTTAAATATTAATTTAAAATAGTATTTTCCTCACCCTAACAAGACTTCCTAATTCTTCTCCTAGTTGTCTCTTGATCCCCCCTTTCCTATTCCTTAATTTGTGTTTATTACCTAATTTAATTGACAAGTCTCAGATTTGATCCCCTAAATACCTCCTAGTTTAACTCAATTTTCCTCTTAGATGGATATTCTTATGTTGGATCTTGCCACATGGAGGTTCTCTAAATTTCTCCAATTTTAATTTATTAATCTTATTTTAATTCACCAACCTCTTCTCTTAATGATTTTTCTAACTATTTAATGATTAATATTTATACTTAACTCTATGTCCCTCTTTCCCCCTTTTGCCTAATTAATTTAATTATGTACATTAACCACTTTATATATATATATATATATATATAACATGGAAAGGGTAGAGTTATCAGGGTGAAATATTTTATTTCTTCATATTCTTCCCTTACCCTAAGTTTTATTCTTGATTTAATTTCCTTGGTTCTAACATCATATATCACTTGATATGAATTAGTAGGATTTTCATATATTGATTATATTTATTAGTTTATTTAATGATGTAGAGGGTGTCAAGTTGGTCATGCCCTTCAATAAATTCCATTCGAATTTCCAAGGGTGCCATGCCTAACAATTTATTTTTGATGCCAAGGGCGCCAAGTTGGTCGTGCCCTTCAAGTGCCACGCCACTTGACCTTCAAGCATCTAGTGGATACGAGGGGAAATTATAAGTGCAAAGACAAAGACCGCTATCATCTTGTATGTCACTTGCTATAGTGATACTAACGGTGTTGGGGATCAAGGGATCCACCTTGATGCGCCCCCCAAAAAATCCCTGTGTGCGACCCAAATTTGGGACCTGCCCCCATGAAATCGTGATCTTTAAGGAAAATGTGTTTCAACCTTTCCAGTTTAAGTCATGGCGAGAGTGGTAGCGGTGAGATAAAGGACACTGTCCCACCCCTCCCATGTTTTTCCATCCAATTGTACAACCCCATCACCTATATGTGAGTCATTCAACCAAGCAACTAACATGTTCCTGCAACCACTGACATATCATCAGAGTATATCAAGTTTCAAACTAGACTTAGAATTTCAAAGACAAAATATTAATTTCTATCAAACCAGATGTTGTCAACTCATCATATGCGAGTACATCTGGTGGTTTCCTGTCATACTCAATAATCATCAGTAACAAAGTTTCTCAGTGTTAGTCATTATCATAATAGCAACATTAACATGACCTAGTCATTCACATCGTTGTTCATTTTGAATCAAAACTAATGTAAGTAGCTAACATAGGGGACACATCCATCATGGTTATCATAATCATAACATCAATGGGAAACTAACTTATCCATCAAAGCCATCATCATTGTAACATCAATAAAAAACATACCTATCCATAAAATCTATCATCATCATGATATCAATAGAGAACATACATATCCATTAATTCTACAATCATCTCAATAGAGAATGTACATAACCATTAATGTTGTCATCATCATAGTATCAATGAATAACATACATAACCATCAAATCCACTAATAATATAGTCATGTGTCTGGATCCTCAACTTAAGGTCCTCAAAGAATAAAGTGTGAGCCTTAGGACTAAATAATGTTAAAATTCATATCACTGTCAGTCAACTAGAGTAGGGTACTACATACACCCCCTCTTAATAATATACTTTGTCTCAAAGTCCATGGAATAGATAAGGAAAACGGTGACACATCTCCTCGACATCCTCCCAAGTGGCTGAAATAGGACTATAATTGTCCCATTGGACCTTAACCTGGTCCAATAACCATCGTCTAAGCTGCAACGTTCGTTGGTCCAATATGCAAACTGGTTCGGCCATCACCATGCCCTCGTATGAAACCTGCAAATGACCTAAGTCAATAACAAGTGAAGGATCTGAAATATAATGATGCAAAACAAGAAACATGAAACACATCATGAATACGCAGCAGGGATGGAGGTAAGGCAAGCCTATATGCTACCGAACATTTTCTTTCTAAGATTTCAAAAGGTTCCAGAAATCGCGGAGACAAATTTTCTCCCTTTCCAAATCTTATAGATATCTTTTGGGGCCTTACTCTCAGGAACACCCTATCTCCCACTTCATAACTTCGGTCTATTTGATGAGTGTCAGCATAAGTATTTTGTCAATCTTGTGCTTCTTTTAGCCTCCCTTTAATCATAATCATTTGTTCTTCCATCTCTTGCATCACTTCTGGCCCTATTAATACTCAAGCCTCTAGTTGTTCTCAATTAAGAGGTGTTTTGCACGGTCTTCCATACAAGAACTCAAATGGTGCCATCTTGATGGAACTTTGATAACTGTTATTGTATGCAAATTCCACCATGGGTAAAAACTCCTCCCATCTCTTTTGTTGGTCCATCACATACATACGTAGCATTTCTTCGAGGATTTGATTAGTCCTATCTGTCTGACCATCTATCTCAAGGTGGCATGCAGTGCTAAAGTTCAATTGGGTTCCCAAGGCGTCTTAGAAACTGGTCCAAAACCTTCCTGTAAACACTGCTCCCCTATTTGATATGATCTTCATAGGAACTCCATGTAATCTCACAATATCATCAATAAAAACTCTCGCTATCTATGGTGCCTTATATGTAGTCTTAATTGGTATAAAATGGGCACTCTTATTCAATGTGTCCACCATTACAAATATGGAATCATGTCATCTTGAGTTCATTTGTAGTCCCACAATGAAGTCCATTGATATAAATTCCCATTTAGATTCTGGTATCTCATGGGGTTGCAATAACCCTGCTGGATGTCCGTGTTCAACTTTTACTCGTTGACACTCTAAGAATTTTTCTACAAAGTTTACAATTTCCTTCTTCATTCCTTTCCAAAAGAAGAGTGGTTTCAGGTCTACACTCATCTTCTTAACACTAGGGTATGCCACGTATATTGCGCGATGTGCTTCATTCAAGATCAACTAGTGTATATCTTCATTTGGTGGCACATATATCCTTCCTCGAAATCGTAGAAGTCCATCACTATCAAGGGAGTATTCTTCATATTTTGGGATCCTCATTTCATCCTCCCTCAAAATCTTGCTAACCTCCTTGTACCAGGTTTCCTTAGATTGCAAGTCAAGCAATTTCTCCCTTAAATTTGTCTTTAAGGCAATCACTGAAAATATCCGAGGCCTCCTACTTAAAGCATCAACCACCCTATTCACCGTTCCTTTTATGTAAGTAATATCAAAATCATATTCAATGATTAGCTCAGACCACCATCTTTACCTTGCATTTAAGTGGTCCCGAGTGAATATGTGTTGTAGCCCACAATGGTTAGTCCTAAGTTCAAACTTCCTTCCTAGAAGGCAGTGTCTCCAAATATTTAGTGCATACAAAATTGTTTCCATTTCTAGATCATGGGTCTCTTCACGGGTTCTAAGTTTTCTTGATGCATATGCTATTACTCTTCCTTCCTGCATCAACACACAACCCAACCCTTGCTTGGAGGCATCAGTGAAAACAAAAAAATTCTTGTTCCATATCTGGCACTTTCAAAATTGGCGTTGTCGTTAATAACACCTTCAACCTTTGGAATGCTTCTTCACATTTTTCGGTCCAAATGAATTTATTTTTCTTTATTTGGAGTTCGGTAATGGGGTTTTCTACCTGTTGGTATCCCGTGTTTTGACAGTTTGGCCAATCAAAAGACAAGGCAACATCAGAACCAATCTTTAGAGTTCCAGGATCTAGTCCTCCTGTTCTCAGAGAGGGATCTCTCAAATATTTGTTTGCAAAGGTTTATCTTGTTTGCTTTGATTATGGATTTTAGACTAGTTATTTAAGTGCATATGTTTGTTTGGTTGGGTTGAGTTGATACAGCAGAATATGAAAGGTCTAGGAAAGATAGACAGAAAGAAGAAATATCTGGTTCATTGGGCAATGGAGTCAAAATAAGGTCATGACAAACTCTTCAAGGGATATGGGATATCAAAGGGAAAATCTAACTTGGCCACATGATCCTTTGTTTTGGAATGAGATGGACATTAATAATTTGGAAAGAGCAGTTTAATTCTCAACAAAGGGAACTTGAAGAACATAACTTAACAATAAAGAGATATTTGATAGACAGGGCTAACCATAAATTCTACAAACATTCTTTAAGCAAATAATGACTTCGAGACAACTTTTAAAATGAAATCTAAGATTCGGGGAACACCCTATTTCCTCAAATATTTTATTTTAAAGGACTTAGAAAACATAAAAGATTCACTGATAGCTGCATTCATAGAAGAGGGAACACCTAAATAACATCTATGCTTGCAACTACAAAGACCTTCAAAACAACTGTTCAAGCAGGGGCAAAGGGTAAGATCAAAACCGACCTCTTTGATTAACTTAAGACAATGGTACTTCAAAGGGAGACTTCAATAACAGCTTTCAAGTGATGGCAGACAAGTAGGGAGAACCATAAATCATACTGAAACCAACTATTTGAGCTATTAAGGAAATAAACAAGCATGAAGACTAAAGAGAAGGTTTAAAGCCTCTAAAATACTTCAGCAGAAGAAAACATAAAACAGTGAAGGGTGAACAGGTCTAAGGTGCTTCCAAGAGTCATTTCTTAGCCTAAAACTTTCAGCCTACTGTAGCAAGAAATTATGAAACATAATGAAAATAGGAGGAAACTTTAAACAGTCAGAGTACTTCACTGACAACCAAGCTCATGAATCCAATGATAGAGCCTTCTTAGGAACGGGCATGCAACAGCATCATCAAGATATCTGAGACTTCAATTTGTTTTCAACTTCAACAGACTTGTATATTTATTTCAGAGAGTTTCAATATTACAACTTGTGATCAAGCAACAACCAACAACCAACCAACACTTCACTCATCTCTGCTGTGGTATATATAGAAAGATGAGGAGGTGAGATCTGAAAAAGATCTCAATTACAATTAATACAGGATTTAAATGGCCCATTGGTCCTTGGGATGCTCAATGAAGAAACAGAAGAGGTGTTCACCGTATTAATTGATTTACACTCATGATTTTAAGCTGGGTAGGAGCATTTGTTGACCTTTGAGGCACAAGTAGTCCGAAGTAACTCTACAGATATTCTTTGCATTGAAGGCCCTGGCGGAAGTGACTTCTTTTGCTGTGGAGGCAAAAATCTGATCCTGATCAATAAATCCAGCTCCTGATTGAATCCTTTAAGGCACAGGTGGCGCTCTGGTGGTTGAAGAATCAATTTGCCTCAGATATGGTGGTGGAGGCATTATGTCTGATAAACACTTTTAGGTTTTCCTTTTAAGTTGTGTTTTAGGCTGGGAGATTAGGCTTCTGATGGCCGTCTTAGCCGTAATCCCTTCCAATCTGTCCATTAAACTCCCGCTCTGATCCATTTTTTCTTTCTGATACTCTTTTTCTGGGTTTGTTCGATGTTTTTCAGGTTTGACAGGGGCATGCTACGTCAACGGCTCATGAAACCTTGTTGACAACACAGTTCTATACCCTATGGTCAATTTCCTTTGTTAAATCGAAAGAACGAGAGTCGTCACCCTCGTCCTTCGAATCTTCTTCAGACATGGCAAAAGAATTTTAAAACCTGCAAAATACAAACAAAATTATAAAATCCTGCGTTTATATGGAAATCTGCATTGGAAGGTGTGCGGGGGAGTGTGGCGATCGGAGCCGTTGATCGCGCTGTGATCAACGGTCGGGAGTGATTTGGAAATTCCACGGAGGAAAAAGGTTGACTGCGTAATGGAATCAGGAATTTGAAGGTGGACCGTCGATCTGCAGAGATCGACGGCAGAGACGAATTCTCAGTTGCGCTGGGGCCTGGCTAAACAGTATGCAGCTTGATTAAAGGGTGGGTGACTTCAATGAATGACAGTCGTTGGATGCGGGGGCCCAGATCAGGCGGCTATTGTTGATTCCGCTGGGTGGTCATGGCCCGACGGATAACGCGCGGGGGATTAACTTTATGCGGCAGTTTTGAAAAATTACAGAGGACGCGTGTCAAGAAGTGTGTGGAATCGCTGGGCCTCGGGCCAAAACAACCTTTGCCCGAAGAGTGGTGCGGAATAAACCGTGGTTTTGGAAAACAGCGCGGGGAATGGCGGGGTCCACAGGGCAAGTAGCGCTCCGCGCTGTCCGATCTATAGAGCAGATCGATGGTCGAGATAACTTCATAAATTATTTGGGCGGAAAACCTTAGAAATTAATAAAAACCCGATTTTCATAGTTTACCAAGGTTTTTGGTGTTTTTGGGCGGAGGAAAGGAGTAAGCGCCCAATGATCACAGCGTTTGGTTCCGGTGCTTGGGTGCATGGAGGAAAAAAGGGGTAGGGGCTTAGCCTGGGGGGCTTAAGTCCAGCGCATAGAAAATGTGCGTTTTCTATGGTTTTTAAAGGAAAATGAGGGTTCCGGGAAGGTCAAGAGTGAGTCTTAGACCTTTAGGAAATGAATTTAAATGAAGGAAAAGGAGGAATCATGAAGTTGAGGGGTTTTCGGGGGAGATGGAGAAAAGAAACTGATATTAGATTTGGAGAAGGGAGGGGAAAAGGGGTCCTTTGCAGCAGTACTTTGGCTTTAGAAATCAGCAGGATTTCTGAGTTCTGAATGGAAACAATAGTGAATATTAACCAAGGATAGGACATTATCAAAAAGTCTTCAAGTATCAGCAATTTTAATCATGAAATTGTTTCTTGAAGGCTATCCAACATTATTTAGCCACCATCTGATATGACAGAATTTTATGGGTGGCTAACAGTGGCTCCACTTGGGGATGGTGTCCTTTTGAAGGCATCAAGAACTGCAGACTTGTATTCTCTGGGAGGCTGATCAGTTGCTTCATCCATTGGGCTGTTTCCTCTGCTTGAAAGATCTTTCTTTGTTCTGGAAACCAATTGTCAATCTTTGGAAAACAATGGAGCTCTTATCAACAAAATTTTCTACCTACCCAATCCTACTGATCTAACATTTTCTCTTCATCAGAGTGCACTTGGATTGGCAAACTCTCTTACAACATTTTATTCTTTTGAAAGCATAAAAACTAATCTAACTCTACTCCTTATTTCTTCATGGATCCAGATTAAACAGTTGGATCCATATGATTCTCTACCTAATCTACTGTCTGTTGGGATTAAGCTGTCCAACAGACTTCCATTCTCTAAATTCTATAACATAAATTCAAAAAACAGTCAAGTCAAGATTAAGATTTTTAACTTGCTGTGATCTATGGCATAAAAACAAGCTGCACATAGATTATTATTTGCAGAAAATTAAAATCAAAATGGAAGGTTTAAGATCTGAAAGTTTCTCATCATGGCCTTCTCTTTTCTTCACAGCTCTGTTTTTGCTTTTGTTTGAGCTGTCTCTTCTTTGATAACTGATTCAGATTTTGAGCAAATTAGAACCAGTCTTTCTCTTTCATGACTCAGAAAATAAAACAGTTTTGAGTCATGTCTCTTTGGAGACTTTGGTTCAGATTTTGAATTTGTTTGAACCTTTAATTTCTATCCTAATATATCTACTGATAAGCCAAGATTAAACAGTTTGGCAAACCAAATTCACTACCCTATCAGTAGAAAATTTAAAACTAATTAGTCAAGATTAGGCTGTTTGACTAACTAGAAGTGTGGTTATCAGGAGTGGCTTTTAAGCTTGCACACTTTCAGATTTGTTTCTCTTTTTTGGCATGGGGCTTTGCCTTTCTTGTTTTTTAACAAACTGCCC
Source organism: Pinus albicaulis (assembly GCA_034641835.2). NCBI lineage: Eukaryota > Viridiplantae > Streptophyta > Pinopsida > Pinales > Pinaceae > Pinus > Pinus albicaulis. The sequence goes on from CM076582.1 coordinate 1,462,401,554, forward strand.
TCTTTTCTTTCTTTCTATTGTTTTTGTATTTTGATTTTTTTTTTTTTTCCAACTTTGAATGCAATGGTTAGGCTATGATATCTACAATGGTAAAACACAAATTCTTTGAAACTTAAGATTCTTGGCAGAAGTAATGCTTGAGCATCTTGCCATTGACAGGACCTCCATATAGGTCTTCTCCATTCATTTCTTTCAAGAAAAATGTATTATGACCCCTCGCAGCATGAATAACATATGACCCTTTCCACAAGTTCTCAAACTTGCCATGTTTCCCCTTTTCTTCTCTCCTTGAATCCCATTTAAGAACAACACTTCTGACCTGGAAGTTGTTTGCCTTAGTCCTTTTATCAAATTGCTTCTTCATATTTTCTTGGACTAACTGTGTTCTTTTATAAACCTCTTCTCTGGTCTGCTGCAAATGAATTGTTTGGTTGATCCTCCTCTGCATATCATTTTCTTCAACCTGTACTTCTTGAAGGAGCTTCATGACTGGAACTCCTAATGAGGTAGGAAAGATTGCATCCATGCCATAAACTAACTGATAGGGGGACATATTTATTGATTTCTTTGTGGTTAGTCTATCAGCCCATAAGGCATGAACCAACTTACTGTGCCATGATTTTCTATTTTCTTCCAACAGATTTTTAATGATATTAATGAGACTCTTGTTGCCCCCTCGAAGAATGGGTGTTGAATTCTTTTTAGGCGCCATTTTAGAATCCAATATTGATACCTATTCTTTTACTTGCTTTGAGGAGCTCGATATTGAAATTGAATTATCTCTGTAATTGAAAATCTTCAATATCTGAAATTTAGCCCTGTAGTAGCCCTCTAAAGCTTCTTTCAAATGCCACAGGTTTGATCTAATTTGGATTCCCCAAGACAAAGTTGTGTCCAATCTCCCACAATGACCTAATTTTGGACTGGTTCAGTAGAGAAAACTTGCAGGACTTGCCACGTGTCACTGTTTCATCCTTTGTCTCTGAAATTGATAGCCAAGAAACTACAATCCGTGTACTTGTGACCACTTTTTACAGCACTCAAATCCACTACCCAGAGAGAGAGTTATTAAACTTTTCCCACGATCACCTCTTTGAGATGAAATTCAGGAGCCTGAAAAAGCACTACCTTCCACAGATCATATCTCCAAAAATATTGCGAACCAAGCTCTGAAATGTTTTGACATATCTCCTCAAGATTTCAGCTTCGCACCATATGGATTTCAGATTCTGAACCTTCGTAGAAAAAAAATTATAGCGAAAATGCCACGATGACCTGTTTAGGAGCTTGAAAAAAGACCTAACTTCCACAGATGATATCTCCGAAAATATTGCGAACCAAGTGCTGAAATTTTTAGAAAATCTTCCTCAAGATTTCAGCTTCCCACCCTAAAAATTTCAGCTTCTGAAACTTCGTAGAAAAACAGTTATAGCGAAAATTCCACGATGACCTGTTTGGAGCAGCGAAACCCTAGAATCCAAAGCTCTGATACCAAATGTTGTGTAACCAACTCCAAAAATAGAAAAAAAGAGATATCAACGCCTTAGAAATGAGCCACTTCGAGGGGGCAACCTCCAATACATTACATAAATGAAAAATTCTTGGATGGATACAATTTACAAAACCTCCTTTCTATATATAGGAGTCCATGGGGCCATAATGTAATCCTAGTGGGCCACAATGTAATCCTAGCCGACCTAACAATAATAATTTTAGGGCACAATAATAACAAAATGGGGGTTACAAGGGTACAATAATAACAATAAGGGGGTTACACTAACAATAATAAGGGACTATACTAGTGATATAGGGACCTAACAAGTTGCAATCCATTTTCTCCTTTTACCATCAGGGTCTTGACTCAGAATGTCCTTGACAACAGTATGTGGGACAAAAGCAATTATGTGAGAGTGTAAAATATAGACCCTAAAGTCCTTTAATGCTTTCACTAATGCTAAGGCTTGTTTCTCCATGATATTATAATTGAGAGGAGCGTCTCTTAAGGCCCTACTAAAGAAGGATATTGGTTGTTCCTGCCCCAAATCATTCTTTTGAAGTAGAACTGCAACTATTGTAAGCTCAGATGCAAAAGAAAAGATGTAAAAATCTTTGGTAAAATTTGGACTAATCAGGACTGGTGTTTGAGTAAGAGCTTGTTTGACCAGTTCGAATGATTTTTTAGCTGGTAAAGACCATTTCACACCCACATCTTTCTTGAGCATGTTTGTAATGTTTTTTAATAGCTCAGCAAGGTTGGGAATAAACCTTCTCAAAAAATTAATCTTTCCAATGAAAGATTGCAATTCTTTGAGGCTTCTAGGATGGCTGATTTGCAATATGCCATCTATCCTTGTAGGGTCTATTTTGATTCCCTCTTCTGAAATTATGTGACCAAGGAGTTTCCATTCTTGGAGTCCAAAGAGGGTCTTCTTGGGATTTAGTGATAAGCCAAATTTCCTACATTTCTCAAAAACCTTTCTTAGGTGAATCAAATGTTCTTCATCAGTTTTCGAGAAAACAGTTATGTCATCAAGGTAAATAATTATAAAATAGCCAATATCTTCAAAGAAGGCTATGTCCATGGCCCTTTTGAAGGTGGCCCCTGCGTTCATTAATCCGAAAGGCATTTTGACATACATAAAGGTGCCCCAAGGTGTGGTAAAAGCAGTTTTGATTTGGTCACTTGGGAAGACTAACACCTGATTGTAACCTGAGAACCCATCTAATAGGGATATTCTTCTTGACCCAACTACCCTTTGAAGTATATGGTCCATCTTGGGTAATGGGTAGTTGTCTTTTAGAGAGGCTCTGTTTAAATTTCTGAAGTCAATACAAAGCCTGATTTCCCCTGTTTTCTTTCTAACAGAAACTAAGTTTGAGACCCATTCTAAAAATCTAATGGGTACTATGATCCCAGCATTGTACATTTTCTCAATTTCTGCCTTAACCAAAGGTAATAAAAGGGGATTTATTCTCCTTAGTTTTTGCTTGAAAGGCCTTTGATTTTCCTTCAAGGGAATTTTATGCTGGATGATGCTGGTATCATATGATTTTAAGTCTTTGTATTCCCAAGCAAACACATATTTAAATTCTTTGAAAAGCTCTATGTATTTCAATTTTATGTGAGCTGGGAGGGTGCTAGATAGCTTGATCGTCTTAGGTTCTGCTAGACTGCCTATGTTATGATCTTCTATATTTTTTTCCACAGGCTCCATTCTTGGTTCTTTAGCTACATCGTTGAGATCAAACAGGTGTTCTAGAGGTGTGAGACCTGTTGGGATCTTATCATTTTTGAATTGTAAGACTTCCAAGTCTTCTTGGTCTTCATTTTTCACTACCTCTGCTTCAAATAGATTTTCGCAATGATTTATATTAGCAGAATATGTCATTTCAACCTCTGGGATTTGTTCAATATACAAACAGTTTTCTTCATGGCTGGTTTCTAGTGTTGGTATGCTGAAATCATTTTCTGATTTCAAGAAATCATCTATGTGTTTGTCAGATTCAAACACCTGCCAATGATCTTCGTTATCAGGCACAGCAGGTCTGTGTTTCACCTTTATACTGAGTTGTCCATTTATCTCAGGTACTGGGCAATTGCTGGCAGCGAAGGCAAGTTCATTTGCTAGATGATTGAGTGCTCTAGGGATAAAAATGAGTTCATATTTTTCGAAAGTTTTTAGTAGGTCGAGGGCAGCGTTTCGATATTCCCTAAGCCTTGGATTCTTGGATGAGTATTCACCTTTGATTTGTTTGATGATAAGTTCAAAATCCCCTAAAATAGATATCCTTTGGGCTCCTAATTCTTTAAGCAATTGTAAACCTAGGAGAAGTGCTTTGTACTCGGAAATATTGTTAGTGCATGGGAAATATAACTTGTATGAAAAACTCGGATTTGTGTTCTGAATCCAGACACCTGCCCCTGCACTAGTTTTATTACAGGATCCATCGAAATTTACTGTCCAGAGTATGTTTGACTCATTTTCACTTTCTTGTTGTTGTTGATTGTCAATATTTTGAAGTTGATTCGAGGTAAGATTGGATTGTTCTGGTGAATTGATTGGGTCCATGTTTTCTTTACCTTGTTGGGTAATTTCATCTTCGTTACACAAGATAAAGGAGTCTAAACTTGATTGAATAGAATAGATTGGAATGTTATTTGGTTTGTCCATGTTACTCACCATGTACTTCATGTGGGATTCTCTGTATAGTCTTATGTTTTTGTTAAAAACAGGGATGGTGGCATAAGACATATCCATTTGAAGGCTTCCCTGAAGTTTGGCTCCCCATGATCTTGATAAGAGCATGCCATACTTAGGGGGAATGTCAGCTACAACTACATCCATTACTAGATTCTTGGCAAGGATATGAGCTAAGTTAACACATAAATCTTTGATTAAACCCAAACATTTGACTCTGCTTGAGTCAAAAGAATACAAATCTTTGTATGGTTTAGTAATCTCTAAGCCTAGACTTTCCATTACTACTTTGGGCATTAGATTGTGTGAAGCTCCAAAATCTAACATGGCGTTGTGCATAATTTTATCGTGTATGTTCAAACTAACATAGAAGGGAGGGACTGGTCCTTCTTGATATTTTCCTTCAACCTCTGGGCCAAACAACAACTCAGGTTTGTCATCTGTCAAGTTTAAGGTGTCAGTATCACTTCCTAAGTTTAAAGCTTTCAAAACTTGGTTTTTGTACACTTCTTGGGTTACTAGTTCAGCTAGGGGGATGGTAATTTTTATCTTAGCAATCTCTCCCTCAAGGCTGAAAGGAATAATTGACTTGTTAATCTTTACATCTGTTTTTTCAATTGAATTCTTTTCAGCAACTTTGATTTGTTGAACCTTGCTTGAACTAGTGATAGGAATAGTTTTACTAGGACCACTAGCTGAAGTGCTAAGGGTGCTTTGTTCAACATTTGGCTGGATTCCTTTGTCTTTATTTAAATCTGGTTTTTTGGCCGAAATGTTGGTTTTTTCTGCTGTCTTCTTGGGCCGGTTTTCTGCGTTTTTCTTGACAGCAGTGCTAGTATTCTTATCTTTTGGATTTTCTACACTTCCCTTGCTCCTAAGATTATACTGTTTGTGTACCTCCATGAATGCATTTTCAAAACCCAATCTATAATCATCAGAATATTCATTGGTGTTTGTATTCTGATTATTAGAGAAGAAACCTTGTTCTTCCTCAGTGAGGAAAACATCATCGCCACTGTCTGATCCAATCAAGTTTACATGTGATTCTTCCAACCTTTCCAACTCCCTGTCTTCCTCATATTGATCTACATAGTTCTGTTGAAAGGGAGGTCTAATTTGTTGGTCACTTTCTTTTTGCTTATCTTGATTGTTATCTCTTCTATAATTCTAATTTCTATTTCTGTTTTGATTGTTTTGAAGTGCAGTCTAGTTTTGATTTGCTTGTGCTTTCTTAATTATGTTCATCTCTTTCATCATTTCTTCCAACATTCTCTCCATTTTTGAGCTTGAAGTAGAGGGAGGGGATTCCTCTCTGAAAGATACTCTCTTTTCAGTTTTCATTCTTGCTCTCTTTTCTATTAAGTTGACTTCCATAGAAAGAGCACCCCTTTGCATATCTTCAAGAGTTGCAAAATCTCTTTCTCTCAGTGAATAAGTCATGTCAAAGTCAAATCCTTCAGGAAACTTGTTTAAGGCTGAGCCTTGTGGAGGTTTTAGTTCTGGGGAAAGTGCATTATATACACTGTTAAATCTAGTACAATATGCTTGTACACTTTCCCCGGGATTCCTACGGAGATTGTTGTAATCAGCAAGGACTTGGAGAGGATTATTCTTTACTTCCCATTTGTTTAGGAATGTTTGATGGAAGGCTTGGAGATCGTTAATACTACGAGGGGCTAAACCTTTAAACCATTTTCTTACTTCTCCCCCTAAGCTCTGAGCAAATAATCTAAGTTTGACAGAGTCATCATCAATTTCATTTCGGTCAAAATAGTCATTCATCTTATCCACATGTTGTGATGCAGTTGTAGCATTATTAGCATCATATAATGGAATTTTGGACTGATAGTCCTGTGGAAGATTGACTAGTGGTACAGTAAGGGCTAAGGGAGCATACCATGCTGCCATGATATGTGGTGGGGGTGGATTAACAAGTGGTGGATTGACAAGAGGGAAAGTGGGCTGAGGTGTGGTGGTTTGAACAGTGGATGTAGGATGAGTAGAAGTGGATGGACCAGGAGTAGACTGCTGAGCTGATCTTGGATGAGAAACACCTAGGATGTGAAGAAAATGTAAATCAGGAGGTGTTGTTTCTCTGCTACCAAGATGTTCACTTGTTTCAGGAGATGATAGTGAAGACTCAGAATCTAGTTGTTCTAACTCACTAAATGACCTAGTCCTAAATGGATTAACCAAGTCAGCTTGTGAGTGTTGTAGAGCTGAAAGTTTTTCAGGAACTGATTTAGCTCTTAGGGATGATCTGAAAACAGTTGATAATTTAATCTTAGGAGACTTCCAAAGGATACTTTCTGGGTCATCAACTATTTTAGGTGGGTTGGGGTCAGGATGGGCTCTAGTGTAGATATTTCTAGAAGCCACTATGGTGTGTTTTTAGACCCAAAATAACAAGAAAAGTTCAACCAAGTATGACAATCTTTGAGAGGTTAACTGATATGTTTACACAAATTTTGATCCTACAGTCCTCTAACTAGATTTGGAAAATGTTATAATGGTAAGGGTTCTTTCCAGCGGAGTCTTAAGGTCTGCTCAGGATTGTGGAGTCGCCAGGTGGAAATTTTAGAGTGTTTTCAAAGAGGTACACTGTCCACCACAGTGCTTGTGAAACATCCTTTTTAAGGATATCCCGAAACACAACAAACTCTAACCAGAGATTGACTGGGAGGGCATTCACCAGATATATCACCTCTAAAAGAGGATGAGATCCAGAGGCTATCTGGCCCTTTCTAGACTCTGTCTAAGAGTACAAGGTAAAACACATCAAAGGTAAGTGATATGTGGGAATGAGTGTTTCACTATAAAGTGGAAGTTTTTAGCTTGTGAGGAGGTAAAAGGTTCTATGGTCCACTACCATGTTTATTATGAAGCCAAACTTGAAATATTTTTGGGTTTTTCTGAGTTTATTTTGGTTTTATAGGTTAAGAGAGTGTTCTAAGTCTGATTTTTCACTTAGCTAAGGTGTTCAAACAAACAAAGTTTCTCTTATGGCTTGGTAACTGGTTCCTTCAAGGTTTGATAAGGATTAAAAGGAGTCCTAAGGGTTACTTAGTTTGTCACTGATTCAATCAAGTCCTCTCATGATTTCCATTATGTTAGGCAGTGCTTGAAGAAAGTTACTTATGTTATACTGGACCTAAAGGTTTTAAGAAAGGTTTTGAAACCTCTAATTCTCAGTAGGGTCCCACCGTGATCGCCATTATGTTGGTATCCCGTGTTTTGACAGTTTGGAAAATCAAAAGACAAGGCAACATCAGAACCAATCTTTAGAGTTCCAGGATCTAGTCCTCTTGTTCTCAGAGAGGGATCTCTCAAATATTTGTTTTGCAAAGGTTTATCTTGTTTGCTTTGATTATGGATTTTAGACTAGTTATTAAGTGAAGATGTTTGTTTGGTTGGGTTGATTTGATACAGCAGAATATGAAAGGTCTAGGAAAGATAGACAGAAAGAGGAAATATCTGGTTCATTGGGCAATGGAGTCAAAATAAGGTCATGACAAACTCTTCAAGGGATATGGGATATCAAAGGGCAAATCTAACTTGGCCACGGGATCCTTTGTTTTGGAATGAGATGGACATTAATGTTTTGGAAAGAGAAGCTTAATTCTCAACAAAGGGAACTTGAAAACATAACTTGACGATAAAGAGATATTTGATAGACAGGGCTAACCATACATTCCACAAACATTCTTTAAGCAAATAATGACTTCAAGACAACTTTTAAAATGAAATCTAAGATTCGAGGAACTCCCTATTTCCTCAAAGATTTTATTTTAAAGGACTTAGAAAACATAAAAGATTCACTGATAGCTGCATTCATAGAAGAGGGAACACCTAAATAACATCTATGCTTGCAACTATAAAGACCTTCAAAACAATTGTTCAAGCAGGGGCAAAGGGTAAGATCGAAACCGACCTCTTTGATTAACTTAAGACAATGGTACTTCAAAGGGAGACTTCAATAACAGCTTTCAAGTGATGGCAGACAAGCAGGGAGAACCATAAATCATGCTGAAACCAACTATTTGAGCTATTAAGGAAATAAACAAGCATGAAGACTAAAGAGAAGGTTTAAAGCCTCTAAAATACTTCAGCAGAAGAAAACATAAAACAGTGAAGGGTGAACAGGTCTAAGGTGCTTCCAGGAGTCATTTCTCAGCCTAAAACTTTCAGCCTACTGTAGTAAGAGATTATGAAACATAATGAAAATAGGAGAAAACATTAAACAGTTAGAATACTTCACCAACAACCAAGCTCATGAATCCAGTGATAGAGCCTTCTCAGGAACAGGGACGCAACAACATCATCAAGACATCCAAAAATTCAATTTGTTTTTCAACTTCAACAGACTTGTATATTTATTTCCGAGAGTTTCAATGTTACAACTTGTGATCAAACAACAACCAACAACCAACAACAACCTCACTTATCTCTGCTGTGGTATATATAGAAAGACGAGGAGGTGAGATCTGAAAAAGATCTCAATTACAATTAATACAGGATTTGAATGGCCCATTGGCCCTTGGGATGCTCAATGAAGAAACAGAAGAGGTGTTCACCGTATTAATTGATTTGCACTCATGATTTAAGCTGGGTAGGAGTATTTGTTGACCTTTGAGGCACAGGTAGTCCGAAGTAACTCTGCAGATATTCTTTGCATTGAAGGCCCTGGCAGAAGTGACCTCTTTGGCTGTGTCGAGGCGAAAATCTGATCCTGATCAATAAATTCAGCTTCTGATTGAATCCTTCGAGGCACAGGTGGCGCTGTGGTGGTTGAGGAATCAATTTGCCTCAGATATGGCGGTGGAGGCATTATGTCTGATAAACACTTTTAGGTTTTCCTTTTAAACTGTGTTTCAGGCTGGGAGATTAGGCTTCTGATGTCCGTCTTAGCCGTAATCCCTTCCAATCTGTCCATTAAACTCCCGATCTGATCCATTTCTGCTTTCTGATACTCTTTTTCTGGGTTTTTTCGATGTTTTCTAGGTTTGACAGGGGCATGCTGTGTCAACGACCCATGAAACCTTGTTGACAACACAGTTCTATACCCTGTGGTCGATCTCCTTTGTTAAATCGAAAGAACGGGATTCGTCACCCTCGTCCTTCGAATCTTCTTCAGACATGGCGAAAGAATTTTAAAACTTGCAAAATACAAACAAAATTATAAAATCTTGCATTTAGATGGGAAAATCTGCATCGGAGGGCGTGCGGGAGAAACGGGACGATCGGAACCGTTGATCGCGCTGTGATCAACGATCGGGAGCGATTTGGAAAGTCAGCGGAGGAAAAAGGTGGACTGAGTAATGGAATCAGGAAATTGAAGGTGGACCATCGATCTGCAGAGATCGACGGCGGAGACGGATTCTCAGTTGCGCCGGGGCCCGGCTAAATAGTATGCAGCTTGATTAAAGGGCGGGTGACTTCAACGAATGACAGCCGTTGGATGCGGGGGCCCAGATCGAGCGGCTATTGTTGATTCTGCTGGGCGGTCATGGTCTGACGGATAATGCGCGGGGGACTAACTTTATGCGGCGGTTTTGAAACAGGGCGGAGGACACACGTCAGCCATCGTATGGAATCGCTGGCTGTTGGGTTAAAACCACCTTTCGCACGAAGGCAGTGCGGAAAAAACCAGGCGGATTTGAGAAGTGACGTATGGCTGGGGGGTCCACACGACAAGTCGTGTGCCACGCCGTCCGATCTGTGGAGCAGATCGACGGTCAAGATTATTTCATAATTTTCGCGAGCAGAAAAATTTGTGATTTAAATAAAACCCTATTTTCAAAGGTTTTTGATGTTTCGGGTGGAGAAAAAAGAGTAAGCGCCCAATGATCACAGCGTTTGGTTGCGGTGCTTGGGTGCATGGAGAAAAAAGGGGTAGGGGCTTAGCCTGAGGGGCTTAAGTCCAGCGCATAAAAAATGTGCGTTTTCTATGGTTTTTAAAGGGAAATGAGGGTTCCGGCAAGGCCAAGAGTGAGTCTTAGACCTTTAGGAAATGAATTTAAATGAAGGAAAAGGAGGAATCATGAAGTTGAGGGGTTTTCAAGGGAAATGGAGGAATAGAAGAGGAGGTTAGCTTGAGGGGAAGGAAAAGAAAAAGGGTTTTAGCAGCAGTACTTTGGCTTTAGAAATCAGTAGGATTTCTGAGTTTTGAATGGAAACAGTAGTGAATGTTAACCAAGGATAGGACATTATCAAAAAGTCTTCAAGTATCAGCAATTTTAACCATGAAATTGTTTCTTGGAGGCTATCCAACATTATTTAGCCACCATCTGATATGACAAGATTTTATGGGTGGCTAACACTACCTTTGAAAACCCTTCGACAAATCTACAATAATACCCTGTCGTGCCCATGAAACTTCGTATTTCATGAACATTCATTGGTGTTGTCCATTCCATGATGGCCTCGATATTTTTTGGGTCTACTGCGATACCATCCCCAGAGATAATGTGCCTAAGATAATGAATCTTTGATTGGTAAAAGGAACACTTTGATAACTATCCGTACAATTGGTTTTCTCTAAGACATTGAAGAACTATCCTCAAGTGTTCGTCATGCTCTTCTGGAGTCATTGAGTAGATCAAAATGTCATCGATAAATACTTGTACAAACTTGTCAAAGTAATCCCGAAATATTCCATTCATCAAACTCATGAAAACACCTGGGGCATTTTTTAGTCTGAAGGGTAAAACTCCAAATTCATAATGCCCAAATCTTGTCTTAAAAGTTGTTTTCAGGATATCTTCTTCCTTGATTCTCAACTGATGATATCTCGACCTCAGATGTATTTTTGAAAACACAATTTCCCCCTTCATTTGATCAAACAAGTCATCTATCCTTGGTAAAGGGTATTGATTTTTTATCGTCACTTTGTTCAATTGGTGGTAGTCAATGCACATTTGCTAAGACCCACCCTTCTTCTTAACGAAAATCACAGGAGCTCCCCACAAAGATATGCTGGGTCATATGAACCCCAATTCCAACAATTCCTTTAATTGGATTTACAATTCCTTTATTTCTGGAGCTGACATACGATAGGGTGCCTTTGAAATAGGTTCAGTGCCTGGTTTAAGGTCGATGGTGAAATCAATTTCCCATTTTGGGGGTAACCCAGGTATTTCTTTAGGAAATACATCCCTAAATTCAATTAGAAAAATGATGTTTATCAAGGTTTTCATAATCACCCTTATCATTTAGAGCTACCATTGTGAACATTTGACACCCCTTTAGTCTACATTTCATTAGTTGCATGGAGGAGATGAACCTCAGGGACACCCCTCAGTTCTTTCCCCTCACTGATTTTCTTTTTCCATCATCATCTGTGAAATATAGTACCTCGTCTTTGCAGTCTAGGAGTACCTCATGTTGTTCCAACCAATCCATTCATATAACTACGTCATAAACTCCTAAGTTCCTAGAGTACATGGATACCTTGGTCTTACATACACCCAGGTCCACCTCACAATCCTTTACCATATTTCCTACATTTCTTTTCATACCACATGCCATTTCTACATGTCTAAAATCATGTTGTGCAATAGGTTTATGTTTAATCCTTGATAATTCATTTAAAGAAATAAAGGAATTAGTAGCTCCTAGATATATTAAAATGAAAAAACTCATACCATCAATATTACCTGAGGTTTCCAACACATTGGACTGGTGTTTGACCTGACGATTGTTCATTACTGCATGGGTGTGATGAGCCTTCCCTAGATCCCCCACTGTAGCTTCTTTCTGAGTTGAGTTGGTATTACCCATATTTTGAGGGAAATTCCACTCGTAGTGAGGACCTCCACAAGTCCAACACCCCCTCTTAGGAGATTGGCTCCTACTACCAACTGAACTGAGAGTTGGTCTAGAACTCTGTTGGAAAGAGCCAGACTGTTGGGATCGATGCTGAGGTGGTGTGACTTGGCATTGTCGCATAAGATGATGATGTTGTTATTGACGAGTTTATTGAGGTACCCAATGTATTTGCTGAGCTGGATGCCTATATGGTGTTCTTTGATTCCTTGATGACCACTTTTGATGATTGAGCATAAAACCCCTTTGAAATTTCAACGTTCCATATTATTTCCACTGTTTACTCCTGATTCTGCGGGCCTGGTGGTGTTACTAGGTCCACTATTCATGATCCCCTCCTCTGCGATAATCGCTCGCTGAACTGCCTCGTGCAAGGTGCGAGGAATTAATATCATAACCTTAGCTCGAATGTTACCATTTAGTCCAAACACAAAATTTTTCACCTTGAGCCTTTTTGTGTTTAAGTGAGGGGCATAACGAATTAATTCCATGAAAAGAGTCTCATACTCTGGTATAGAGCAACTCCCTTGCTTTAATGCATTGAATTCATTTAATTTCCTATCAAGGAATTCCTCTTATAGGTAGCGTTCTCTAAAATTTTCTTCAAACAATTCCCAAGTTACTTTTAAGATATCCATCCTCAATTGGGGTAATAATGTCTTCAACCAAAGTAGCGTGTTTCCATTTAGCTGGAATATACCCATATTGGCCTTCATGTTTGAGGTGTAATCTCTCAGGTAAAGCACATAGCCATGTTTTCTAACCATGTTTCTGCAAATTGACCATTCGTGGACCCCCAAAACTCTGGAAATTTTACCTTTTCCAAATTTCGACGTACATAATTTCTTGTAGTGTTTTGGGGTGCTTCATTTTGTATGACTATTCCTGCATGCTCCCGTTCCAGATAGTTTATTAATGCCTCAGACATGTGCTGGAATGATCTCATTAATTTTAGCACTTCCCCAGCTGGTATTTGTCCTTGTGTTGTGATGTTTTCCTCATCATTTGGTGTAGTGGCAGGGGTTGGTTGTTGTGGTGGTGTCACGTTGCGCCCTCTAGTTGCCCCACTCCTTCTTGTACATCTTCTAACCATGGTTCACCAATGAATCCTATCACAATTTAACACAATTTTTCTGATAAGATAAAGCCAATCAATAAAATTTATAACCAATTTGAGTGTTTCTATAATTTATTGATATTATTTTATATTTCCAAAAGAACAATTTATGCATTTACAAGCTCTTGATGATTTAATTCACCTATTAATTTCAAACCTTCCTATAAGAATTAATCATAAGGATATAATTAATATAACTTATCATATTAGGCTTAGAGTACATTATGTCATGAAATGATAGAGTTTTTTAGTAGCATTATCATAACATAAATTGAGATTTTCATTAGTAAAGAGAGATAAAATAAGTTTCTAATTGTTTTATGATTTAAATAATGGAAGTACAACTCTAATATTAATAATATCCACACATAAATATCAAGTGTAAGAACAAGTGTTAATAATGAGAGAAAATATAATAATAAATTCCATTATTTATATGGGAAAATAATTAAATAATTAAATGAATGTAATCATTCTGAGAATTTTAAATTAGTACACTCATGTAATTGAGATAGTTGGAATGTCATAGGAATTAGTGCAAGAGTTACTTGGGACATTTTCCCTTCTTGTAAATAAACAATCTACCAAGAGTTATTGCCCACCACTTTTTTTTCAATTCTTTGCATAAATTAACTCTATGAGTAAAAATGTAAATATGTAGATTTACCATAGTTGTTGACAAAGTATAGTAGGTAAGATTAAAACATTGTCAAATCCCGGTTCCTTGTTCTCTTTTCATAATTTTAAATTTGCATTGATTTATAACTGACTATTGTTTTCTTCAATTGTAATGGAAAATGAGCAAGAATATCAAAATTTACGGAATCCTATTGATATTGTGTCCATATTTTATCTTTAAATTTATCTCCTCATGTTGATTTTATTTTCTAGAAAGAATGCCACGTTTTCATTAGTCTCTCTATTTATTAAATAGAGAGACTTTAGTGAAGGAAGTACATATACAAGAAGAATATAGAAGTGAAAATACCTTGACTGCATGTGAATCCTAATTACCGCTCAATACAAAAATTATTCATAGCAATAACTCCTTCACCATAATATTAGTCTTACCATTCATAAACTTGACTTGAAATCGAAATATATTACAACTGTTTAATTTCGAGTATCTCTCTCTCTCTCTCTCTCTCTCTATATATATATATATATATATATAATTAGTTTTGCAAATACTTTAAATTGAAAATTATAAATTAAAATGTATTTAGTTGAAATTTCAATAGAATTCTTACATTCTCATGTTACCTCCACAAATATGGACCGAAAGTATATATTTTAATACTTTAAATTTAAAAATAAATTTTTTAAAAATATGATTATTTCTGCATATGACACTTGGTTTAATACTTTTCCTAAAGAGTTAATCCTACCTACACTAACTCTTGCTACGATTTATATACGATTTCTACCTCTCTTAAACTCAACCAGTGTGAGAAAACCACATTTATGAAAATCATGTGAAGAATGACAAAAATTCTCCATGCAGTCTTGATCTCAATCATTATTACTCTCAAAATTGTCCAAATACGGTGCAAGTTCTTCATTTTTTTTACATTCTTATCAAGATATTAATTTCTTATTGAAGCTAGCAAGATAAGCAATTGTAAATGGATATGAGTAAGTTCTAAAATCTTAAATAGATGTGCATAAGTTCTAAAATATTGAAAATACTCCAAGAAATCGACTAGAAATAGTTCCTAGGACAATTCATAATTATGCCAAGGTGGTTCTTCTTGTTCCTTTAGGCTTTATTACATTCCACAAAGAAGAAAAAAAAATACAGACTGTTCTATAAAGTAAACACATCAAGTCTGGCTCAACTCAAGGCTTACCATAAGCATAATTTTCCTATTACACAAGCCAATTATCTTGCCTGTTTCATCTTGATTACCAATAATCCCCACAAGAACATTATCCATCCTTGAAACGGTGAAAACGATTAGCATATTGTACAACAAAATCCTGCCCAATAATCTTGGAAATCAGCTTGATTTGTGAGTGGAAATCACCACACATTTGATGATTCTTTATAACCCGAATAGGCATCCCAGGAGACTTGTTAATAAGACCAAATGCAATCGCTAACTTCTCACTGTGGTGACCAAGAATATGTTTCTTTTTGCTCTTCCTAAACATCATTCAATTCTTTTATCACTTTAATTCTTTATAAGTTTATGAGAAGACATCACTCAATACAACCACTAATAAGTTTGTAAGTTAAGCGAAGCTCATGAAATGGACAGACTTCATAACTGTCTATAGTGGAGGAGCTATAAGAGTAGAGCTTAATATTCATCGCGAATGAAGGATTTTAATGCAATAAGAAATATTATGTTTGCTCCTTCACTCATCAGGGAAAACTAATGTAAAATGAAGTAAATAATTTATTAAAAACAATAGTGGTCAAAATAACTCGTAGAAATTAAATTTATTAACTCCAGTTAACTAGAGTTAACTAGATCTGGGGTAATTGGAGTAATCGACTGTTACCTTAAATAGTAATTTAAGAACTACACTTAACTAGATCTGAACAAGATCTGGAGTAATTGGTTGTTTACATGATCTTAATAATTTAATTCAAACCAAAATTTTAACAGAGTGAAGTTGCAATGCATGGAGCAGAAGCCCCTCAAATCGAATCGGTTTCCCTGTTCCATTAATGATCAACAAATATTTTTCATGGATCCGCTCTTGTTTCTTATTTTTAGCCCAAACGAATTTGGAGGAATTCTTTATGGAAGTTAAATCAAAAGAGTAAATGTAGAGAGATTTTCTAATTTACAAGAGAATTTTAAGAGTTGAAATTTGTGTAAAAACTGAAAATATTTTTCATTCTGAGTTGTTTACGACCTGGAGGAACACTTGGCATAAAGGATGGGGTTTTTAGTAGAAGGAAAGGTTGTGGATCGAATAAAGTTTTTGATATGGAAATCATGGCCATGGCGCTTAGATATATGGCCTTTTGCAATTTTTATTTATCGTTTGGCTCTTGTCTATCCTTCCTAGTATAGACTTTGTGGATACTGCTATTGCCCTTGGTTCTTTCGTAATTCTTCACATTCTCACCTGGTTGTTTACTTACTAGTCAGTGGACTTCATATGTTTCATTCAGGCATATCCACAAAGAAAAAATATATAAAGTTATTCCTAAAAATTTTGTTGGTTCAAAGGAAAAATGTACCTATTTTTTGTAGTAAAGTGGATCATCACCATCCTCGACAACAAAGGTTGAATAATTTTCTTTTGATTTTTGGAAACAACGGTTGATTTTTTTCTGAAGAGAATCACATATTTTACAAACTGCCATATCCATCAAAAGAAATAGTTGGATTTTATATTAAAAACACTGGATATGGATCAGATACAAAAGTGAATGCAACTGTGGAGAATCCCTTAATCCAACAACATAACGTAACTCCTAGGGAAGCGCTGGAGTATATGAGAATGGAGACTCAATTTTAGTCACAGATCGCAACCCTAACAAAACAGATCTATGAAATTACTAAAGCCAAAATGTGTTATTATCTGGTGCAGAGTTATAAATGGAGAAGGGGCTTTATGCATCCTGGTTCCCCATTTTAAAATGATGGCTTCTCTTTAAGTCTTTTGATCGTGGTTAAATGGTAAATACACACGTTCATCATTTTATGTTTTAATTGAGAAAATTCAATTGTTTTTCAAATCCGTTATATTTTTTTAAGATCTCCAATATCTACGATCTAATTATACTCAAGTTATATAAACAAACCAAAAATTATATACAACCAGGTAGAGGTGGAACGAGCTGACAAAGATTAGAAGGAAGATAAAAATTTTGCAGAAATCCAAAAGCAATGATCCCGAAGCTACGATTTGACAAAAGTGGAATCTTACTCAACATTCTTTTTTTCACTTTTATGTTATCAAGCATAAACATTTAGACAGAATAACCTTTTACTATAAGGATTTTTTTTTTTTTTTTGAATATGCAATTTCTACTATTTTTTTTTTGTTTTTTGCCTTAAAGAGAATTTTGGTCTTAACCATAATTCATGGCGACACTCATGAAAAGTAAGTTTCAAAGGGTCCATAGGTCATAGAGGTTGAACCTAATCTCTGATACCAAGTGTAAGAACCAACCCTATACTTTACTAGACCAACCCTATGCTTTATTTTTTATTGAATATATATATATATATATATATATATATATATATATATATATATATATATATATATATATATATATTTAAGGAGATAATACAGTAAACTAGGAATTAACCATAAGCATACAAAGTTGGAAACTCATAAAAAATAATCACTTATATAAAAAATCCATGAATTTAACTTCATTACACACATTTATTTTACATGTTAATTATAGGCACATTGAATTCATATAAAAAAACATTATAAATAACACAGGTACCATTCTCCCGGAGACGAGATTCAATCTTGACTTGCCACTACTGGAACTCCTTTGTTGTCGCCTACCTCCAAGCATGAATGTTGACGTGCTTAATCCGAATGTAATGATCCACTGGTTGACCTCCCAGCCTACTCCTTGGGTACTCTCCTTCCCCGTGGACCCCCGAGCTACAATGGGGTTGTACAATGAAGGAATGTGCTAGGCTGATACGGAAGTAATTTCAACACATTGTCCTTGTACTCCCCCGTTCCTTGATCCTGGAGGAACCATATAGTGACCCTTGTGTACTTTCCAAGCATGGAATACATGCCCACGAACCACATTTTGTAACACCCGATCTGTCTCCCTTTACAACTTTTACGAAGATGATTTGTAAAAAGCTTGGTTTTTTCAAGGTTGGCGCTTTCTCTCGGTGTTTGACCCGCGCCGATGGCAGTTACAATGAGGCCCACACCGATCGGCACTCTATCTTAATTTTGGACCCATGCGATCCTCTTTTGGAAAGTTTTTTAAATAGAAAGGAAGCTTCCGTGACTAGAAGCTTCGCGAGGTGGGAAGCTGGAAGTTTGTTTTGTGGATATGGCCGAAGAATCCCCCTTTGGGCTTCTTTTTCCCAAGAAATAGGAACTACCCCAAAGGATAAGCTCTTTTCCCATTATTTGAGGGCCCATAACCTCCTCCTAAATTGTTATATAGGGAAACCTCTTTCACCTCTGCTACCTTATAGAGTGAGTTAGAGTTAGCATAGAGAGAAGAAGCAATCATAGCTTTGGGAGAATAGTGCAGAGTGTGATTGTTTTTGTGCGTTGAGAACGTAGTGAGATATTAGACCTTTGTGTATGAAGGTGTTGTAAACGTGCTTGGATACATACCTATCGAAGGAAAGCCTCAACATCAAGGCTTGGTTGTAAAATCCCCTTGTCTTTATCATAATAAAATGCATCTGATGTTTATCTTCCACTCTTGTTTACATTAATAATGAGATTTATAGCATTCATTGATTAGTTATATAGGTTGTAATTGTTTTATGTTTGTCATGATTTTACGCTTGTCGTGGTGTATTGATTTTTTGTACAGATAATCAAACATTGGTAGAAACGTGTATCGAGCTTGAGGAGAGTGACGCATCAAGAAGCTTCGATGGAAGACGAAAAAATAACATCAAAATAAGGTAGGTCATCTTCCTTGCTCTAAATTTCATCTACAATATAGGAAGGTAGATGTTAGTATGTTCCTGTAGTTGCTAGACCCACCCTAAGGCTAGGGGGATCGCCTTTGTCCTTGAAGAGTTTACTGGACAACACTAGGCTGATAGAGGTGAGCACTTCTTGGCTCAATTAATCCTTCTTGGCTCAAGAGTCCCCTCTCTAAAGTCCTCTACCTCACCAAACTCAACTATAGCTTGTAACCAATCACAACTACATAATCTCCTCCATCCAACAATAGGGTAAGTCAAAAGTCCTTTTTCCCATGGCTTGTACCTTCTTTTATAGGAGGATTCATAGGTGACACTTAGCATTTCATGCATAATTAATTATTTTTATTAATCCAAAATTTTATTATTCACCCACCCATGTGTCACCCTCTCACCAAGACTCTCCAAAATCATTTACTTAAATATTAATTTAAAATAGTATTTTCCTCACCCCAACAAGGCTTCCTATTTCTTCTCCTAGTTGTCTCTTGATCCCCCCTTTCCTACTCCTTAATTTGTGTTTATTAATGAATTTAACTGATAAGTCTCATATTTGGTCCCCTAACTACCTCCTAATTTAACTCAATTTTCCTCTGAGATGGATATTCTTATGTTGACTCTTGCCACATGGAGGTTCTCTAAATTCCTCCAATTATAATTTATTAATCTTATTTTAATTCACCACCCTCTTCTCTTAATGAAGTTTTTAACTATTTTATGATTAATATTTATACTGTGACTCTATGTCCCTCTTTCCCCCTTTTGCCTAATTAAGTTACTTATGTACATTATCCACTTAATATTTTGTTTTAACATGGAAAGGGTAGAGTTATCAGGGTAAAATATTTATTTCTTCTTATTCTTCCCTTATCCTAATTTTTATTATTGATTTAATTTCCTTGGTTATAACATCATTTACCACTTGATATGAATTAGTAGGATTTTCATATCTTGATTATATTTATTAGTGTCTTTTTACTGATGTCGAGGGTGTCAAGTTGGTCATGCCCTTCAAGAAATTCCATTCGAAGTTCCAAGGGTGCCATGCCTAACAGTTTATTTTTGATGCCAAGGGTGCCAAGTCGGTCATGCCCTTCAAGAATTTCTCTTGAAGATCCAAGGGTGCCACGCCACTTTCCCTTCAAGCATCCAATGGCTACAAGGGAAAATTATAGGTGCAATGACAGAGACCACTATCATCTCGTATGTCGCCTTCTATAGTGAGACTAATTTTGTTGGGGATCAAGGAATCAACCTTGATGCGCGCCTCCTAGAAAATCCTCGTGAGTGACCCAAATTTGGGACCCGCCCCCATGACATTGTGATCTTCAAGGCGAAGGTGTTTCGACCTTTCCATCCTAAGTCACAATGGGAGTGCTAGTAGGTGAGATCAAGGACACTGTCCCACCCCTCCCATGCAGTTCCATCCAATTGTACAACCCCATCACCCATATGTGAGTCATTCGGCCAAGCAACTAACATGTTCCTACAACCACTGACATATCATCAAAGTATATATATATATAGCAAGTTTCAAATTGAACTTATAATTTCAAAGGAAAAATATTTATTTCTATCAAACCAGATGTTGTCAACTCATCATATGTGAGTGCCTCTGGTGATTTCCTGTCATACTCAATAATCATCCGTAACAAAGTTTCTCAGTGTTAGTCATTATCATAATAGCAACATCAACATGACCTAGTCATTCACATCGTTGTTCATTTTGAATCAGAACTAATGTAAGTAGCTAACATATGGTACACATCCATCATGGTTATCATAATCATAACATCAATGGGAAATTAAAATATCCATCAAATCCATCATCATCGTAACATCAATAAAAAACATACCTACCCATAAAGTCTATCATCATCATGATATCAATAGAGAACATGCATATCCATTAATGCTACAATCATATCAATAGAGAACGTACATAACCATTAATGATGTCATCATCACAGTATCAATAAATAACATACATAACCATCAAATCCATTAATAATAGAGTCATGTGTTTAGGTCCTCAACCTGAGGTCCTCAAAGAATAAAGTGTTGGCCTTACGGTTAATTAATGTTTGAATTCATATCTTGTCGAAGAAAACTGGTAGAGACACTACAAGATCAATGTTGGTCAAGGAAACCAAGGTCAAGGAAGACCGAGATTCAAAGAAGGAAGAAAGGGTAGATGTTTCAATTGTAACAGGTTTGGCCACTATGTTAGAGAGTGTCCCAATAAAAGGGATACACCATGAGATGATGGTTCCAACAACAATTTCAAGGGAAATGGAAATCAAAGGAATAACAGGTTCAATAACAAAAGAAATAGAGATGCTCCCGCTGCACAATATAGAAATGGTCAACCTTCCAAGAGATCTAGAAACTCTAGGTTTGATGAATCTAATGTTGTAGATAACAAGAAAAAATAATTTCTTCTTATATCTGCCCTCTCTGTTGCCTCTCCTTCGGACACCTTGGATAATTGGTTGATTTATAGTGGTGCCTCAAGGCACTTCACTGGATACAAAGAGGCCCTCTCACATCTGATTGAAAAGGAAACCAATTTGTAAATCATACTTGGAGACAATTCCACCTATCCCGTGAAAGGGGCAGGGACTATTACTCTTCATTTAAATCAAGGTAAAATCCTTCATCTACAAGATGTATTATATGTACTTGACTTGAATAAAAATTTAGTATATATTTCGGTGATGGAATACAAAGGATTCAAGGTGGAATTCATTGATGGAAAGGTACGTGTTTGAGAAAGGAATTTCAAAGAAGCATTCACTCTTGGATTCAGGGTCGATACTTTTTATCAGGTTGAAGGAATTCCGTTGGGAGCCATGACATGCAATACTACTCTTCAATCCGAATTATGGCACCAGAGGTTTGCTCACATTCATTATAAATCTCTTTCCGAAACTAGGAAGATTTTCACAGGTATGCCCGATTTCAAAGTTGATCATGAAGGTGTTTGTCAGGATTCTGCCAAAGGGAAACATATAAGGTGACCATTCCCCTCAAGTGATAGCAAGACTACCGAATTCCTTCAATTAATTGATTTTGATTTATCTGGTATGTTGTCCGTAACATCCTTGGGAGGATATTTGTATCATACTATTTTTCTGGATGACTTCTCTCGCACAACTTGAATATACTTCTTGAAGAAAAAGGACGAAGTGTTCAAGTGGTTATGCTCTTTCAAAGCCTTGGTTTAAAATCAAATAGGGAAGAAGATCAAAGTATTGAGGACCGATAATGGAACCACATATAAGTCAAATGAGTTCAAGGACTATTGTAGGGAAGTTGGCATTAAGAGGGAGACCACTACTGCTTACACTCCTGAACAAAATGGAGTTGGCGAAAGAAAGAATTGAACCATCATTGAAGCTACTCATGCCATGCTTCATGACCAAGGCCTACCGAAGTTCCTATGGGGAGAAGCTGCCAACATTGTTGTGTAAATTCAAAATAGATGCCCACATCAAGCTTTGGACTCCAAAACTCTCGATGAAATTTTCACCGGTAAGAAACCTGATGTTTCTCACTTTAGAATTTTTGGAAGTCCCGTATATTTTCATGTGCTGAAATAAAATAGATGCAAGTTGGACGCTTCTGGAAATAAGGGAACATTTGTGGGCTACGGTGAAAATTCAAAGGCATATAGAATCTATGTGGCTGGTAAAAAGGAAGTGGAGATAAGTCATGATGTCACCTTCGATGAAGATGTTTCCCTTGGGAAGGTTAGATATCTTCCTATTTCAAAGGAAGACAAAGATGAAGATGCAAGAAAGCATGAAGAACCGAAGGATGAACCAATGCCCGATGTTGAAGGTCCGATGGATCCCATTGATCCACCTCCTGGTGAGCCCCCTTCTTGAAAAAGAAGACCCTCATGGCTTAGAGATGCTCTCGAAGATGCCGAGATACATATTGCACCGAGGGGGGCATTTTGTGAAAGTAAGAAGCCGAACAGGTACCAAGGGTACTTAGTAGCCATGAGTACCATTTTTCAATAGCAGCCTGGAACATTCGAAGAAGCCGTGAAGCACCAAGTTTGGAAGGATGCAATGAACGAAGAGTATGAGTCGATCATGAAAAATGATGTTTGGGATGTGGTCCCTAGAAAAAAGGACAAGTCTGATGTCACCTCAAAATGGCCTTACAAAATCAAACACGGAGCTGATGGGAGTGCTGAAAAGTTCATGGCCAAGTTCGTTGCTCGAGGATTCTCGCAAAAGGAAGGTATAGACTATGATGGCATATTTGCACTGGTTTCCCGATATACCAACATCTGTTTGATTATTGCCCTTGCTGCCTCTCAGGGATGCAATCTACATCAAATTTATGTCAAAATTTCTTTCTTACATGGCTCGCTAAGAAGTTTATATAGAACAACCCGAAGGGTTTGAAGTTCTGGACCGAGAGTAACATGTATGTAGGTTGAAGAAAGCCCTCTATGGGTTAAAGCAAGCCCCCAGGGGTTGGTATGAGAGGATTGATAGCTACTTGATAAAGCTGGGCTTTACAAGAAGTGAATTTGATCTGAACCTTTACTTCAAGGTTGATAATGACAAGCCTCTCATTTTGGTGCTCTATGTGGATGATCTTTTTTTGACAGGTGCAAACCCTCTCATTCATCAATGTAAGAGGGTGTTGGCTTCTGAATTCGAGATGAAATACCTAGGATTTATGCACTACTTCTTAGGCTTGGAGGTCTAGAAAAAGCCAGGTGAGATTTTCCTTTCTCAAGGAAAATATATTGTGAAGTTGTATGAAAGGTTTAGGATGGTGGACTGCAAGTCTGTGACTACTCCGATGGAGCTCAACTTTAAGAATCTATGTGGAAGTGCTGCTAGGCTCAATTTGGGAAATCCTTCCGAGTATCGTCAACTTGTGGGGGCGTTGATGTCCTTGGTGAACTCCTGTCCGGACATATGCTTTGCAGTGAATACGTTGACTCAATTTATGGTCGAGCCTCATCACATACATTGGATTGCAATTTGCTACCAAGAATCTTCTGAGATATCTTCGGGGCACAATCAACTATGGATTGAGATACACTGTTGGGAATTTGAGGCTCCATAGATATACTGATCTTGATTGGGCTGGTAGTGTGGTGGATCGTAAGAGCACATCTAGATGTTGCTTCTCTCTAGGTTCTGCTTCGATATCCTAGATGAGCAGGAAGCAGAAATCGGTTTCTTTGAGCACCACAGAGGCCGAATACATTGCAGCACGTATGGCCTGTTATGAAGATGTTTGGTTAAGGAAGCTCTTTAGTGAGTTGTTTGAGCATGTGTTGGATACCACTGTGATCTATTGCAAAAACCAAAGTGGGATTCGACTTTTAGAGAATCTCGTGTTCCACGACCGCTCGAAGAATATTGATATCAATTACCACTTTATCCGGGATATGGTACAAAGGGGAATCATAAGGCTCCATCACATTGGGACTAATGAGCAGTCACAAATATTTTCACCGAGCCCCTGGGGAAGGTCAAATTCTTAACCTTCCGTGAGAGACTTGGATTCGTGGACAGACATCCTATGAGGGTCCCACTTGAGTTGGACATTGAGCTCTGGGAGCTCTGGGGGCCTTCGGGGTACTTCTTGGAGCTATGAGCGACCATAGGGTGAGGTTCACCTTTCCCTAGTGGTGCGTTGTGTACAGGGTGAATGGTTCACCTTCCCTTGTGATACCCCCTTTGTTGGATGATATATGAGCAGGTTCACCCTCTCTTGTTGATGCCCCAACATTCATCCTACCCATGTAGTCCCGAACTCATGGGAAGTACCTCTCATCTGGCCAATGAGTTGGGAAATGAGGATAGAGATCATAGCACTACCTATGGACGCATCGTGTACTGTCGTACTCTCTATGCCATGTTGTTCAACAACTTGATCTAGGATCAAGTCTGGTTGAGGTTTTTACCTCTAGACTGACTTAGGGTCAATGAGAGTGGCAAGGTCTTGTGACTCACTCTCGATCAAATTATTATTCATTATTTCTTCATAATTCAACAGAGAAAAGTGGTGCAGGGATGACAAGATGGTACAGGTTGACAGATGAATTGGCAGGTGGATTTCTCCCTAGTTGAGAGGGAGTGTTAAAATTGGAAACTAGGGAAAAAATCCATCTTGGACAACTCATATGATGGAGATGGTATTTTTATTGGATTCCTCTTTCTGAGAGGTGCAATATTGATCTAAAGATCATCTTGTTTGGATGAGGAGAAGTGAGATTTTGAATTTAATCTCTCACACATGTGCAAATTGTCAAGGTCGGCGAAAAGTCTAATGTAGGCTCATAAGCCCCAATAGATGTGTCTCCACTCTCAACGAATTGTATAAATATGAGAGACCTCTTCCTTATTTTGGACATCATCATCCCATCACATTCTCTCTCCTTTCTTCATTGGTTCGTACATCTCAAGGAGCAGCGTCTTTTCTTCTTCACATGTGTGGCAACGATGACTGGAGATTTCAAAAATTGCAGATATGTTTTTGGTCCAACTGTAGCAGTGTTGACCGAGGGTCAACTTCACCGTTTTTGCTGTGTTTTTCAAGCAGTTCCTTCACTCTCCCTAGGCTACATCTTTTGGCACAAAAATCGATAAAATCTAAGTAGGTTGACCTGTGTTGACCACAATGTTGACTTTCTGTTGACTGTGTTTGACTGTGATTTTTGAATATGTTTTGGGCTGACTTGGACTATCTTGGGAGGCCACATTGACTGGGTTTGACCGAGCTGATTTGGAGGAGTATTCTTGCTGGTTTGACCAACGTTGACTTTCTAGTTAGGGCATCCTGTTGACCGCAGTTTGACTGGACTATTTTGACAGTAATTAGGCAAGTGTATTTTTTATATTGTACTCTCTCTCTGTTGAACTTTTGAAGAATAATAAGAAGATTTGATTAAAGGGTTTTCCCCGCATTGGGGTTTTTCCCTGGTATCCACCAAACGTTGTGTCCTCTTTTCTTGGCTTGTCTTCTGATTATTGTTTATGTTCTATGTGAATTTAATATCAAGATAATGTGGTGCTAAGTTGGAAATTGATATTGGGCTAATAAGAAAAGATTGAAGTAAAATTCTCTAAAGCATAGAACATACCATTGTTATCTAAAATTAACATTAAGACAACCAAATTGTATTGGAAGGCAGCAAAACATGTGTTGAGATAACTCAGAGGAACTACTCATTTTGGACTTTGGTACAGAAAGACAGAGGGAATGAAGATGCAAGGATTCACATATGTATATTGGGCATGAAATTCATCTGACATGAAGAGCACATTAGGAGGAATTTTCAGTGTTGGGTTAGCAGTGTTTTCATGGTACAGTAGGAAGCAAAGATATGTTGCACTCATCTCGTGATATAGTACATGTGTTAGCCACCTATAAAATTTGTTATACCAAAAGGTGGCTAAATCATTTTTTGGAGCCTTCAAGGAACAAATTTTTATTGCAAAAAAGTGTTGGCTCTTGAAGACTCTTGAAGGCCTCATGCCTCTGTCCGAAATCTTCCCTACTGTGTCCATTTTACACTCACAAATTATGTTGATTTCAAAGACATAATACTGCTGCAATCACCATTTTCCCCTTCCTTCCACTTCCAAACTAACCTCATTTTACCCATTTATTCAACATTAAATTCCTTCATTTTTATATTTTTCTCTTTTCCCCCCATTGAAACCCCCTTTGATAAGGTTTAAGACTCCTTCTTTGCCTTATCGAAACCCTCAAACCCTTGGAAAACATTGAAAACTACATAAAAAATACATATTTTTGTTAAAGCTTCCTTGGGCCAAGTCCTAAGCCACTTCCATTACATGTGCCTGCACCCTAGAACCAGGGCTAGACCCACAAAGCGATCATCGCATCGCAATTTCTGAGCACATAAGTCTATTTGATGTGTTTAAAACCCCGATGCCGATTAGCCCTATATATTATAGCCCCCGATCATATGGCATTCCATACATCCAAAGGCCCCGCAGTCGGGCGCCTATACACTTCGCATAAATTTAACCATGAAACCTTTGTTTTTTATTAATTTTTTGTGTTTTTTGCAGGGTATGAAAAGACTTCCACCGGTGCGAAGCTTAAATCGTTCTCCATCGTCGATCTGATCTGCAGATCGACAGCCCACAAATCAATCGCCCCAGTGGTCCCCATGATCAATCATTGTACAAAACCAGCGGTTTTCATCGCACCGCCTTTGAAAGGAAGGTTGTTTTTCCCGTTTGGTCACGATCAATGCCACACGCCGACACGTGGCCTTGAGCACTATTGAAAAACCGCCCTCATCGCGCATTAAATTTCGACTGTGGGCTCCACACGATATTGATGTGCACCATCCAATCTGAGACCGGCTCATCGGACGGTGATCACGCTCAAAAGAAGCTCGGGGGATAAACTAAGGTACGGCGCATCTATCAAAGCATCTCTGCCTTCGATCTGATCTGCAGATCGACGGCCCACAAATAGTCGCTCTGGTCCCCACATCCACGGCAGCAAATCTGCGGTCCCATGGAACCGGTGGTCCCAAGCACCTAGTCAGCATCCACGTGGCATCAACGGATTGGAGCAGGTCTTCATTGGTTCCTCGCACAGTCAGAAAATTCAGACCCTGGGAGCATTATAAAGCGGATTTGAAAGAAATTTCGGGTCACACTCGCCCTGACGTCAGCAGGCCCCAAATCGGACCCGGGGAAATTTATAAGGTGGATTTCATAAGGATTTCGGGTCACAAACACCCTTATGTCAGCAAACACCTTTTGTGACCCGAAACGGTTATAAAACTTGTTTTTATCAAAGTTTGAAGTCCAGGTATGTTATTTAATAAAAGGTGATTATATGGTTTTTCCATTATATACATAAAAAGGGCCAAAGGCCGGGGTTTAACTCTCGCACCTTCGATTCTTTAAAAAAGAGAGCCATACATGGTTTAAGATTGTCGTGCCTCACCAATACTCCAAAGGCACTGATGCCTCACGACCCCTGCGCAACACTGCACACCAACAGAACACAATAAATGAATCAAAAATCAAAGGGTATCAGTTTCGAAGACAGAACGCACCAGAACATGAGATTGAAGACATATCTGTGGGGATTACAGCTAAGATGGATTATCAAAAGCCTAATCCCCATTTTAGAACATAGTTTAAAGGTAAATCATAAAGATTCATCAGAAAAAAATCCTCCACTGCCACATCTGAGGCAAATTGATTCCTCCCAGCTACCACAGTGCCACTTGTGCCTCAAAGCATTCAAACAGAGGTCGAAGTTATTGATCAAGATCAGGTATTTGCCTTAGCGCAGCCAGAGAAGTTAATTCTGCAAATACACTTAATGACAAAATATCAGCAGAGTTACTTTAACACAACACTGAGCCTCAAAATTCAAGAAGAGCTCCCACCGAGCTAAGATCTTAATGAAAAGTATTTAATACAGAGGACACCTTTGTAAGATTCTTCATCGAGCCCCCCAAAGGCCGAGAAGCCATTTAGTCTGTATTAATTATATTTAGAGATATTTTATCAGATCTCACCTCCTCATTCTTCTATAAATACTACTGTAGAAGATGAGAGAGGTGTTGGTTGGTTGATCACTAGTTCTAATACTGAAACTCTCTGAAATAATACATAGTCTGTTGAAGTTGAAGAAGAAATTGAAATCTTGGAAGTCCTG
This sequence comes from Pinus albicaulis, assembly GCA_034641835.2. Taxonomy (NCBI): domain Eukaryota; kingdom Viridiplantae; phylum Streptophyta; class Pinopsida; order Pinales; family Pinaceae; genus Pinus; species Pinus albicaulis. The sequence continues at coordinate 1,462,430,014 of CM076582.1, forward strand.
ATGATGTTGTTGCATGCTTGTTCTTGAGAAGGCTCTATCATTGGATCCATGAGCTTGGATGTTGGTGAAGTATTCTAAATTGTTTAATGTTTTTCCCCAGTTCTCATTATGTTCCATAATTTCTTACTACAGTAGGATGAAAGTTTTAGGCTAAGAAATGACTCCTGGAAGCACCTTAGACATGTTTGTCCTTCACTGTTTTATGTTTTCTTCTGCTAAGGTATTTTAGAGGCTTAAATCTTTCTCTTTAGTCCTCATGCTCGTTTATTTCTCTAATAAGATCTAATAGTCGGTTTCAGCATGATTTATGGTTCTCCCTACTTGTCTGCTACCACTTAAAAACTGTTAGTGAAGTCTCCCTTTGAAGTATCTTTGTTTATAGTAAGCCAAGGAGGTCTGTTCTGATCATGCCCTTTGTCCTTGCTTAAATAGTTGTCTTAAGAGTATTTTGTAGTTGTAATCATAGATGTGTTAGGTGTTCCTCTTATAGCGCAATTATCGGTGAATCTTTATGTTTTCTAAGTCATTTGAAATAAAATATTTGAGGAAATAGGGTGTTCCCCGAATCTTAGATTTCATTTTAAAGTTGTTTTGAAATCATTATTTGCTTAAAGGTGTGATTTGTAGAATTCATGGTTAGCCCTATCTATCAAATAGCTCTTTATTGTTCAAATTGTGTTTTCAAATTCCCGTTGTTGAGAATTAAACTTCTCTTTCAAAATCATTGATGTCCATCTCATTCCAAAAACCAAAGGATCCCGTGGCCAAGTTAGATTTGCCCTCTCATATCCCATATCCATTGATAAGTTTGTCATGACCTATTTTTGAGTCCATTTCCCAATGAAGCTACTATTTCCTCTTTCTACCTACCTTTCCTAGATCTTTCATATTCTGTTGTATCAATTCAACCAAACAAATAATCAAACACCTGCACTTAATAACTAGTCTAAAAATAATACTCCAAGCACACAAGATAAACCTTTGCAAACAAACATTTGAGATATCCCTCTCTGAGAACAGGAGGACTAGATCCTGGAACTCTAAAGATTGGTTCTAATGTTGCCTTGTCTTTTTATTTGCCAAACTATCAAAACAAGGTACACCAACATAATGGCGATCACAGTGGGACCTTGAGTAAAAACTTTAAACAACACACTTTCTAGGCCCAGTATAACATAAGTAACCTTCTTCAAGCACTACCTAACAAATGGTAATCATGATAGGACTTAATTGAATCAGTGACAAACTAAGTAACCCTTAGGATTCCCGTAAGCCCATATCAAACCTTGAAGGAACCAGTTACCAAGCCATAAGAGTAAACTCTATTTGTTTGAACACCTTAGCTAAGTGAAAAATCAGACTTAGAACACTCTATTAACCTATAAGACCGAAATAACTCAGAAAAACCCAAAAATATTTCAGTTTGGCTTCATAAATAAACATGGTGGTGGAACCATCCAATATCTTACCTTCATAAAAGCTAAAAAGTTTCCACTTGGAAACTCCACTAGCCCCAGTAGGCGTATTACTCATCTAGGTTCCCAGATCTCTTTAGGACTGTGTTAACCAGCCTGAAAGACATTTAGAAGCCTAGTCCCATACTAGATAAGACATCGTGAGAGGTAAAATTCCCAAAAAACAATCCCTAAGACCTCAACCTCTCTCATTTTTGAAAAGCATTCTGGCTTCACACAGGATCAACACTAGATCCCATCCAGACCCAAATCATCCTTTAATCGTTGACAATCCAGAGAGAATTCTGTGGCAGACTTTTGCATCTGGAGAATTAGCTGCTAATTGGAGCCTCTTAAGAACAAATTATGTCCCTGAAAACCTTGTTGTCTTAGAAGATTCATGCTTTGATTTACATCATACAAACAACATCTTTAGAACTAGATCTCAAGGTGATTTAAACCAAACTGATCTTGATATTGTAGATTTGCAACAAAGCTTCAATAGGGAAGCCTCACCTTCCACTCCTCCTTAATCCAAGCTTCTTCATCACTTTAGCCTTTTCCATAACAATTCTGCTCAAAATCAGTTTGTTGGCCCAAGTATTTCTTCCACTCCAATTCATACTACCACTGTGCAAAACACTCCTGTTCATCCCACTTTCCCTTTCGCAAGTCCACCCCTTGTAAATCCACCCTTATTTCCAGCTATGGCAACATGGTATGCCCCATTAGTGTTATCACAACCTCTACTTCCCCTACCAAATGATTACCAATCCAAAATCCCTCATTTCACTGGAAAAGAGTCTACAACAGCTCAGCATCATGTAGATAGGATGGAAGATGCTTTCGATTACATGGAGATAGAAGAAGAAACTTTGAAGATGAGAATCTTCGCCCAAAGTTTAGGAGGAGATGTGAAGAAATGGTTTAAAAAATTACCTCTTAACAGCATAAATGATCTTCCTGCCTTGCATCAAACATTCATCAACAAATGGGAACTCAAAAAGAATCCTCTCCAAATACTAGCAAAGTACAACAGCCTCAAGAGAAATCAAGGGGAGAGCGTTCATGAGTACTCCACTAGGTTCAATAGTGTTTACAATGCTCTTCCACTGCACATGAAATCTCCTCAAGGCATGGCCTTAGTAAGGTATCCCGAAGGCCTTGATGCTGAAATGACTTATCAGTTTAGAAAGAGAGACTACTTCACCTTAGAAGACATGCAGAAAGGAGCTGTGAGCATAGAAGCAAACATAATTGAGAAAAGAAATAGGTTGAGATTAGAGAAGAGGGTAACTTATAAAGATGACCTACTACCTTCAACCTCAACTTCTGACACAAGAATTGACAACCTAGTGAAGGTAATGGAGAGGATGCTTGAGAAGATCAATTTAAATGAGAGAGTGCCACCAAGAGAACCTCAAAATAACCAAAACAGAAATAGAAATCAGAATTATAGAAGAGAAAACAACCAAGATAAGAAAAAAGAAAGTGACCAATAGATTAGACCTCCCTTCCAACAGAACTATGTAGATCAATATGAGGAAGATAGGGAATTGGAAAGATTGGGATAATCTCATGTAAACTTGATTGGATCAGACAGTGGGGATGATGTTTTCCTCAATGAAGAAGAACAAGGTTTCTTCTCTGATCACAGTACAAACACCTATGAAGATTCTGATGACTATAGATTGGGGTTTGAAAATGAAATAATGGAGGTGCACAAACAATATGATCTTAGGATCAAGGGGAACATAGATAATTCAAAGGACAAAAACACTAATTCTGCTATCAAGAAAAACACAGAAACTCAGCCCAAAAGGACAGCAGAAAAAACCAACATTGTGACCAAGAAAATAGACATAAACAAATACAAAGGTGTCCAGCCAAATGTTGAACAGAGTACCCCTAGCACTTCAGCTAGTGGTCCTAATAAAACTATCCCAATTACCAGTCCAAACAAGGTTCAGCAAATCAAAATCGATGAAAATAATTCAATTGAAAAGACAGATGTAAATACGAACAAGTCAATTGTTCCTTTCAGTCTTGAGGGAGAGATTGCTAAGATAAAAATTACCATCCCCCTAGCTGAACTAGTAACCCAAGAGGTGTACAAAAACCAAGTTTTGAAAGCTTTGATCTTAGGAAGTGATACTGGCACCTTAAACTTGACAAATGACAAACCTGAGTTGTTGTTTGGTCCAGAAGTTGAAGGAAAATATCAAGAAGAGGTTGTCCCTCCCTTCTATGTTAGCTTGAACATACACGAGAAAATTTTACACAATGCCATGTTAGATTTAGGAGCTTCACACAATATAATGCCCAAGGTGGTAATGGAAAGCTTAGGCTTAGAGATTACTAAACCATACAAAGATTTGTATTCCTTTGACTCAAGCAGAGTCAAATTTTTGGGTTTAATCAAATATTTATGTGTTAATTTAGCTCAAATTCCCACTAAGAGTCTAGTGATGGACATAGTGGTAGCTGACATTCCCCCTAAGTATGGCATGCTCTTATCAAGATCTTGGGGAGCCAAGCTTCAGGGAAGCCTTCAAATGGACATGTCTTATGCCACCATCCCTATTTTTAACCAAAACAGAAGACTATACAGGGAATCTCACATGAAGTACATGGTGAGCAATATAGACAAACCAAACAACTCTCCAATCTATTCTATTCAATCAAGTTTAGATTCATTTATCTTATGTAACGAAGATGAAATCACTCAGCAAGATAAGGAAAACATGGACCCAATCAGTTCACCAGAACAATCAAGTCTTCCCTCCAATCAAATTCAAAACATTGACAATCAACAACAAGAAGAAAATGAAAATGAGCCAAATATACTTTGGACAATAAACTTTGATGGATCCTGTAATAAAACAAGTGCAGGATCGGGTGTTGGGATTCAAAATATGAATCAGAGTTTTTCATATAAATTAGATTTCCCATGCACTAACAATATTGCTGAGTATGAAGCACTTCTCCTAGGCTTACAATTTCTTAAACAACTAGAAGCCCAGAGGATATCAATATTAGGAGATTCTGAACTTATCATAAGACAAATCAAAGGAGAATACCCAGCTAGAAATCCAAGGTTTAGGGAATACCGGAACACTGCCCTTGATTTATTAAAAACCTTTGAAAGGTATGAACTTATTTTCATTCCTAGAGCACTAAATCATCTAGCAAATGAACTCACCTTCAATGCCAGCAACTGCCAAATACCTGAGATAAATGAACAGTTTAGCGTAAAGGTAAAACATAGACCCGCTGTTCCTGATAACGAATATCACTGGAAAGTGTTTGATTCTGACAAACACATAGATGATTTCTTAAAATCAAAAAACGATTTTGACATGCCAATATCATTAACCAGCCATAAAGAAAATTGTTTATATATTGAACAAATCCCAGAAGTTGAAAGGACATATTATGCTAATATAAATCATTATGAGAACCATTTTGAAGCAGAGATAATTGACAACGTAGACCAAGAAGGCTTGGAAGTTTTACAATGCAAAAATGATAAAATTCCAAGAGGTCTCACACCTTTAGAATACCTTTTTTATTTTAACGATGTAGCCAAATAACCGAGAATGGAGCCTATGGAAACGAATGTAGAAGAGCATAACATAGGCAGTATGGCCGAACCCAAGATGATTAAACTGTCCAGCATTCTCCCAGCCCACATAAAATTGCAATATATAGAGTTGTTCAAAGAGTTTAAAGATGTTTTTGCTTAGGGATACAAAGACCTAAAATCGTATGATACCAGCATCATCCAGCATAAAATCCCTTTGAAGAAAAATCAAAAGCCTTTTAAACAAAAAATAAGGAGAATAAACCCTGTTTTATTACCTTTAGTTAAGGCAGAAATTGAAAAGATGCATGATGCTGGGATCATTGTACCAATTAGATATTCAAAATGGGTATCAAACCTAGTTTCTGTTAGAAAAAAAATAGGGGAAATCAGGCTTTGTATTGACTTCAGAAATTTAAACAGAGCCTCTTTAATACCCCTTACCCAAGATGGACCATATACTTCAAAGGGTGGTTGGTGCAAGAAGGATATCCCCCTTAGATGGGTTCTCAGGTTACAAGCAGGTGTTAGTGCTCCCAAGTGATCAAATCAAAACTGCTTTTACCACACCTTGGGGCACCTTTTTGTATGTCAAAATGCCTTTCGGATTAATGAATGCAGGGGCCACCTTCCAAAGAGTCATGGACATAGCCTTTTTTGAATATATTGGCTATTTCATAATCATTTACCTTGATGACATAACCGTCTTCTCAAAAACTGATAAGGAACATTTGATTCACCTAAGAAAATTTTTTGAGAAGTGTAGGAAATTCAGCTTATCATTGAATCCCAAGAAAACACTCTTTGGTCTCCAAGAAGGTAAACTTCTTGGCCATATAATTTCGGAAGAGGGAATCAAAATAGACCCTACAAGGATAGATGGCATATTACAAATCAGTCATCCAAGAAGCCTCAAAGAGTTGCAATCTTTCATCGGAAAGATTAATTTTCTGAGGAGGTTTATCCCTAATCTTGCTGAGCTATTAAAAAACATTACAAACATGCTTAAGAAAGATGTCGGTGTAAAATGGACTTTACCAGCTAAACAATCATTTGAACTGGTCAAACAAGCTCTTACTCAAACACCAGTCCTGATTAGTCCAGATTTCACCAAAGACTTTTATATCTTTTCTTTTGCATCTGAGCATACAATAGTTGCAGTTTTACTTCAAAAGAATGACTTGGGGCAAGAACAACCAATATATTTCTTTAGTAGGGCCTTAAGAGATGCTCCTCTCAAATATAACATCATGGAGAAGCAAGCCTTAGCATTAGTGAAAGCTTTAAAAGACTTTAGGGTCTATATTTTACACTCTCACATAATTGCTTTTGGTCCACATACTGTTGTCAAGGACATTCTAAGTCAAGACCCTGATGGTAAAAGGGGAAAATGGATTGCAACTATTCTTGAGTATGACTTAGAAATCAGGCCCACCAAATTAGTTAAAGGGCAAGGATTAGCAAAACTTATGGCTGAGTCTAATTTCCAAGCACTAGACATGAATATGGTAGATGTGTTGGAAGAAATAGAAGAATCTACTACTCCTGTTGTTGAAGAAACATTTCTGAATTCTACTTGGTATGCTGACATTATTTATGTGCTTTTATATTTAAATGCTCCTCCTTCTTTGTCTAAAACTAAAGCTAGATTTTTGAAACAAAAAGCTTTCAGTTTTTGCATCTTAGATGGGGTATTATACTGGAAAATTTTTGTTGGAATTTTTCTTAAATTTTTACTTGAAGATAATGCAGGAAAAATCATGAATGAGTTGCATGAAGGAGAATGTGGAGGACACCTCTACTAGAAGGCCACAACAAAAAAAATTCTTAGATCTGGTTACTATTGGCCTACCCTTTTCCCAGACACTCACAAGCTAGTCATGTCTTGCCATAAATGTCAAATTTTTGATGGCAAGAGAAAACTCCTTCCATTACCTTTACATCCTATCAGAGTTGAGGCACCTTTTCAACAATGGGGTTTAGACTTCATTGGAGAAATCCACCCATATTCCTCAGCCCAACATAAGTGGATCCTCACAGCCACTGACTTCTTTACCAAGTGGATAGAAGCTATACCTTCCAGAAATGCCAATGACTCTTTCATTATCAAGTTTCTTGAAACAAATATCCTATCCAGATTTGGTTGTCCCAGAAAAATCATAACAGACAATGTTGCTGCTTTTAAATCTTAAAAAATCGTTGATTTATGTTACAAATACCACATAACCTTGGGCCATTCCACTGCTTACTATCCCCAAGGAAATGGATTAGCTGAATATTCCAAGAAGAGCCTCATCAATATCATTAAAAAATTGTTGGAACAAAATCAGAAATCATGGCACAGTAAACTAGTTCATGCCTTATGGGCTGATAGGTTAAATACAAAGAAATCAATAAATATGTCCCCCTATCATCTAGTTTATGGCATGGATGCAATATTTCCCACATCATTAGGAGTGCCAGTCATGAAACTCCTTCAAGAAGTGCAGGTGGAAGAGAATGATATGCAGAGGAGAATAAATCAAACCATCCATTTACAACAGACCAGAGAAGAAGTTTATGAGAGAACAAGTACTCAAGTATCGTGGTTGTTTGCTTAAGTACATCCAAGACGAAATGGAGTTCCTAGACATCTCCTCACTTGGTGCTGCCTATCGATATGTTGTTAATATCAAGCAAAAGTTTAAATAGAATAAGTGGTACTTTGGATCTACGAATCTGAAGCAAGGAAAAGCCCCCCCCAAACCATAGAGCAAAGGACATAGCCAAGGTAGGGCGACCCAGGACAACCCATCAAAGCCCCAAGTAAAAAATCACCACAAAGAAAAAGTAGGACACAAAAAAGTTTTTTGAGTGTCATAAGATATCCACTCACAACATGAGTGAGTGTTGAGCAAACTAGTCACTGGTGGCCAAGTTGAAGGCTTCCGAATCAGATGCATGCTCCGACTCTAAGTCAGAACCTGATAAGGGGAATGAAAAATGGAATAAAATTATTGATGTGGAGCCCAATGCCACCATTTCCACCACCAAGATCCAAAAGAATGAGCCCGAAGATCCATAGGAGGGGGAGTGTATCTTCCACTCACAGATGTGGGTGAAGGGTTGTCTGTTGAAATTCATTGTTGAGATTGGGAGCCAAACTAACCTCATTTCATCAGAGGTTGTGAAGCAGCTAGGCCTACCAACCGCAGCACACCCATAACCATACACCATCGGGTGGCTTCACCAAGTGCAAGATCTTTTTTTCAGCCAACAATGCTGCCTCCCCTACAACATCAAGCCCTTCACAGATGAGGTACTCTGTGATGTTTCTCCTATTAAAATTTGTGATGTAATATTAGGCCAACCATACTTGTGGAAGTGACATTCTGTGTATGAATCTAGGCGTCAGACTGTTATTATTAATTTTGGAAATAAGTTGTAGAGGATACCAAAGGTAGCACCACCTACTGCCATCTCTCTGATCATTGCGAAGCAATGCAGTAAGTTCATCTCCCATACCGGGAAATTTTTTTTCCTTATGATTAAACTTGAGGGATAGAAGAAGATTGTGGCCATGACTTCCAGATAGGGCTCCTCTGCATGGCACCAGTAGATCGAAAAGGTCATGGAGGAGTACAAGCACATATTCACCTCACCTGCAGGGGTACCTCTACATTGTTAGGTCAAGCACTCCATCGATGTGACCCCTGGTGCGTCGCTACCCAATGGACCGATCTATCGACGCTATGTTCTGGAGAACAATCAAATCAAGAGGAAGATTCAAGAGGTGTGGCAGAAAGGGAACATTAGGCCAATTTCATCGCTTTGTGGGAGCCCGATCCTGTTGGTACAAAATAAGGACGAGACCTAGAGACTTTTTATTGACTATCAGGCGCTGAACAAGATCACTGTTTGGAATAGGTATCCGATCCCACGGATTGATGACTTGTTGGAACAACTCAAGGGGGGAAAATATTTTAGCAAGATTGACTTGAAGTTCGGTTATCACCAGGTTTCAATCGAACTCTCTGATGTGTGGAAGTCTACCTTCAAATCCAAGGTGGACCTTTTTGAATGGTGGGTCATGCTTTTCAGGTTGAAGAATTCCCCCGCAAACTTCATGAGGTTGATGGATGAAATCTTGAAAACCTTAAAAATATTATTGATTGTGGTGTATTTGGATGACATCTTGATCTTCAGCCAGAAGTGGGAAGAGAAACTCCACCACATTCGACAGGTCCTCGAAACACTACGACAATACAAGTTGTGTTCCAATTTGGAGAAATGCGCTTTTGGCATGACCTAGGTGAAAAATATGGGTTACATCATTGAAGAGCAGGGTGTGAATGTGGACACAACCAAGCTACATTTCATTTGAGATTGGCCAACCCCAACCACTTTAATAGAGCTCTGCAACTTTCTGGGTAGTTCCAACTTCTACACTGGTTCATGTTGGGTTTCTCTCATATCACTTAGCCTTTGAGTCAAGTCACCATGGGAGAAGAAAAATAAAAGCTCTTTTCATCTAAATCCCAACAAAATTCATTCATTGAGTTGAAGCATCAGATCTGCTCTGCACCAGTGCTAACATTTCCAAACCTGCAAAAACCATTTGAGATCGAGAGAGATGCCTCTGACTATGCTATTGGCACAGTTATTACTCAACAGGGGAGTCTAGTGGCATATCACAGTGAGACACTTTCATACACAATTTTAAAGTATCCCACCTATGAAAAAGAGATGTATTCCATTGTGTAGACATACTGACAATGGAATCATTACATTATAGGGAAAGAAACGACCATCCACATAGACCATCGATCCCTCTAGTTCATACAGACACAAGGGAAGTTGTAGAGCAATCTGCATTTGGAATGTCCCACATACCTGCAACAATTCCATTTAAAAATTAAGTAACAGAAGGGAAGCACCAACAATGTTGCAGACTACCTAGCAGACCACCGATCATGGCACTAAACACTATGCTCGAATCTTGTCGGTATGAGACTTTGGGGTGGTGACATCTTTACAAAAGCATTCCATAATTTGGAAACACATACCTGACACTCCTGAAAGGCAAGCAAGTTCCAAGTTTTCACCTCCAAGATGCACTGTTATGCCACCTAGGACACGTATGTTTTCTTTCAAGCGAGTGTGCCAAGATGATTTTGGAAGCACACTATATTTAAGTCGCTATACATTTCAGGGCAGAGAAAACAGTGGTATTACTACAAAAATATTTCTATTGGGCGAACCTTCGATATGATGTTGGGATATACATCACATCCTGCACTTCCCGCGCCATTTCCAAATTGAACATCAAGAAGCAAGGCCTATATACTCTTCTTCCTAGCCCTAGTAGACCTTGTGAATCCATATCTATGGATTACATGTCAGACCTTCCTTCTATGAAGCATGGAAACGACTTTGTTTTTGTGGTCTTCGACATATTCTCTAATATGGCCATTCTGGCAGCCTCCAAGAAGAGTCTCACAACATAAACCACTACTAAATTGTTCTTTGAATGAGTGTGGGTGCACTTTGGGATCCCAAAATCCATTATCTTAGATCGAGACAACAAGTTCCTAAGTACATTTTGGTTAAGTATTTGGTTGATGTTGTATACCACGCTCACTAGGTCCATGACTTTCCACCCCCAAACTGATGGCCAAATAGAGGTTTTCAACATGATGATCATACACATTTTTCACATGTACAACTCGAAGCATCATTGCACATGGAATGAAAGCCTCCCCTATGTCTGGCACAACTATAATCGAGCTCTCCATAGCTCAATTGGCCACAATATTTTTTAGGCAGGGTTGGGATTCCAACGACTATGTCCCATTTATGTGACCATACCATTTGTAGTTACTCAAGAAGATTCGGCTCATGTCCAATCCGAAGCTGACATGGTGAAAAAATTTATTGAGTGCATTCAACATGTCCGAAAATTTGTCCTTGACATATTGGAAAGAGCCAATGCTAAGTACAAGCAACGACATGATCAACATTGGTTTCCACACAAGTTCCAGGTGGGCGACAAAGTGTGGCTAAATTTTTAGAAAGAGTGCTTCGCTGGACCTCACCGCAATAATCGCTCACTCCAATATGGGCCATACACCATCACCAAGGCTGTAGGAGACAATGAATTCGAGCTTAGAATTCCACCATTCCTTGGTCTGCACCCAATGTTCAATGTGGATCGCCTCTGGCCAAAATTTCCACCATTAATGGACACATCCGATATTGCATAAAAACTCACACCCACAAAGTTAAACCCGAAATGCATAGAATATTCCACAACTGATTGGATAATGGACACACATATCAAGAACACCCACCAATAGAGGATCAAACTATATCGAGTTATCAAAGCAGATCAACTCCTTTACCATGGCAAGTGGTTCACCAGGGACCAAGTTCAATAGATATTTCCTCACCTCATGGAGGCTCTGCAGGTAATGGGCACCATTGCTTCCTAAGGGGGGAGGAATGATCCAGGTGGATATTGGTGGCCACCCACCTATTCCACCTAGACCTCTATTCATTTTCATCAGTTTCCTTGTTTATAGCAACATTTACTATTTTTAGCAGTTTTTCATGTCCTGAACTTCTGGATTAGTTTTGACCCCCTAAACAACGTTTTTTTGAGGTACACAACAACCACATAGGCATAGGCAGGGGATTATAAAATAAATTATAATACTCAGAGAGATATTTCCGACAAGGTATCATACATGCCAAACAAAGATAATATTACCAAGTTACAACCCTGGGAAGTTGGCTGCCCAACTAACCCCAACAAGGCCCCCAAACTCTTGGCGTTCCATCTCCCAAGGTTAGGGTTTTGATTGTTTAGGGTTTTACCTTGTTTTAAAACTATAAAAAGGTCCTTGAGCCTCATTTTAACATAGCTCATAGGCATGTAGCTCCCACATCTCTTCCTAGAGATAAGTTACCATTGCCCGAGCTAGTTTATTTCCATTATGTATGTAAGAATATTTCAGTTCTTTGATATTAATGAAATTAAGTTTTATTTCTACTGCGCTTATGTGTTTATGTTTATATCTGTATTCTATTATGTTCCTGCATAAGTTTGGATTAGTCCTGCTCGCGATAATTTTATCTTGTTCTCGACGCTTCAATCACATTCTCTCTAAGACCATCTTTGGTTTTTGGTTTTCATCTCACATTTTGGTTTTCATATTTGATCTAGTTAAACCACAAAATTTTTTAGTGTTGTTTCCGGGGATAAGTTCATCTTGTTCTCGATGCTTTGACGACATCCTCTTGCTCACAACATTTTTTATCCTTCATTCAATCTGACAACGCCACAACATTTTCTGGCACCAGTGTGTAATATTTTCAGCCTTAGTCTCATTCATATTTTTCAATCCACACATTTTTGGCACCTATACATTTGGTTTATTTTGTTTTTTGGGTGGTGACTCCACTTATTCATCCATTCAAAAGAGCTTATACTAGAAGAAATCCCAGTAGCTTGGTTAACCCCGCTCCTAATCCTGAAAATTCTTTTTGAGCTCAGTTAAACAAATTACATTATAGTAAGCATTTAATATTTCTCATACAGGAAGACCTCCCCGATATCCATTTGATTTTCCCTGACATGGGAATCGTCTATTCTTGGTTCTTGAATAACTTTTTAGTTTTCGCCTTTTGGATTTTAGAGTCAGATTTGTGTCCAAGTGGCGACTCCACTTCTTTAATTTTTTGCAAGAATTTTTGCTATAATATTGCTTCTTGTAGACTTATTATATTTCTTGAACAATGGCATCTCTCTCACATCCATTAGATCCTTTTCCCCTTAAGTAAGTCATAATGATTAAGAGATTGAAGACAGATCTGTGGGGATTACGGCTAAGATGGATTATCAAAAGCCTAATCCCCATTTTAAAACACAGTTTAAAGGTAAATCATAAAGGTTCATCAGACAAAGCCTCCATCGCCACATCTGAGGCAAATTGATTCCTCCCAGCTACCACAGTGCCACCTGTGCCTCAAAGCATTCAAACAAAGGCCGAAGTTATTGATCAAGATCAGGTATTTTCCTCAGCGCAGCCAGAGAAGTTAATTCTGAAAATACATCTAATGACAAAATATCAGCAGAGTTACTTTAACACAACACTGAGCCTCAAAAGTCAAGAAGAGCTCCCACCGAGCTAAAATCTTAAATGAAAATTATTTAATACAGAGGACACCTATGTAAGCTTCTTCATCGAGCCCCCCAAAGGCCGAGAAGCCATTTAGTCTGTATTAATTATCTTTAGAAATATTTTATCAGATCTCACCTCCTCATTCTTCTATAAATACTACTGCAGAAGATGAGAGAGTGGTTGGTTGGTTGATCACTAGTTGTAATACTGAAACTCTCTGAAATAATACATAGTCAATTGAAGTTGAAGAAAAATCTGAAGTCTTGGAAGCCTTGATGATGTTGTTGCATGCTTGTTTCTGAGAAGGCTCTATCATTGGATCCACGAGCTTGGCTGTTGGTGAAGTATTCTGAACTGTTTAATGTTTTCTCCTGTTTTCATTCTGTTCCATAATTTCTTACTATAGTAGGTTGAAAGTTTTAGGCTAAGAAATGACTCCTGGAAGCACCTTAGACCTGATCATCCTTCACTGTTTCATGTTTTCTTCTGATGAGGTATTTTAGAGTCTTTAATCTCTCTCTTTAGTCCTCATGCTTGTTTATTTCTATGATATTTTGAATAAGTTGGTTTCGGCATGATATATGGTTCTCCCTGCTTGTCTGCTGCCACTTAAAGGCTGTTAATGAAGTCTCCCTTTGAATTATTTCTATTTATAGTAAGCCAAGGAGGTCTATTCTGATCTTGCCCTTTGTCCTTGCTTAAAAAGTTGTCTTAAAGGTCTTTTGTAGTTGTAATCATAGATGTGTTAGGTGTTCCCTCTTCTATGACTGCAATTATCAGTGAATCTTTTATGTTTTCTAAGTCATTTGAAATAAAATCTTTGAGGAAATAGGGTGTTCCCCGAATCTTAGATTTCATTTTAAAAAGTTGTTTTGAAATCATTATTTTCTTAAAGGTGTGATTTGTAGAATTCATTGTTAGCCCTGTCTATCAAATAGCTCTTTATTGTTCAAATTGTGTTTTCAAATTCCCGTTGTTGAGAAGTAAACTTCTCTTTCCAAATCATTGATGTCCATCTCATTCCAAAAACCAAAGGATCCTGTGTCCAAGTTAGATTTGCCCTCTCATATCCCATATCCATTGATAAGTTTGTCATGACCTCTTTTTTATTCCATTTCCCAATGAAGCTACTACTTCCTCTTTCTACCTACCTTTCCTAGATCTTTCATATTCTGCTGTATCAATTCAACCAAACAAATAATCAAACACCTGCACTTAATAACTAGTCTAAAAACAATAATCCAAGCACACAAGATAAACCTTTGCAAACAAACATTTGAGATATCCCTCTCTGAGAACAGGAGGACTAGATCCTGTAACTCTAAAGATTGGTTCTGATGTTGCCTTGTCTTTTGATTTTCCAAACTATCAAAACAAGGTACACCAACATAATGGAAATCACAGTGGGACCTTGAGTAAAAACTTTAAACAACACACTTTCTAGGCCCAGTATAACATAAGTAACCTTCTTCAAGCACTACCTAACAAATAGTAATCATGATAGGACTTAATTGAATCAGTAACAAACTAAGTAACCCTTAGGATTCTCGTAAGCCCTTATCAAACCTTGAAGGAACCAGTTACCAAGCCAGAAGAGTAAACTTTGTTTGTTTGAACACCTTAGCTAAGTGAAAAATCAGACTTAGAACACTCTCTTAACCTATAAGACCGAAATAACTCAGAAAAACCCAAAAATATTTCAGTTTGGCTTCACAAATAAACATGGTGGTGGAACCATCCAATATCTTACCTTCATAAAAGCTAAAAAGTTTCCACCTGGCAACTCCACTAGCCCCAGTAGGCCTATTACTCATCTAGGTTCCCAGATCTCTTTAGGACTGTGTTAACCAGCCTAAAAGACGTTTAGAAGCCTAGTCCCATACTAGATAAGACATCGTGAGAGGTAAAATTCCCAAAAAACAGTCCCTAAGACCTCAACCTCTCTCATTTTTGAAAAGCAGTCTGGCTTCACATAGGATCAACACTAGATCCCATCTAGACCCAAATCATCCTCTAATCGTTGACAATCCAGAGATAATTTTTTGGCAGACTTTTGCATCTGGAGAATCAGCTGCTAATTGGAGCCTCTTAAGAACAAATTCTGTCCCTGAAAACCTTGTTGTCTTAGAATATTCACGCTTTGATTTACATCATACAAAGAAAATATTTAGAACTAGATCTGAAGGTGATTTAAACCAAACTGATCTTGATATTGCAGATTTGCAACAAAGCTTCAATAGGGAAGCCTCACCTTCCACTCCTCCTGAATCCCAGCTTCTTCATCACTTTAGCCTTTTCCATAACAATTCTGCTCAAAATCAGTTTGCTGGCCCAAGTATTCTTCCACTCCAATTCATACTACCACTGTGCAAAACACTCATGTTCATCCCACTTTCCCTTTCGCAAGCCCACCCCTTGTAAATCCACCCTTATTTCCAACTATGGAAACATGGTATTCCCCACTAGTGTTATCACAACCTCTACTTCCCCTACCAAATGATTACCAATCCAAAATCCCTCATTTCATTGGAAAAGAGTCTACAACAGCTCAACATCATGTAGATAGGATGGAAGATGCTTTCGATTACATGGAGATGGAAGAAGAAACTTTGAAGATGAGAATCTTCGCCCAAATTTTAGGAGGAGATGTGAAGAAATGGTTTAAAAACTTACCTCCTAACAGCATAAATGATCTTCCTACCTTGCATCAAACATTCATCAACAAATGGGAACTCAAAAAAGAATCCTCTCCAAATACTAGCAGAGTACAGCAGCCTCAAGAGAAATCAAGGGGAGAGTGTTCATGAGTACTCCACTAGGTTCAATAGTGTTTACAATGCTCTTCCACCGCACATGAAACCTCCTCAAGGCATGGCCTTAGTAAGGTGTCCCGAAGGCCTTGATGCTGAAATGACTTATCAGTTAAGAAAGAGAGACTACTTAACCTTAGAAGACATGCAGAAAGGAGCTGTGAGCGTAGAAGCAAATATAATTGAGAAAAGAAATAGGTTGAGATTAGAGAAGAGGGTAACTTATAAAGATGACCTACTACATTCAACCTCAACTTCTGACACAAGAATTGAAAACCTAGTGAAGGTAATGGAGAGGATGCTTGAGAAGATAAATTTAAATGAGAGAGTGCCACCAAGAGAACCTCAAAATAACCAAAACAGAAATAGAAATCAGAATTATAGAAGAGAAAACAATCAAGATAAGAAAAAAGAAAGTGACCAACAGATTAGACCTCCCTTCCAACAGAACTATGTAGATCAATGAGGAAGATAGGGAGTTGGAAAGATTGGGAGAATCTCATGTAAACTTGATTGGATCAGACAGTGGGGATGATGTTTCCCTCACTGAAGAAGAACAAGGTTTCTTCTATGATCACAGTACAAACACCTATGAAGATTCCAATGACTATAGATTGGGGTTTGAAAATGCAATAATGGAGGTGCACAAACAATATGATCTTAGGAGCAAGGGGAACATAGATAATTCAAAGGACAAAAACACTAATTCTGCTATTAAGAAAAACACAGAAACTTAGCTCAAAAGGACAGCAGGAAAAACCAACATTGTGACCAAGAAACCAGACATAAACAAAGACAAAGGTGTCCAGCCAAATTTTGAACAGAGTACCCCTAGCACTTCAGCTAGTGGTCCTAATAAAACTATCCCAATTACCAGTCCAAACAAGGTTCAGCAAATCAAAATCGCTGAAAATAATTCAATTGAAAAGACAGATGTAAATACGAACAAGTCAATTTTTCCTTTTAGTCTTGAGGGAGAGATTGCTAAGATAAAAATTACCATCCCCCTAGCTGAACTAGTAACCCAAGAGGTGTACAAAAACCAAGTTTTGAAAGCTTTGAACTTAGGAAGTGATACTGACACCTTAAACTTGACAGATGACAAACCTGAGTTGTTGTTTGGTCCAGAAGTTGAAGGAAAATATCAAGAAGGGGTTGTCCCTCCCTTCTATGTTAGCTTGAACATACATGAGAAAATTTTACACAATGCCATGTTAGATTCAGGAGCTTCACACAATCTAATGCCCAAGGTGGTAATGGAAAGCTTAGGCTTAGAGATTACTAAACCATACAAAGATTTGTATTCCTTTGACTCAAGCAGAGTCAAATGTTTGGGTTTAATCAAAGATTTATGTGTTAATTTAGCTCAAATTCCTGCTAAGAGTCTAGTGATGGACATAGTGGTAGCTGACATTCCCCCTAATTATGGCATGCTCTTATCAAGATCTTGGGGACCCAAGCTTCAGGGAAGCCTTCAAATGGACATGTCTTATGCCACCATCCCTGTTTTTAACCAAAACAGAAGACTATACAGGGAAGCTCACATAAAGTACATGGTGAGAAATATAGACAAACCAAACAAATCTCCAATCTATTCTATTCAATCAAGTTTAGATTCCTTTATCTTATGTAACGAAGATGAAATCACTCAGCAAGATAAGAAAAACATAGACCCAATCAGTTCACCAGAACAATCAAGTCTTCCCTCCAGTCAAATTCAAAACATTGACAATCAACAGTAATAAGAAAATGAAAATCAGCCAAATATACTTTGGACAATAAAATTTTATGGATCCTTTAATAAAACAAGTGCAGGGGTAGGTGTTTGGATTCAAAATACGAATCAGAGTTCTTCATATAAATTAGATTTCCCATGCACTAATAATATTTCTGAGTATAAAGCAGTTCTCCTAGGCTTACAATTTCTTAAACAACAAGAAGCCCAGAGGATATCAATCTTAGGAGATTCTGAACTTATCATAAGACAAATCAAAGGAGAATACTCAGCTAGAAATCCAAGGCTTAGGGAATACCGAAACGCTGCCCTTGATTTATTAAAAACTTTTGAAAAATATGAACTTATTTTCATTCCTAGAGCACTAAATCATCTAGCAAATGAACTCGCCTTCAATGCCAGCAACTGCCAAATACTTGAGATAAATGAACAACTTAGCATAAAGGTAAAACACAGACCTGTTATTCCTGATAACGAAGATCATTGGAAAGTGTTTGATTCTGACAAACACATAGATGATTTCTTAAAATCAGAAAACGTTTTTGACATGCCAATATCAGAAACCAGCCATAAAGAAAACTTTTTATATATTGAACAAATCCCAGAAGTTGAAAGGACATATTCTGCTGATATAAATCATTATGAGAACCCTTTTGAAGCAGAGATAATTGAAAACGTAGACCAAGAAGACTTGGAAGTTTTACAATGCAAAAATGATAAAATTCCAAGAGGTCTCACACCTTTAGAACACCTTTTTTATTTTAACGATGTAGCCAAGGAACCGAGAATGGAGCCTGTGGAAACGAATGTAGAAGAGCATAACATAGGCAGTCTAGCCGAACCCAAGATGATTAAACTGTCCAGCACTCTCCCAGCTCACATAAAATTGCAATATATAGAGATGATCAAAGAGTTTAAAGATGTTTTTTCTTGGGGATACAAAGACCTAAAATCGTATGATACCGACATCATCGAGCATAAAATCTGTTTAAAGGAAAATCAAAAGCCTTTTAAACAAAAAATAAGGAGAATAAACCCTGTTTTATTACCTTTAGTTAAGGCAGAAATTGAAAAGATGCATGATGCTGGGATCATTGTACCAATTAGATATTCAGAATGGGTATCAAACCTAGTTTCTGTTAGAAAGAAAACAGGGGAAATCAAGCTCTATATTGACTTCAGAAATTTAAACAGAGCCTCTTTAAAAGAAAACTACCCCTTACCCATGATGGACCATATACTTCAAAGGGTGGTTGGGTCAAGAAGGATATCCCTCTTAGATGGGTTCTTGGGTTACAACTAGGTGTTAGTGCTTCCAAGTGATCAAATCAAAACTGCTTTCACCACACCTTGGGGCACCTTTATGTATGTCAAAATGCCTTTCGGATTAATGAATGCAGGGGCCAACTTCCAAAGAGCCATGGAAATAGCCTTTTCTGAAGATATTGGCTATTTCATAATCATTTACCTTGATGACATAACCGTTTTCTCAAAAACTGATAAGGAAATTTTGATTCACCTGAGAAAAGTTTTTGAGAAGTGTAGGAAATTCGGCGTATCATTGAATCCCAAGAAAACACTCTTTGATCTCCAAGAAGGTAAACTTCTTGGACATATAATTTCGGAAGAGGGAATCAAAATAGACCCTACAAGGATATATGGCATATTACAAATCAGTCATCCAAGAAGCCTCAAAGAGTTGCAATATTTCATCAGAAAGATTAATTTTCTGAGGAGGTTTATCCCTAATCTTGTTGAGCTATTAAAAAACATTACAAAAATTCTTAAGAAAGATGTTGGTGTAAAATGGACTTTACCAGCTAAACAATCATTCGAACTGGTCAAACAAGCTCTTACTCAAACACCAGTCCTGATTAGTCCAGATTTCACCAAAGACTTTTATATCTTTTCTTTTGCATCTGAGCATACAATAGCTGCAGTATTACTTCAAAAGAATGACTTGGGGCAAGAACAACCAATATCTTTCTTTAGTAGGGCCTTAAGAGATGCTCCTCTCAAATATAACATCATGGAGAAGAAAGCCTTAGCATTAGTGAAAGCATTAAAAGACTTTAGGGTCTATATTTTACACTCTCACATAATTGCTTTTGTTCCACATACTGTTGTCAAGGACATTCTAAGTCAAAACCCTGATGGTAAAAGGGGAAAATGGATTGCAACTATTCTTGAGTATGACTTATAAATCAGTCCCACAAAATTAGTTAAAGGGAAAGGATTAGCAAAACTTATGGCTGAGTCTAATTTCCAAGCACTAGACATGAATATGGTAGATGTGTTGGAAGAAATAGAAGAATCTACTGCTCCTGTTGTTGAAGAAAAAATTTTGAATTCTCCTTGGTATGCTGACATTATTTATGTGCTTTTATATTTAAATGCTCCTCCTTCTTTTTCTAAAACTAAAGCTAGATTTTTGAAACGAAAAGCTTTCAGTTTTTGCATCTTAGATGGGGTATTATACTGGAAAAATGTTGTTGGAATTTTTCTTAAATGTTTACTTGAAGATGATGCAGGAAAAATCATGCATGAGTTGCATGACAGAGAATGTGGAGGACACCTCTACTAGAAGGCCACAGCAAACAAAATCCTTAGATCTGGTTACTATTGGCCTACCCTTTTCCCAGACACTCAGAAGCTAGTCATGTCTTGCCATAAATGTCAAATTTTTGATGGCAAGAGAAAACTCCTTCCATTACCTTTACATCCTATCAGAGTTGAGGCACCTTTTCAACAATGGGGTTTAGACTTCATTGGAGAAATCGACCCATATTCCTCAGCCCAACATAAGTGGATCCTAACAACCATTGACTTCTTTACCAAGTGGATAGAAGCTATACCTTCCAGAAATTCCAATGACTCTTTCATTATCAATTTTCTTGAAACAAATATCCTATCCAGATTTGGTTGTCCCAGAAAAATCATAACAGACAATGCTGTTGCTTTTAAATTTGAAAAAATGGTTGATTTCTGTTACAAATACCACATAACCTTGGGCCATTCCACTGCTTACTATCCCCAAGGAAATGGATTAGTTGAATCTTCCAAGAAGAGCCTCATCAATATCATTAAAAAATTGTTGGAACAAAATCAGAAATCATGGCACAGTAAACTAGTTCATGCCTTATGGGCTGATAGGTTAACTACAAAGAAATCAATAAATATGTCCCCCTATCATCTATTTTATGGCATGGATGCAGTCTTTCCCACATCATTAGGAGTGCCAGTCATGAAGCTCCTTCAAGAAGTGCAGGTGGAAGAGAATGATATGCAGAGGAGAATAAATCAAACCATCCATTTACAGCAGACCAGAGAAGAAGTTTATGAGAGAAAAAGTACTCAAGTATCGTGGTTGTTTGCTTAAGTACATCCAAGACGAAATGGAGTTCCTAGACATCTCCTCGCTTGGTGCTGCCTATCGATATGTTGTTAATATCGAGCAAAAGTTTAAATAGAATAAGTGGTACTTTGGATCTACGAATCTGAAGCAAGGAAAAGGCCCCCCCAAACCATAGAACAAAGGACATAGCCAAGGCAGGGCGACCCAGGAAAACCCATCAAAGCCCCAAGTAAAAAAACACCACAAAGAAAAAGTAGGACACAAAAAAGTTGTTTGAGTGTCATAAGAGATCCACTCACAACATGAGTGAGTGTCGAGAAAACTAGTCACTGGTGGCCAAGTTGAAGGCTTCCGAATCAGATGCATGCTCCGACTCTAAGTTAGAACTTGATAAGGGGAATGAAAAATGGAATAAAATTATTGATGTGGAGCCCAATGCCACCATTTCCACCACCAAGATCCAAAAGAATGAGCCCGAAGATCCATAGGAGGGGGAGTGTATCTTCCACTCACAGATGTGGGTGAAGGGTTGTCTGCTGAAATTAATTGTTGAGATCGGGAGCCAAACTAACCTCATTTCATCAGAGGTTGTGAAGCAGCTAGGCCTACCAACCACAGCACACCCATAACCATACACCATCGGGTGGCTTCACCAAGTGCAAGATCTTTTTTTCAGCCAACAATGCTGCCTCCCCTACAACATCAAGCCCTTCACAGATGAGGTACTCTGTGATGTTGCTCCTATTAAAGTTTGTGATGTAATATTAGGCCAACCATACTTGTGGAAGTGACATTCTGTGTATGAATCTAGGCGTCAGACTGTTATTATTAATTTTGGAAATAAGTTGTAGAGGATACCAAAGGTAGCACCACCTACCGCCATCTCTCTGATCATTACGAAGCAATGCAGTAAGTTCATCTCCCATACCGGGAAATTTGTTTTCCTTATGATTAACCTTCAGGGCTAGAAGAAGATTGTGGCCATGACTTCTAGATAGGGCTCCTCTGCATGGCACCAGTAGATAGAAAAGGTCGTGGAGGAGTACAAGCACATCTTCACCTCACCTGCAGGGGTACCTCTACATTGTTAGGTCAAGCACTCCATCGATGTGACCCCTGGTGTGTCACTACCCAATGGAATGATCTATCGATGCTATGTTCTGGAGAACAATCAAATCAAGAGGAAGATTCAAGAGCTGTGGCAGAAAGGGAACATTAGGCCAATTTCATCGCTTTGTGGGAGCCCGATCCTGTTGGTACAAAATAAGGAAGAGACCTAGAGACTTTTTATTGACTATCAGGCACTGAACAAGATCACTGTTTGGAATAGGTATCCGATCCCACGGATTGATAACTTGTTGGACCAACTCAAGGGGGGAAAATATTTTAGCAAGATTGACTTGAATTTCGGTTATCACCAGGTGTCAATCAAACTCTATGATGTGTGGAAGTCTACCTTCAAATCCAAGGTGGAACTTTTTGAATGGTTGGTCATGCTTTTCAGGTAGAAGAATTCCCCCGCAAACTTCATGAGGTTGATGGATGAAATCTTGAAAACCTTAAAAATATTATTTATTGTGGTGTATTTGGATGACATCTTGATCTTCAGCCAGAAGTGGGAAGAGAAACTCCACCACATTCGACAGGTCCTCAAAACACTACGACAATACAAGTTATGTTCCAATTTGGAGAAATGCGCTTTTGGCATGACCTAGGTGAAATATATGGGTTACATCATTGAAGATCAGGGTGTGAATGTGGACACAACCAAGCTACATTTCATTTGAGATTGGCCAACCCCAACCACTTTAATAGAGCTCTGCAACTTTCTGGGTAGTTCCAACTTCTACACTAGTTCATGTTGGGTTTCTCTCATATCACTCAGCCTTTGAGTCAAGTCACCAAGGGAGAAGAAAAATAAAATCTCTTTTCGTCTAAATCCCAAAAAAATGCATTCATTGAGTTGAAGCATCAGATCTGCTCTGCACCAGTGCTCACATTTCCAAACCTGCAAAAACCATTTGAGATCGAGACAGATGCCTCTGACTATGCTATTGGCACAGTTCTTACTCAACAGGGGAGTCTAGTGGCATATCAAAGTGAGAAACTTTCATACACAATTTTAAAGTATCCCACCTATGAAAAAGAGATGTATTCCATTGTGTAGACATACCGACAATGGAATCATTACATTATAGGGAAAGAAACGACCATCCACATAGACCACCAATCCCTCTAGTTCATACAGACACAAGGGAAGTTGTAGAGCGATCTCCATTAGGAATGTCCCACATACCTGCAACAATTCCATTTAAACATTAAGTACAAGAAGGGAAGCACCAACAATGTTGGAGACTGCCTAGCAGACCACCGATCATGGCGCTAACCACTATGCTCGAATCTTGTGGGTACGAGACTTCGGGGTGGCAACATATTTAAAAAAGTGTTCCATAATTTGGAAACACATACCTGACACTCCTGAAAGGCAAGCAAGTTCCAAGTTTTCACCTCTAAGATGCACTGTTATGCCACCTAGGACACGTATGTTTTCTTTCAAGCGAGTGTGCCAAGATGATTTTGGAAGCACACTATATTTAAGTCACTATACATTTCAGGGCGGAGAAAACAGTGGTAGTACTACAAAAATATTTCTATTGGGTGAACCTTCGACATGATGTTGGGATATACATCACATCCTGCACTTCCCACGCCATTTCCAAACTGAACATCAAGAATCAAAGCCTATATACTCTTCTTCCTACCCCTAGTAGACCTTGTGAATCCATATCTATGGATTACATGTCAGACCTTCCTTCTATGAAGCATGGAAATGACTTTGTTTTTGTGGTCATCGACATATTCTCTAATATGGCCATTCTGGTGGCTTCCAAGAAGAGTCTCACAACATAAACCACTACTAAATTGTTCTTTGAATGAGTGTGGGTGCACTTTGGGATCCAAAAATCCATTATCTTAGATCGAGACAACAAGTTCCTAAGTACATATTGGTTAAATATTTGGTTGATGTTGTATACCACGCTCACTAAGTCCATGACTTTCCACCCCCAAACTGATGGCCAAATAGAGGTCATCAACATGATGATCATACACATTTTTCACATGTACGACTCGAAGCATCATTTCACATGGAATGAAAGCCTCCCCTATGTCTGGCACAACTATAATCGAGCTCTCCATAGCTTAATTGGCCACAAAATTTTTTAGGCAGGGTTGGGATTCCAACGACTATGTCCCATTTATGTGACCATACCATTTGTAGTTACTCAAGAAGATTCAGCTCATGTCCAATCCGAAGATGACATGGTGAAAAACTTTATTGAGTCCATTCAACATGTCCGAAAATTGGTCCATGACATATTGGAAAGAGCCAATGCTAAGTACAAGCAACGACATGATCAACATTGGGTGCCACACAATTTCCAGGTGGGCGACAAAGTGTGGCTACATTTTTAGAAAGAGTGCCTCGCTGGACCTCACCGCAATAATCACTCACTCCAATATGGACCATACACCATCACCAAGGCTGTAGGAGACAATGAATTCGAGCTTAGAATTCCACCATTCCTTGGTCTGCACCCAATGTTCAATGTGGATCGCCTCTGGCCAAAATTTCCACCATTAATGGACACATCCGATATTGCATAAAAACTCACACCCACAAAGTTAAACCCGAAATGCATAGAATATTCCATAATTGATTGGATAATGGACACACATATCAAGAACACCCACCAATAGAGGATCAAACTATATCGAGTTATCAAAGAAGATCAACTCCTTCACCATGGCAAGTGGTTCACCAGGGACCAAGTTCAATAGATATTTCCTCACCTCATGGAGGCTCTGCAGGTAATGGGGACCATTGCTTCCTAAGGGGGGAGGAATGATCCAGGTGGATATTGGTGGCCACCCACCTATTCCACCTAGACCTCTAGTCATTTTCATCAGTTTCCTTTTTATAGCAACATTTACTATTTTTAGCAGTTTTTCATGTCCTGAACTTCTGGATTAGTTTTGACCCCCTAAACAACGTTTTTTTGAGGTACCCAACAACCACATAGCCATAGGCAGGGGCTTATAAAATAAATTATATTACTCAGAGAGATATTTTCGACAAGGTATCATACATGCCAAACAAAGATAATATTACCAAGTTACGACCCTGGGAAGTTGGCTGCCCAACTAACTCCAACGAGGCCCCCAAACTCTTGGCGTTCCATCTCCCAGGGTTAGGGTTTTGATTGTTTAGGGTTTTATCTTGTTTTAAAACTATAAAAAGGTCCTTGAGCCTCATTTTAACATAGTTCATAGGCATGTAGCTCCCACATCTCTTCCTAGAGATAAGTTACCATTGCCCGAGCTAGTTTATTTCCATTTTGTATGTAAGCATATTTCAGTTCTTTGATATTAATGAAATTAAGTTTTATTTATGCTGCACTTATGTGTTTATGTTTATATCTGTATTCTATTATGTTCCTGCATAAGTTTGGATTAGTCCTGCTCGCGATAAGTTTATGTTGTTCTCGATGCTTCAATCACATTCTCTCTAAGACCATCTTTGGTTTTTGGTTTTCATCTCACATTTTGGTTTTCATATTTGATCTAGTTAAACCACAAAATTTTTTAGTGTTGTTTCCGGGGATAAGTTCATCTTGTTCTCGATGCTTTGACGACATCCTCTTCCTCACAACATTTTTTATCCTTCATTCAATCTGACAACGCCACAACATTTTCTGGCACCAGTGTGTAATATTTTCAGCCTTAGTCTCACTCACATTTTTCAATCCACACATTTCTGGCACCTATACATTTGGTTTATTTTGTTTTTTGGGTGGCGACTCCACTTATTCATCCATTCAAAAGAGCTTATACTAGAAGAAATCCCGGTAGCTTGGTTAACCCCGCTCCTAATCCTGAAAATTCTTTTTGAGCTCAGTTAAACAAATTACATTATAGTAAGCATTTAATATTTCTCATACAGGAAGACCTCCTCGATATCCACTTGCTTTTCCCTGACATGGGAATAGTCTATTCTTGGTTCTTGAATAACTTTTCAGTTTTTGCCTTTTGGATTTTAGAGTCAGATTTGTGTTCAAGTGGCGACTCCACTTCTTTAATTTTTTGCAAGAATTGTTGCTATAATATTGCTTCTTGTAGACTTATTATATTTCTTGAACAATGGCATCTCTCTCACATCCATTAGATCCTTTTCCCCTTAAGTATGTCATAATGAATGAATTTTTTCCCCGTTTTGTTTTACTAACATTCAAGGCTATCCTCATGATATTCAAAATTAGACCATTAATAATTTACCTTATTTTAAGGGTAATAATGCAATTTTTGCGGGAGACCATGTTAATAAGTTTAGTCTTTGTTTTTGGAGATGTTGCAGCTTTGCACATTATAATCATGAAGACATCAATATGCGACTCTTTTTCCTTGGAAGGTGATGCTATGAAATGGCTTTATGATTTTCCTAACAATTCCTTTTATTCTCTACAAACCATTGTCAATGCTTTTAAAAATATATATGGAGATAAAAGAGATTCACCTTGTGCCAATTACAATGTAAAGAAATATAAAAGTGATTTTGTAAAGGAACCAACTATCGTAGAAAGGTTTCAAGAGCATTTTCCACATTAATCTTTTCCATATCGCAGACCTTGTGAGCATTTTCACGATGAATCCACTTGCATTGTTGCAAGAAGAATCCTTGATAATGGAAAGAAAGGGAAAAATGATAAAATTGATATTAATGATGAAAATGAAAATGATAAGCATATTATCAAGTAATTAACTCAAATTCTTAAAGACATACAATTCAGTCAAGCATATTTTTTGAAAAACACGAAACTCAATCAAGAGAATCAATCCAAGGAAATGAGATTCATGCATACTAGATTGTTAGCCATAGAAGAAAAGCATGTTGAGGAGTTGAAAGCTATAGAAGAAAAACATGTTGAACATGTCACCACCATGGAATCAAATCATGCAAAGTAAATTAGTGCTATGAAAGTTGAGCATTCTAATCAAGTTACTGTTATTCAGAATAAGTTGGACAAAATTGAAAGATCATAGTTTCATAGATCCCAACTTAATCCAAATGAAAAAGAACTTCTGACATATCATAAGCATCCTAGTCCACTTAAGAAAAATTCATCTTATTATGAAGAGGTAATTGATCCCATTGAGAAATGGCTAAATGAAGATGACCTGGGAAGGAAGGAAACTGAGGGGAATCAAGTTGATGCTTACAAGATTGATCCACTGGCCTTGACAGAGTAGGTTCATAAAAAAGTAAGAGCATGTCTTGGATGTTTCAAATTGTCCATATGAGAATTTTCTATATTAAATAGAAAGTTTTTCATATATTGCATCATCATGAACATCAAAGTTTGTTCGAAACAAAAGTAAAAAGTAGAAAAGAAAAATAAATAAATTTGATGCATCTGATGGTAGGGAGAAATCTGATATTGAGATGAGTCAAAATCCTAACATATTTAGAATCTAGCATGGCACATCAGAAAAGAAACCTATGGATCTGCCTGAAAGTCAACATATGCTCAGTATGCACTTCATTGAAGACATCTAATGCCATAGGGCATATTTGTATAATATCTCTAGCCCCACTATCTTAGATAGGATTTTATGTATGTCATTAGTTATTTTTTCATGCATTTATATTTGATGTCTTTATCTCTCATATGTTAGAATAGGATTTATATTCCAACAGATTATCTATATATATTTAATGATGTATACATGATGATTTTGATTTGAACATATATCTACCTTATGTTTCTTTGTTTTCTTGGATACAAGATTCTGGATTCTCACATTCCTTTAATAAAGAAACGTGTCCCCAAGTAGAGCCATATGTCAACCACACTTTGTCAATAGTCCAAGAATTAGAGTACAAAGCAACAAAAAAAAAATTTAGAAGATCAAATTCATCATTCAACATTAATATTGACATTGTAAACCCAAGTTTTGCAAAATTATTGTAAATGATTCTAATATGACTATAAATCCATGCAACAACACCTTGGTATGCATGTAGTTATTTTCAAAGGTTTTAGTCTTCGAGATTTTTTTAACCTCCCCAAATTATGTGTGTTTTTATAAATGCATAATCAATAAAGTTTTTCTCCCAGATATACCCCAAAACTAGGGTGGGATTCGTTGACAAGGTTTTAGGTAAGTCCTAGTGTTTTTCAAGTCTATATGGAAGTGTGTTTAGGAATAATTTAGTGCATGGTTACTAGTAGTTAGACACTATTAGCATTAAAAATTTTAATGGTGTAATCGACATTCACTATTTTCAAACTTTTATTATGTCCTAGTCCATGTCCAAAGTTCGAGTCATTTCCAATAAAATCTAAAAAAAGAGTCCCAACATCAAGGTATTTTTAAGTGAATAGGTGTCATAGTGTTTCAGAGTCCTAAAATAAGTTAAAATATCTATTTTGACTTATTTTAGTGTTGAAGGTTAGTCTACGTTTGGGTAATAAAGTTGCAGTCATATAGTCTCGAATAATAGCTACCTTTGTTGCAAATTCATTGTCAAAATAGTAATGTAGTATAAGGCAACTATTTCTTAGAAATGAAAGTCATATAGTCCACACAGTGAAAAGCGCAGCTATTTCACTGAAGATTTTGGTTATCTCATAAAAGAGGCTATAAGTACATAGGTAATTAGTTTTTCAAAGCTGGAAAATTAAGGCTTCGTGGACAATATTGCAACCAGAGTTCTTTAAAATCATGGTGTTTCCTGAAGAAAACAAATTGACCAACAGAGTGGGAGATCCGGAGAAGAGCAAGAAATAATGTTTAAAGGGAGATTTACAAGAATTAAACTAAGGAATTAAGTGAAGGAGAAGAACCACGTGCGGAATGATCAGACAGCCATGATCCAATCGCAGATCCGAAAGGGAAGAAACCAATAGCTGAAATTAAAGCGCAGATGGAGCGACTTTGCAAATCGCAGTTTTTAAAGTTTATCGTTAAGGCAATCGCATGGTATGTTAAGTGATTTGTGATGCGATGAGGCAAAGGCCAATCAAGGAAGACCACCAGATCTGGGCGCAGATCAAAGGTGGAGATTAAAGCGCAGATGGAGTGATTTTGCAAATAGC